>JAWNNH010000595.1:0-473059 GCA_035043045.1 Hirtodrosophila alboralis | reverse complement strand
CTTCGATTTTTATGTATTAATTCTTTCAAAACTTTTTCAGAATCTTGGGATACAATAAACGACTTACATCAATATGCATATAAGTCCCTCTTTATCATCGTCTCCGTGTTCCAATTGATAGTTCAGTGAGTTTTGTAGTTTGAATATTGTTCTCTTATTACACTTATATCCCCAACTTTATCCCCTTTACCCCAATTTGCGTACGTCACTGCCTGTGTAGCTTAACAATTACAAGTACACTCACATTTAACACTCAACATTCCCAGTCCTGAACTGGCCAACGCTAAAGAAATGTATGCAAAATGGCGCATTAGCATTTCAACAATTCGAAAAACGCGGGGCAAGAAAAAGGAATAAAAACAACTAAGAAATTGATTGAGCCACTGCGACTAGCCCACAATAGCACCACTCAACGAACTAGTCGGGTAGGCAGTCTGTCCACACCACCCACAGCTCCACCCCGGTCAGGTGCACACTATGCCTATAATTTCGTTTGTTCTGACCAGAATGGCGGACAGACCCGGAGTCCAATAGGGCCGGTTGCCTTTCAGTTTAGTTTTGTCAGTCCACGCGAACGGTTCACCGGCATCGCAAGTATCACGTCGGAGTTTTCCAAAAGTTTTTCCCAAACGGATAGTGTCGCTACAATATTTGATTTGACGTATCTTTTCAAATAGTTTGCGAAATTGTGAAAAAGAAACACATTTGTAAGTGCGGCATTTTGCAGAGGTGATTGAAAACTTTGTTATCGAGTGGCCAAAAAAGTTTTGTTGTTTTATATAATCGATGATAAGTTCGGGCTATTGTTATGAGTAGCTGTTCTTTGGCTGGTACCGCATATAATTGACCTACTTGATGGCGGGTTTACCCTGCCCTGCTTATCGTGGCCATCTCTAACCGCATTGGATTTTTACTTTCAGTTCAACTGTAAAATATTACATTATTCCATGTTAAGATTGAGGCCAGCGCGGCCATTTTGTTTTTGAATGTGCGAAATATGCGAAAACTTTTTGTACTACAATATTGTAAACAATGCGGAGAAGTTGCCCCAATTCGAGTTGGGCCAAGTTCTTGAGATTGCGGCACGCACACCATTTCTGCATACCTTTCGAAATTTTTAATTGCAGTCATCGCTAATTGCCACACCTGAAGGTTAAAAGTTTGCACTTTAATCGCTAGAATTACAAAAAAATAAAATTAAAATAAAAATGACGTCAGTTTGAGTACAAAATTCCCTATACAAATTATAGTGAGTGTTGGATGTTGGATTAAATTCTGTATAATATATATATTACCACGATTAGCCTGCCCCATTCCATTCGACAAGCTCTATAAATAGCCAGCGGACGTACTGCCTGACTTCGCTTGGGTAATTTTCTGAAAATGCTGACCATCAATCACAATCGCCGCAGCCGTGAACTATGCAAGGATATAATTATGGAAAATGATTTGGCTTAATTTTTGCTCAAAGCTAATGTGATATTAAGTTTAGGTATTATAAATCATACATATTATACTTTTAGTATGAACATAAAGAATTAAACAAAGATAAATAACATAAGCTACAACTAAAATTTGACTTCAAATCAATCAGGCTATAATCAATCGCTTATAAGTTTAAATAAAATATAATTCTAGTATACCATACCAGTTTATTAGCAGATTTAAAAATTCATTTGGAATCTACACTTTAGCAGGTGAAGTTTCCATTCAAAACCTCTTAATTTTTGTGAAATGTTTATAGGAAGGTAAAATAGTAGTAGGGAATCAGCCTAAGCGAATTTCTCTACTTTTGCTTCAATTTGATCAAAAATCAAAAAAAAAAAAAATTCAGGATTGGTGCAATGTAATTTAGCTCCTTTGCAGACATTTTAATTTTTTTGATAAGTTAATACCTACACTCCTCGCCACTTGAATAGAACACCCATTAAAACGTTTTTCAATCGTCCACCACTTCCAACTTAATATGCTATGAACTTATTTTTATATTTTTTAATTAAAGTTTATTCAATCAACCAGAAGGTAGTTTTTGGTAAAAGACTTTTTATTGTAAAGTGACAACAATTGAAAAAACTTTGATTTAAAAAAAATAGCATATTTTATTATTTATTTTATTTTTTAAGTAGTGGACGACTGAAAAAACGTCTTATTCAAGTGACAAGGAGTGTATATTAATGTCATTAAATTAAGAATTTATTTTCATTTAAATCAACAGCTTCAATGCAATGAAAATTCCATCGTAATATAGAAAAAATCTAAAATACAATAACATATCAAATCAAACTTAGTTTAATATTGTAACAGTTAATTTTCTTAATTAATTTTTAATGCATAGCTAAACTAATTGTAGATGAACCTAAATATACCCAGGAGCATAGTGAATCCGCTCAGTCACATAAAATCAAATATTTACAATTAGGTAAATAGACAAACTTTTATTTTTTTTTTTTTTACCAACATTTCTCTGGCAAACGCGTCGAGTCACTGATTTTTCCCATTTAATGTAAATGGAATACATTTACTGTTCAGACATTTGTCAACATGTGGTCGCTGGACTGGGATCAGCTTAAGAACGCAGTCATGAAAATGAAATATGTGATTCTATACTAGAAAAACTCATTTGGAACACACGCCCTCACTTATATATGTACACCCCGACAACTAATGAGCTGGACTATGAATCAAAACTTTATGGTGACATGTTCCAACCACATAATGTAGCCTTAAACAGAAGCGCTATGGCTATCGAAAGGTGTAATCTAGGCTATGTTTGCCGTGGGGTATCCCAGCCAAACCAAATCAAAATGCGGCATTCCAGCAACTCCAACCACATGGCCAAAGATAGAGGAACTACCATAATTCAAGCTGGTCAGCTGGACTCCAGTGAACTAGAAGTTGTCGTGTCTGCGGGCAATTTATACAAATTCAATAAACGACAATGGTAAAAATATAGAACAATACAGAAAAACATTAGAATGCGAAAGTAGCCGGCAACAATAGGTAGCAAAAGTGTTGAGGCATTTTTGGAGTAGGACTGGGAAATTGTGAAGTTTCTCGTAAATCGATTTTCATATCAAATTTGTTCAAGCCACCCACAGTCATGTTGGCCCTTGATTGAAATGGCTTAGTAGGGTGTTATTGGCTAGATTTGGAGGCCTGGTTTTCCACAAAAGGCGTGTCCCAGCACTTCATTTGTTCTTTGATTGATCCTAAAAGCCTGTAATTTGAATACATAGACACAGCTGAAGCGCAACTATTTGTTTGTTTACAATTTCTGTCACGTATCAAATATTAATGATTTGAAGGTTGAAACAATGTTAATAATTCAAGCATTTTGGCGCCCTAGTTGGTGCTTGTAATTTATAATTAAAACGCTTTTAAGGAAATTACCAAAAGTAAAGATAGCGGCCAACAGCCAAAACAAATGCCACTCTTTGGCCAAGTCATTTATTTTAATTGGTAACACAGGTGTGAAGTGCACGTGGAAGGGAATCAGTTAACTACTTGTGGTCAATTGATCTGAAAGATAGCAATTTAATTTGACCAAGCAAGACTAATGGTGTACGTATATGTTATTAAATTTCACAACTAATAATGTTTCAGTTTTGACTTATCAAATCTTAACACAGTTCATATAATTTTGTATCTATGTAGTTAATAATCGTTGATAATGCATTTTTTAACAATGAAAATTTACTTGTGCTAACTTTTGTAGTTCATTAAAATCTTTCAATAGGAAATTTAATTATTAATTTCAATATTTTGCAATGGTTTGCTTATTATACACACATAGAATATACGACAAGATGACGTATTGAATTTTAAAATTTATGTTCAAATACTTTTTAAGTTATGACTCTTTACATGAAGCGTTCTAAAATTTATTGTAGAACAGTTCGTGAAAGCTAAAAAACATGACATTTAAAAAAAAATTTTAACTATTTATTATATTATTTATTATAGTTTAATTTGACTTTATTATTAAAAAAGATTTTTGTGTTTACTTTTGTATATTGATGAATATTTTATTTTAAATACAGTGGCTAATATGTAAAATTTTATTTTTAAATTAAAGAGGCTATATCTTGCATGCTATAAGAGATATCGAAATAATTTAAATGCAGAATTCTTAATTGTTAATTTTAGAGTCTAAATAAATTAATATAATATGTGGAAAATTCTTTCTCTTTCTAAAAATCAAGTAACACCAGTCGCGTTTTAAAAAAAATGAAACATCTTATGCACACTTTAGATCAAATTTTTTTCTTATACCTTTCAGGGCATTTTTATTAATAATTGATTTTTGCATAATATTATATTTTTCCACGTGGCGTGAGGTATTGTTATATACTAAAATTGGTGCATATAGTACCTTGAGTTGGCTATAATGCACTTTTAACTGTGTGGAGTAAAAAAAAACAGTGGGCAAAATGGTCAATATGGATCCCTGTTCCGTACATTTAATCATTCAAAGCATTATACCCGAGATAAATCGGTTCAATAAAGGCCCAAGCGCTTCCAACACGATTTTCACTGCCGGGGATGAGTTACATTTTGTCCCAAAAGTTAGGTAAAACCTGAAAAAATGATTATATCGCTTAAGGATGAGCTGGCCAAGAAATATGCTTCAAAAACCAAAGGTCCACTTAACGCGACTTTTCGATATTTAGGCTCGACATCTAGCAAGATATGGCCTCTCAAATTTTCAAATGCCTCAAAATTTTTACTGCACGAAATAAGTTGTGAGCCACTGTATATGGTGTATAAGTCTCAACAATTGTAAATATAAATTTAGCAAACTATAATTCAAAGCAGTCTTATATATAAGTAATAAGAATTGCTATTTAAATAAATATTTGGAATTTTAATTAGAATTTTAAGTCTTTGCGTTACGGAAGGTGTTTGCCTTTTTGACCTGCCATCGAACTCTTTAGCATTTAACCTTCATTGATTTACATGTAGAGACACGCAGTAACATGGCAATTGTTCAAGTTCACGGCTTGATTTATGGCACACGCTAACTCGTAAACAAAGCCCGCAGGACTTTCACCCGCCGAGCATTAACAACAACATCGATTAGTCAAGTCATGTTCATGCCGGGGAAGACCTTCGCGCCAAAGTTTACAATCCATTAAGACGTGGAGTTTTTTTTTTGTTTTTTTTTTTAAATAAAATATATGGGGTAGCTGGGAAACACCCAGTTAATGACATTTTTACGATTGTTGACAACAAATTGACACCATTTGTAATTATTTGTTGTTGTTGTTGTTGCTTTTGCTAGGTTATCAACACTTCAAGGACACCTAACTGATCAAAGATGGCCGCTAGTGCTGGTGCTAGCAGCTGGTCGGGCAGCAGCGGTGGCAGCACATCCTCTCAAGGACGCCAACTGGGCACTGCACAGCCCGCCCAGGAAGAGCGCTTGGTGGTGTGTAGCCAACATTTGACACTTGACAAATAGACGCTTCAAGGATTTCTTTTTCACAGGTCGCAGTACGTGTACGTCCCAGCCTGGAAGCCACCGAGCGCTGCATTGAGGTCATCTCTGGTGGCTCTTTATTGTATGACGATGGTGGGAAAAGTCGAGCGCGAAAGTACTCCTACGATTTTGTTTTCAAGGAGAACGATACGCAGGAGCAGGTTTACAAAACAACGACAGCGCCACTGGTGAGAGATGTCCTGAATGGCTACAATGCGGCAGTGTTCGCATATGGAGCGACAGGCTCCGGGAAAACACACACAATGCTGGGACCTGTGCCTCGCAAGAAGCCCTCAACCGCTGACCGTGGTCCGGCAACAGCCGCCGGCTACGAGGCCGATGTCAGCAGTCAGGATATTGGGCTAATGGTGCGTGCCATTGAGGATATATTTGGGTACATTGAGTCCGCTGGTCCAGAGAGCGCTTGCAAGGTGTCTATTTCGTATTTGGAAATTTACAACGAGCTCATACGGGATCTGCTTAATCCTGGCGGGCCGCTGGAACTGCGCGAGGATCATCGTGGCCAGCGCATTACAGTAGCCGGGCTTTCCGAAATAACGACATCTAGTCGCAAGGAGGTAGTCAATCTGTTGATCAAGGGCAACAAGGCCCGTACTATGGAGCCCACTGCAGCTAATCAGACCTCCTCACGCAGTCATGCCTTGCTCAGCATCACAGTCCAGACGCGTACACCCATGGGCACTAAGCAGGGCAGGCTTTTTCTCACTGATCTGGCTGGGTCAGAGCGAGCCAAAAAGACAAAGAATCGTGGCAAGAGATTGCAGGAGGGCGCCCACATTAATCGTAGCTTACTGGCGCTGGGCAACTGCATCAATGCCCTGTCAGGTGGTGCTCGCTATGTGAACTACCGGGACTCGAAGCTAACGCGTCTGCTTAAGGAGGCGCTGAGCGGTCGCTGCAAGACGGTAATGATTGCCCACGTCGCACCAGAGAGCAAACATCGCGACGAGACCAAAAATACACTGGTATATGCGGATCGTGCTAACAGCATCACCACCAAGCTGCAGAGTTCGGTGTACATTGATGAGTTCAAAAACTTTCCAACCAAGCACTACCAGAGCTTGGTTTCAGAACTTCGGGATGAGGTCACCCGCCTGCGCACCAAAATGCTCACGGATCGTCCACGCAGTGGAGCTGCAGCCGCAGCAGCGGCAAAAACAACACAGCAGCCACCCAGCGAGGAATTGGATGAGCAGCGCAAGACTGAGCTACGCTATCTGCGTGAACAGATTGTCCTGACCTTCAAGCAACAAATGAAACTGCGACGGAAGCTGCTCGAGGCGGAGAGTCATCTGCTGGGCCTGGAATTGGATGCAGAGCGACAGCATATGATTATTTCGCATTGGCAGGGAAGAATTGGAAAGCTCTATGATGCACCAGGCGAAGATGGTGGGTAATACACATATTATACACATATATATGTATCTCTTGTACCTTTCATATACTAAGTATTATATACTTTAATGTTGAGCAGTATAAAAAACCAATCATATTTACACAAAGTTCCCCCTATAGTTGTATATTTTCTATATAATATATTTGTATACCAAGTAAACAAATATACGGAATCGAAACTCTGTACACGATTTGAATACGGTATACGGCTAAACAATATACAAAATATACAAACATGTTTACACTAATTATATATTTTCCACCCATTTAGAAGTATACTATATCATATATATTACAGAAGTCTAGTATTTCTATACGTATTATATATTTGTGCATGTTGTGTTCAATTTGTAACCAAACATTTATAAAAATGCAAAAAATATAAAATCGCAATTAGGTTGCGATGAAATTGAATAAGATGCAGATGCCAAAGATTTTAAGGGGATATGTTAAAAGTATTTTTGAAAATGAAGATGAGAAACTTTTTTGAAATGAATGTAAATAATAAATCAAAAATAAACCAAATTTGGTTGTAATAGAACCGACAAAATTTGGTTCATAAGGACAGACAAACGAGTATGGTACCAAAACAATACGCTCTATTTGAAAACAGAGTAGATATTTAAAATAAAATATTTAAGCCGATATAATATCCAATTTTTGCCTTTTAAAAGTCTCTCAAGGCTTTAGAAATAATTGATTATATTGACTGCTGACTAGATGATTAGATTAGAATTATACTACACAAAACTTTAATTTATTAATACAAAAAATATACTACATAGTACTATACAACACCACATAGACTGTTCTCTAAATAATCTGAACAGCATATCATAAGTCTTCTATACAAATTACAATATTCCAATCTTTTCAGATTTTTACCCTTTCGTACAATTATTTTACTGAGGTTATTTAACTTTTAAATTTTCTTTCCCAAAATTCTTTTTAGACCTTGAGTCGGAGGGTTCGGTGGCTTTAAAAAATGCCTGGGGCGAACTGGCAGCCATTGAGAAGGAAACAAGAAGATATAAGGAAATTCGCGAACACACAGAGCACGAACTGGAATTGTGTCGTCAAAAGGGTGTCAAGTTGGAGGATGTAGGTGGCCCATCTTTTGGTTGCAACAACTACGATTCTAACAAAATGTATCCCATTTTTAGGAGCTTCCAGAACGTATTTCTAGCGATGAGGAGCGTGAACTGCTCGCCCTGCTCTGCCGAGTGCATGAGCTGGAAGCGGATAAGGTGTCACTGCAGGCGGAACGCCTAGCGCGTCAGGCAGAACTGCGACGACGCGATCTGCAGCTGCTGCGTGCCGAACGGCAGCGACGTTTATGCGAGGACATCATAAGTTCCCAGCGTCGCCTAATTGAGGAAGGCAACGTAGAGCTGCCGGATGAATTGCGCGAGCTGTACGGCCTTTATCAGCAGGAGATTCACGCCGGTGTTGTCACGCCAAGCACAAGCAACTACGACAAGAAGTTACCGCCCATATACACAGCTGGGTAGGTTAGGTGACTATCTTGCTATTGGGAATGCTGAAGAATCAACAACTTTACACTTTATTGCAGATCCGACTCACCCGGCTCCAGCTCCAGCTCTGAATGGTCACCTGCCTCGCCATTGCCGCACATTGAGGGCCATGCCGAGCATGTTGTCACGTCGGAAGGACCAGATAGATTAATGGGTCCGCCAGTAAATTCTCGTCTGCCACGTCTGTCCACTGCAGTGCCTACGGCTGGCACGCGCCGCCCCTCGTTGCGTCTGGGAAAGCAGACGCATCCTTAGAGACGGCAGCGCCAACTCTGTTTGAGTTGCTCAGGTATAGTTGTAAAGGATTAGGTTAGAATTGGATGGGCGGTACTATTTTCAGAAATGCTCAATATTTTTAATGCTTAAATTTCAATTACATATCTTAAATAAATGCGTTGTCTAACGGAACTACAATCACACGTGTTTACATTTTAAGTCGCGTGTTTTGAGACCAAAATCATAGCTCTACGTGCTCTCTCTGAATAAGTACGGTTATAGTAGATTTACCGCCTTTCGTATGAGCAAAGCGTTGCCATGCCTCTTGAATTTGTTGCTTTAAGTTCAGCAATCTGGCAGCACGAAGAGTTTTGCTATGAGCTAAGTTGACTGCGAACGACAATTTCAAAATATATTGCTGTAGCAGTTTTAAACACCTGCAGCAGTTATTTTTGGATCTTATAAAGAAACATTTATTTATTCGAAACAATTCTGGCCACTTAAAAATATGAGTTAATAAATATTTATAATAATGCATTAAAATTTCTTCAAATTAGTAATTTAAAATACACATACGCTAAACTAATTATAGTTTTTCTGCAACCAAATAGTTATTTCATTTATTTTAAATTCACATTTTATATGGCCTTCGGTATGAGTTTATTGCTCACATCATTTTGCTGTTAAAAATTTAATATATTATATTTTTGTTGATGCAATTAAATCTTGTATTTACTTATTAAAACTACAATGTAATTAGTTTGATTAGTTTATGAACCGAATTCGTGTTCTTTGATAGAAACACTGCATGGGTATATCTCTAAATATGTTTTTTCTATACTCTACTTTACTGTAACTTACACAAAATATGTTCACCGTGAACGCTTCCTACGCAACAACCTAAGGTCACTGCCGGTACAGAATTTTTGTTTCTTGTTTTTGGAATTGGGTCATCAGTAATAAACAAAAACAAAGTCAGAGCGAGCAAAAGAGATATAAAGAGGGTGAGAAATATATATAGAGAGAGAGAGAGTAAGAGAGAGACGCACAGAAGAGCGCACCATGAGAGCGCGTTTAGCGAGAGAGCATGCGTTGCTACGGAAAATTATCTATGAGGTCGCACAAAATTATCTGGGAGTTTGATTTTCATTATTAGATACACAGCTGTGTGCCCTGTGCGTGGTTTGTTTCCGTGCAGCACTGCCGTTGTTATTTGGATTTAGTAATTCATGCAGCGAGCAGGTTGCAGTTAAATTGGAAAAAAATAATAAGTGAAAATATATACATATAAAAAAAAAAGAATTCAACAAAAACTAATATATAAGCTGATAGCGCACATTACTATTAAGTCCAGGCGTAAAGATAAAGTCTCTGGATCATAAAATCTGAAAACATACCCCTTATTGCGCATTTTCGAGCTGCAGCAAATAATTGTAACTCATTTCCCAATTGCTTAATGCCACAAGTTTAATAGTCTGCATGGGAAATAACTTGTCCACGAGTGCAATTGTGAGGGTTGACCGAGGAAGGATCATATTCTTTGATAGGTCCATCGATTCCCAGGTAAGTGAAAATTTTGGGGGCGCAGTCTACACTCGTCCCCGGGCTGAGCATTTACGTCAGTTGCCTATGTGTGGGTGTTGTGTGGGTCAAAGTGCATTTTCAGTATACGAAAAATGCATACATATACCTGTATGTGTAGGTCGTAAACAAACTAGGCTCGGCGTTGCCGTTGCAACCGTTGCAAGCTAAGGGCTGCTGCCCGGGCAATCACTCACCTGTTTCCAGGCAAACCGGGTATCTAAATTTAACCCTTCTGTATGCAACTGTGTTTGAAAAAACACCTAGCAATATCTAACCTACATATGCACATTCAGATACATAAAAAAAAGAGCATTTATCAAAGAAAAGTTTGTCGTTATTAAAATTGAATAAAATTTTATATTGTTATTCTATTAATATGTTTCGCATAGTATTGAATAAAATAATTCGTTTTTACTGAATGGCAAACCTTTAAAAAAGTAATTATTTAACTGCTTTAGATAAATATTAGGATTTTTTCCAACACCATTCTTTGAAAACTTGCGATAAAGTTATCGATAACTATCAGCTGATTCAAATATAATAAACAGTTATTAGAATTGAACTGAATCAACCCCAAAGGTTTTTTGTACTATTTCATTAAATGTGTGTATTCATAATTCATAAATAATAAACTTGATCTGTGCATACAGGCACCAATAATACTATAATCGATTTTAGTGCCCCTAGATCTTATAATTTCTGGAATCTGTTCTATCTGACTCGGTTATAGATCAAAACCTTATTTACTTTATATGGTTGTAGATGCCAGTTACATTCATACATTTTTAAGAACATTTTTATTGGGTGTTCAATAATTTTGGTAATACTGTCTTCTTTAAAAAACTTTAACTTTATTTTCAAATCAAAATTAATCATTGAAGTTTTAATCTGTTTTAAAAATAGATTGCAACTTCTTTAACTGAGTCTTTCTGTTGTGAATTTATTTTAAGTTTTTTTCCTCTCGAATTACATAAAATAGCAATTAACAACATTATGAACTTTATATTATGAAGTAATTTACAGTGTAAATACGAGATCAGTAAAAATGATTTATGTTTTACCATTTTCAGTTTTTCTTTTGTTTAATAATGATATTCTTTACTTAAACAATATGTATTTTCAGGGGAACAAAGTGGATCCAGACATGGAGTCAATCGGTGGAGTGGGCAAGTCGTCATCATTGTCACCATTAGCTAACGAAGCAGATGGAACGATGTGCCGAATGCACATAGAGCAGCTGCCCAATGATATGTGGATAGAGATTATGTCATATTTGTCATTTATGGATCTACAACAGTTGCGTCTAGTGTCTTGGCGCTGTCGGAATCTGGTAAATCGGCGTTACTTTTCAGCGAAGAGCAAGGTTATCGTTACCAAGGACAATCTGAGGGAGATGAAGGCGCATGTGGAACGTGGTGTTTCGTATTTGAGCTTTGAGTTCGTGGAGTTGCGCAATTTAACGCAGAGCCGGGAACTGGAGCAATTCTTGAAGCTGGTGGGGCCAGAGGTGAAGGATATGGAGGTGCGTCACTCGCCCGTTTTTCGTAATTTGGATGGAAAGCTGCCCAATCTGAAAATACTTAAAATAGCCACAACCAGTTTTTTGGATGATGTCAACATGACCGTCGATGGCATCAATATGAAGCAGTTTTTACATCTCGATGGATTCGAATGTGACGGCGTCAGTCTGGACTCCTCGCTCAAGCTGCTAATGCTGATGCAGTTGCGCCGCATAGAAAACAAGGTGCGTTTGCGACATTTGCAGTTTGAGTATCGTCGCAACAACGAGGCTGCACTGTTGCAAGTACTATACGATCATGCGGCGACCCTACAGTGCGTGGACATCTTTTTCAGCTGCTCTCCTGGCATCGAAACTGATCCCTGGTGTGCGGCTTTCAAGCGTATGACCAGGCTGCGTACATTGAAGCTTTCGGGCAACTGCCATCTCGTACTGCTCGATGATATTCTAGCCGCAATTCCTGAATCGGCGCATCTTCAGCAGCTTGATCTTACCGGCATGCTTTCGCTAACAAACGAGATGCTGATGCGTGTGGCACATAAATGGCACAAGACGTTGCGCTCCCTTGATCTCATGTTCTGTGTGCAACTGGATGTGCGCTGCGTGGAGGCGCTGCGTCAGCTAAGCGGATGCCTGGAGTCGTTGACCATGGCCTATTGTCGAGCACTGACTGGCAGGGGATTGGTTGAGGGCCTGACTTCCCAGCCCAACTATACGCTCCAGGAGTTGTATTTGGAGGATGTGTGCTTTATTGATGAAAACTCCATGTGCACATTGTTGGAGCGTCTGCCCAATTTACGCAAGCTCAGCGTAGACAATTGCCGACAGGCGACCACGGATCGTACACTTTCCACTATTTTCCAGCACCAGACTTTGCTGCGTGTCCTTAAGATTGATTACTGCATTAAGATCACAGATAATGGCTTCATTGGCTATGGCAACCATCCCTATCCCGTCAGTCGTCTTCGCGGTCTGCGCAAGCTCAATATGCGGGGCTGTCGCAATCTTACGGATCGCCTACTTTTGAAGGCACTGCGTTTGCCGGAGCTGCAAAGTCTGACATTGGACTATTGTAATCGCTTAGAGATCAAAGGTATTTCTGCACTTAGCACCAACTGTCCAGCCCTAGAGTTCTTGTCCATGGCCAGTTGTTCATTGATAAACAACGCAACGATCCAACATGTTGTGGTCAACTTGAAGCGTTTGCGCAGTCTTAACATAAGCAATTGCTCCATGTTGACTTTGAAAGCGTTCCAGCATATTGCACACTATGCGCACAATCTGAGGGAACTGGTGGCATGCAGCATTGATGGACTTGATCACGGGGCTGCTCAAAAGATTCTGAAGCGGCGTCTGCCACAATTGAAGCAGGTGATGCTATAGCAGGAGAGGTTGGTTCACTGACTAGACGAGAACAACCCACATGCGGGTTGGGGAACTGATGATGAGGATGAGCCAGAGATTATCGAGGTGGTTGTCTAAGTAGATAAAGTGCAATATGATCGAATCTACTACTTACTATTTTTTAAATTTATTATAAAACATAAAAGAAACTGTCGCACAATATGTGTATAATGTTTGCATTTTCATAATATACAAATTTTATCTTTTGTTTAGTGAAATTATAATTTAAGTTAATTTTAAAGACAAACTGAGGTGAAATCATAGAGTATACATAATGATAATTTGATTTTAATGTTTTTAATCCAAGAAAAATATAACTACAGGTTTTCAATTCAACAATAATTAAATGCCAAAAATACTTATATTCAATACCTCTAGATATACGAAACAAAACATTTCAAATAATTCACACATTACGCATAAATATTTATAAAAAAAAAAAAATAGAAGAAAAAACCAAACATATATGTATACTGAATATTACTTTTACTATGTGATTCAAAGAGCTATGGTATCAATCCGAAAACACCAAGAAAGGCTAGACTTAACAACAAATCGAGCTTGATTAAGACTTTAAATGTTGGTTTTAAACACTAATCAGTATTACCTATACTAAAACGAATGTCATAAGAAATGTGTTTCCAATAAAGGTTCACATAAATATATATACATGCATTAATTGCAAAAAGATACAAATACTACAGATATTTATACTAATATTGATATAGATGTACTGACTCTAGATGTATTACTAACTAAGCATTTGGACTTGGAATTTATTGCATTGCAGATTTATTGGTGTTAACTAAGTGTTCAATGTCTTAACGAGTTTACTCAGTAACTGTCAAAATATCTTTCGAAATATATTGCCAACTAAATGTATGTTGGTAAAAATCTACAAATATTTACAACTATATAGCATTGATGTAGGCTTTCGAATATTATGAAAGCATTTAAATAAACTGCTGAAAAAATATAAAAATTGATTCGTGGCAGATAAGTTTCAGTGTATGTACAAGTATTTGTGTATTGTAGTACATTTATGTATCTGGAAAATGTATTTTTAACAAATCGAAACGACAAATATTGTAAAGAAAAGAATGAAATTTGATTTCCGATGGAGGCTGGTAGGTTAAGTGTTTACATATTCATTTATATATCGCATGTATCCCAAATATAAGTGTATAAGACATAATATTCAATGTTCAAAACCATATTCAGTTCATTAGTAGTACTTACAACAATAAATTGATGTCCTTCATGTTTTAAAAAAGTAAATATATTAAACCTACTATTGATTCTTGCCATGTCAGCAAAGCTAATGACTTACATATTTTAAGAGTTCGTACGTGACTATTAAGATATTTAAATGAATATAATGGTTCCGGGTTCGATTCCCGGATATGGCTGGTTGAAATAGTGTCCAGTGTTTTAAATATATGTATTTATTGGCTTAATTTTACCAAGCTTACACAGCTCTATATTAAGTATTTATGTATGTATGTGCACTTTGTACTTTTTTTTTTGAAAGATAAATAAACTTCTATTAGTTGTCCTGTATCTGTATCTTACAAATGGTTTTTAAGCCCTATAATAAAATTAAATCATATATTAATCGTATATTCAAAATAAATATTACTTAATTCGTATTTTTTATGATCCAAGGATACAGCGCCTGTTCTAGTTTCCACTTTCGTCAAGTTTTGTGAAAATATATTTTCTCACGTTTGAAATAGGATTTAAATGATGAAAATTTAAGTAGCTTATGGAATTTATCATCTATATAACATAATATGGTCGAATGCGGAAACAAAAGTAAACATTTATATAACTTTAAGGGAAATAGATACGGATATAGATACGGATCAAGAATTTACATACAAATACGAGTATATCTTACCAAATTGAATTTTGTTACAAAAACTTAATTATATATCCTCTTTTTTGAACTATTTATAATGGTTACAGGGTATACAAACTTAAACTTTTATTGTCTGATTGTAGTAAACAACCAAATGCACTTGCTACCTGAAAATGCGTAATAAAGAACTTTGTAATTTAATAGTTAATAGCTAAGTAGCATTCTACGAACTCAACTAAAAGAACATTTTTACTTGTTCAGAGCTTTTAAAGTACTCCCCGAGCACATTTAAAAGTAATTGCACGCCAAAGCTTTCTATGTAGAACCTGAGAACGTAGACGGTGAAGTAAGGGGGTGCGGGGTTTGTGTCACCATTCTCTTTCCTCTATGGCATATTCTGTATCTGTGCACATCTGTGTGTGTCTACAGCCCGTTTACATGCGTCGAATATTCGATCATATTAACTGGCAGTAGCGTCTAAAGGGCTGCCTGATATTTTAGGTAACAGAAAAATATTGTCATTCCATGTCAGATTTTAAATTAACAAAAATGAAACTTTTGAAAGCACGTGATAATCAAGTATTAACAAAAAACGAAAAATGTAATTAAATATTATTTTGTAAACCCGTTACTAATTGCCTGGAATCAAATGTTTGACTTACTGTCATACTCGTGTAAGTCGGCCATAATTATGTTTGACTATTTCAAATACAGCGCACGCACTTTGACACCGATGGAGGGGGGCGTTGGCGGGGGTGTTGAATTAGTTAGTGTGGCGCTAAACGAAATAAAATAAATGAATGAATTTATGACGGGCCAAAGGAAATGTCACTCGTCAGATATGTGGAACTGAGAAGCTCCAAAAAACAACATAAACCGTAGGGCAAAACTTTTTTGCCAAACATCATCATCATGGGGTTTTCTTATTGCTCTTATTGCTCTTCTTGTTATTTTGTTTGGCTGGGGACTGCGTTTTTGCGATGGCAGCGCCGCACTATGAAATATTGTGGCCAAAACACAAACAAATACAGCCACAAATCGAATTACTTACAAGTATGCACATATCTGCCAGCTGAGGCAGCGACGCGACGTTGCGTGGCACAGTGGGCTAATATGATTTTTCAGTGCAAAAAATACAATTTTTGAGATATTAAATCGAATAGACAAATATTTTTAATAGACTAGAAAACAAACACTTTGGAAATATATTATATCTATGTACTAATAGGCTGAGCGAAACTCATACAAATGTTTGTCTCTCTGTTTAGCATAATAAAACAATTTTAATTAACACAAGATTCTTACCACATGTTCGTATGTGCAGTTACTTTTAGCGAATACCACAAAAAAAAAAGATTAATTATTTATTGTTTATAAACATTTAAAAAATTGTGTAAGGTCACGTGAGTGCCAAACAGAATAAAAATTTCTCACTTTAATTTCTCTCTCTCTCTCTCTGTTTTGTTTTCATTGTCTAATTCTTTCGCCTTGTGTTGTGTTGCTTAGATACACTGTTAAAAAAGAAAAACAACATATATTTATATATATATTTATATCTGCGTCATTCGATATACTTATGTATATTTAAATTATATTATCGATATATATATTTAAAGCAACGGTGTTTAAACTGGAGGTCCAAACAACCAATAAATAAACGAAGAATAATTTTAATTTTCTTTTATTTATTTTTAATTATGCCCGCCCTATGTGGCAAAAAGTTAGTCCGCGGTCTACTTCGTACGGTGTCATAGATCGATGCATCGATGCCCGCGCAATGACATCTACATGTAAAATGTCATAAAAAAATACATAGAAAAAAGCTAGGTTGCGGTTGGGTACCCGGCCGAGCAGCCTAGGCATATCGTTAGGCCCGGGCCCACCCGTAGAGCCATTGGGAACATATAGAAATATATTTATCTGCGCGTTATTTTAATTGCAGTACCAAAAATCTCCGTCATTCGATATACTTATGTTTAAATTATATTATACGATATATTTAAAGCAACGTTTTTTTAAATGGAGGTCCAAACAACCAATAAATAAATGAAGCATTATTTCTTGTTTATAATATCAACACCGCCTTGAAATGTTCGTTATTTACTTTGCTTCTAAGGTTAATTTTTTTTTTATTAATTTTATGTTAGAAAATGCACATTCCCAAATATATGTTGTTTGTAAAACTGATAATATTATTAAAAACTCATTTTGCATGAATTAAAAATTGCTTCACAATTGATTTTTAGCAGTGCACATGTAAAAAATTAGCTTTTTGCTATGAAACATCAAAACATCGTTTTTTTTTTATTTTTTTTTAATTTTTTTGCTGTTGCATAGTGTTAATGAATAAATTCCCAATAAGATATGTAAAGAAGAACTTAAGTAAAATTTAGCAACGACAAATATTTTTGTGCATTTTAAATTAAGTCGGCAAGTTGGAATATTTACCTGTGTCAGGACAAAATACTTGCTTCAATTTTAGCACTGCATTGTAATTTTAATTTTTACAGCGTTTTCGGCGTACAAGTTCCACAGTGCGTCGCTGTCTCGTCGTAGATACAAATCTGAGTGAAAATGTCGTCGCTGCTTATCAGATAAGTTCAGAACGCGCTAGCGTGCAGTTCGGGCTCGGGTTAGCAGCGACTTCATTGATTTAGGCCAGTTAAAATCAAGTGAACGGAACACCAAGCGCCCAGTCTACGCAGCAATCGCTGGGTGGGCGATCGGGACCGGGTTCCGGTCGCGACCTCGCTGACAATTTTATTTTGTATGTTGCGTGCCAGTCAAGAGACGAGTCGAGTTAAGTCGCTACCCAGAAGCCTTTGGTCGTGACATCGAATTATAATAATTAGCATATAGGGAGACTTTGATAGTTAATCGCCGGTCGGAATTCGGAATTTCAGCAAGTGGAAATTTTGTGAAAATATAAACAAAGCGCCGCTGAGTTTAACGAAAAAGTAAAACTACTTAAGTAAATATGACACAGGAACCGGCATTGGATGGCACCAACCAGAGCATCTCTACAATTAGCCAATTGCTGGGAGCACAGCGTGATCCCTTGGCCATTGTCATACCCTTTACTGTGATCTATTGCCTGATCTTTTTGACCGGCGTCGTCGGCAACATCAGCACCTGTATTGTGATCAAGAAGAATCGCTCCATGCACACGGCCACAAATTATTATCTCTTCTCGTTGGCCATCTCCGATTTTATGCTGCTGCTGTCGGGTGTGCCGCAGGAGGTATACTTTATCTGGTCAAAGTATCCGTATGTTTTTGGCGAATATTTCTGCATCGGCCGGGGATTGCTGGCCGAGACATCCGCCAATGCCACAGTGCTAACCATAACGGCTTTTACCGTGGAACGCTACATGGCCATTTGTCATCCATTCCTGGGCCAGGCCATGAGCAAGCTAAGTCGTGCCCTTCGTATCATAATCCTCATTTGGCTGCTGGCAGTGCTCACGGCCATACCACAGGCGGCACAATTTGGCATCACCAACTTTGCAGGGGTGGACAAATGTGACGTGGTGCGTGTCATAGTGCAACACTCATTTCAACTGTCCACCTTCATCTTCTTCTTTGCGCCCATGTCCATCATCTTGGTGCTGTATCTATGCATTGGATTGCATCTCTATCGTTCGAACGTCATTGGAGGCGGATCAGCTGCTACTACGTTCCAGGGCAGCCTGCGCCGACAGCAGCCTCTGAAGTCTGTCCAGAGCGATACGATTCTATATCGCTATAGCGGCACTGGTTCCGTAACGGGCAGCAATGCTGGTCCACAGCTGAGCTCGGTGCGGGGGCGGCTCAATCATTATGGCACGCGTCGTGTGCTAAGGATGCTGGGTGAGTTAACAGACAGACGAGTCCAATTATGCAAAATGAAGTAACTGATGGCCACAGGCTGTGTGCCTAATGTGAATATGCCTAATTTCTCTGGCCATATGTCTATGTCAGGAACAGAGGCAGGGGCAGGGATAGAGTCATGTTTAATCAGCTATTTACTGGCCAATTTATCGTTTCTGTCATTTGGCATGCTTGACATTTATGAAGCGCGTTTTATTGTGCGCCCAAAAAATGATACAAGCTATTGTCAGCTATTAGCATGAACACTCGCAGATACAGATACAATTGTTTGCTTATCTTTTCATTTCACAGTTGCCGTTGTCATCTGCTTCTTTCTGTGCTGGGCACCATTTCATGCACAGCGTCTGATTGCCATTTATTCGCCCGCCAGGGGAGCCCAGTTGCACGATCAGCATGAGTTCCTCTACTCGGTGATGACATACATCTCTGGCGTGCTCTACTATCTGTCCACCTCCATCAATCCGCTGCTCTACAATCTAATGAGCAACAAGTTTCGCGAGGCCTTCAAGGTAAGCTTCATATATAGTTGGAAACTCGATATTTGCTTTGCGATAGTTATTTTATTAGGTAATCAATGACATCGATTAATTTCCTATTTATATTTGAATATAGATGTCTATCAAGAAAGTGATTGTTAAATATTGTAATTTTCTTATATTATTTATTTATAATTTTCGTATAGCGATAGTAACAAACAAAATGTTAAATGTTCTGGTGCACTCTTTTCAAACTATCGATATTCTTGAGGCTTATTTTAGAGATTGCTTTAAAACGATTTAAACGATTATTTGTTTAAAAAATTATTTTCCAAATAATATATATAAATGCAGTGAAGAAGAAAAGGAAAACCTTTTTTTCGACTTTTCCTCAAATTTTAAAGTAAAAAAATCTTAAAAAATACCGCACAAAAAAACATAATTTTCTTAATTCAAAATTATATAGTTGCAGAACTAGTGATGTAAGTATAAAAAAGTATTTAAATAATAAATAGATATACTCATTAGCTTTCAGTAAACGTAAAGCTCTTTTAAATCGTTTATTAGATTGCAGAGTAAAAATCAAAATTGCCTCTGAAAAAAGGTTAAAAAGTACTAGATTTAAGAATTTTTTAAAAAATAAGTCCCACCATAGAAAAATTTTTAAAGTGTTCTTTCGTCAGCTGGGTCTACATATGTATCAAAAAAAGTAAGTTTGGTAGAGAATTCAAGTTGTGAGTAAAAGAAAAGCAAATAAAAACCTATCGATAGTAACAATAGCAATCGAAGGAGACAGTCGAAAGGGGCGCCATCAATATTATCGATAGTTTTTAATCACTATTTGCATTAACAAGAGATACTCTTTTGTTAATGATATTTGCTACCAATTTATTCATTCATCTTTTAAAGGCCGTATTCAATATTATCGATAGTTTTTAATCACTATTTTTTACTAATTTATTCATTTCTCCTTTAAAGGCCGTATTGCTGGGCAAGAAGTACTCAAAGGGTTCACTAAACTCACGTCATCAGCTGGAATCTCGTCGCTTACGCCGTACTACAACTCTTAACTCATCGACACAAACGCAACGCGAGTCCGTTGATTCGAAGAACACATTAATGCAGGTTTGTCATACTAAAAGTATATTATAGTTCCGATCTATATAATATAATTTATTTACATGCATTCCACTGCTTTTTGCTTTCTTCTCTGTTCTTTGTAGACTGCTCTCAATGAACGGCTGCTGCAATCCAAGTCGCAACTAGTTTTGTAATTTGAAAATAATAATAATAAAATAATTATAGTCATTCTGAAGTTTCCTTGTATCGATATTTAACACTTGTCGTAAAATGTCGTACTTGCTCAGTTTTTAGCTAACTAATGTTAATTTATTTTAATTTATCTATATTGATTTATGTTTAAATACTGTTACTTAATTTGTTGTTTTGCTACTGCTACCAAAGCGATAAGTACAAATGCCTTTTTTTTTTCTTTTTAATTATATGGTCAAGTATTAAGTTTATTGATATAATTTAATAACATTAAATTGTGCTAATGCTGACCTTTCTATTTAATTATTGAGTATACTTTTTTCGTATATTTTGCTATCGTTTAACTAAGCTGTAACTATAAATCTTTATACATATATTAGTACAAAAGTAAGTTTGTATTGATTTCTTATCCTTAACAAAAAATTGTATTTGATATATATATGTTAGATCTGTGTAACAAAATTGACTTCAACAAACTAAAATTTTAAATCATGAAACACACCAAATTGTAACTAATACTGTGAGCTCAGCTCAGGTGTGAATTAACTATGTAAATTTATTTAATTTATAAACAAAGTTTGAATTCAGAACAAGCTAAGTATTAACTTATTTACAGGTTATGTACAATAAAATAATGGATGTTCAAACATTGAAAATAAATGTTTTCTTGACTTTCTGTACTTTATTTTTATTTCAATTATTTGTTAATAAAAATGTACAAAATAATGGATCAGTTGGTACAGGTTGTGCCACCTATTTTTATAAACTTTTAACTAACAATTTAACTGGGAAAGAAAACAATAATCAAGTCGGTGTTTATAAAATAATATTAATTGCACAGCAATATATTATTTAAGAACTTCTTTACAACTATAAATACGTATATATAGTAAACACTTAATACAAAACTTTTATGTTTATTATTTTGGTTAGAAACTTCTAGGGTTTCGCAATTTGGCTATTTTTAGCTGCAAGAGTTATTGCCGTATTTAAAGGACAAATTGTAATTTGGATTCATCGGAATGCGCATAAGCAAAATTTTATCGATTTAGCATGTGAGCAAAATGCGTATAGAACTTTGAATGCCGTCTGCATGAATAAGTTATATGATAATAATGCCCCATACCCCATGCAACATGCCACACGATGATAATCACACTGGGTCATGGACTGCAAATGCAGGCTAATGTAAACAGACAACGTGGCGTATGAGTAATGTGCACTTTCAAATAGGAATTTGTTATGAAAATGCAATCAGGTAAAAGTATGTACCATCCGAAAACAGAGTAGAGACATATTTGCTTGAAGACATTTCAAAAATTTACTCAATTTGCAGGTGTGATTGAATCCAGCCCAATAGCTTCTGCATTCAGCTATAAAAATTTGCTTACGTATTCTTGCCCAGTGCTCATAAATTCTCAATAAATGCGTCATTTTAATATGTGGAAATCCAGAGCGCAACATGCCATAAAAACCATCAAAGCTCCGAAAAACGTTGCAAACAATGAGCGAAAGTGAAAAAGTTGGTAACATGTTTTAATGATAGCAATGTTAATGTTATATTAACTACGAATAATGTATACTCTCTAGCAGATTCGTTCTTTATACTTTTATAGAACTATAAAGCCTAAAACTGCACCAATTTTTAGCGATTAATTTAATTGTTTTCAATAAATAACAGTTAGGAAAGCAGTAAATTTGTATTATACTGCTAAATATTGTAATTTAAAATTAGCTTGAATTTGATTTCGCTGGTTGGATATTTTAGTACTTCTAATAATGTGAAATATTTAAATATTATATTGGCATATTATATTGCCATATTATTTATTAATTAACAAAAAAGAATTATAAACTTTAATATTTTACATTTACCTATCATCAAACCGATTAATGATTTTCAAAGACTAATAACAACATTTTTATCTTTATTATAATAATTATTAAACATCTTATATGAGAGTAATATTTATATAAATGTTAATTCGCAATGTTTTTACATTAGGCTCAAGCTAAACGGTCTAAAAAATTTAATAAATAAATTAAGGAAATGTTTTTAATGTTTTAAGCAGCCTGGCAGACATCTTCGCATTGATTTTTTAAGATTATAAAATTTACTCATTTAAACGTATAATTAATTAATATAATAAAATATAACAACATAATTATAATTATATAATTATACACTTAAATGTGTATATTTAAATTATAAATAAAAATACCTGGAAAAAAATCTTTTTAAATGATATCCATTAATGCTCTCAAGAGTAACCAAAAACATTGAGCCCCATGGTGTTTAAAAAAAATTCGAAATTTAAATAAAGCATATAAATCTTGAATAAGCAGCAAATCGTTTAAATTGTAATATAAATAAAACCAAAACGTTGTTAATAGCGGTACGGCAAATAAATAGCTATAGTCTTAACAATCTGTTAATAAAATATGAATGAGCAAATAATTTATATAACTATTGTTAACAAATGGTCATGCTTTCGGCACTTTCAGAATGATTACACTAGCTTAGAAATTTGTTTTTAATCGAGTGAGCAGGGCTCTCATATACTTTTTTGGATGTATTTTTGGGCGCTGATTTCAAAAATGCAAACCATTTTTTTTTTCAAAGAATGGTTTTCGCAAATAGCCAGTTTTTTGGCAGTCTTTCGACTTATTTGTTCATATGTACGTCTGATCTTATTTGATCTTAAATAATGTTACACAATCCACTAGATAATTGTATTCCCTTTCTAATAAGAAATAAACCCATTACAAAAATACATAAAAAAAGGTTATGAGAGCCCAGCTCCTTTTTTGCTGTAAACTAGTGTTATATATGTATCTCAGTTTAATTCTGGTTTTTATTTATTTAATGTTTGATGTTACATATTTTATTGGAAAATGCATATTATACATACAATCAGAATTTATAAAAAAGAATCTATATACGTCACGTGAAGTGAACAAAAACCAACAAGTCAATAGATTAATACAGAAAACAGGGTGTAAAAGACTAAAAAAAAAATGGAAGTGATTCATATAAACACATACACATACACATGTAGGCGGCCACAAAATGACGTAGAAAATGTGAAATTTTTTGATTTACGAGCGAAGCGTGAAACAAAGAACAAAGAAAACAAAATCAAAATGCCAGCAACTAATTCCTTCAGCATTAAAAGCTACAAGTACAAAAACTAACGTCTCACTCCTAGCCATTTAGAAATGGCGGAAAAAAGGACGCAGACTCACACACACACACATTTACACACAAACACCCACCCACATTAAGTGCTTAGTTCGTAGCAGCGCCAACAGGTGGCGCTGATGTTTACAGCGTGGGAATTTCATCAAAACAACGCGTTAATCTATAAAATGGTTTGCACAAAAAAGAAAAAAAAATTGTTTTCATTTTGATAGATATAATGTGTGTCCGAGTTTATATACTCTGTTCCCAAATGTATAAAAAGAATAATGATTTTTTCTTATAAATGTATTTTTTGTTAAGTTTAAATTTAAGATTTCTTCAACGTCGCGTCTGAACTAATGTTAAAATTGCCTAGCCGATAACACTTTGTATATCGTTAAAATCTATATAGGTAGAGTCTAATAATTTAATATATATATAATATAAAAAATATATATATATATAACTGTTCAGACTGACTGATTGGCGACTCACGATTAGGCCAAACGGATCAATTTTTAATGTAGATTTTTATCTACAAAGTTTGTTAAGTTTATATGAACTAAATTAACACCAAAATCAAAGTTGGCCAGAATATTGAAACAAATCTTTTCAATCTAGTAGACTATAGCCCGTTATAGTTATATATTTCTAGATAAGCTAGTTTCAGTCTGCTTTCAGCAACTGAGTTGAATAGAAGTTAAAAGTATTCTTTCGAAAAAAATAATAAAAAAAAAAATATTTTTTTGTAAGTATAACAAACTTTCTTCAAATTTTGCCAAGTTTAATAATTTGATTTTATTTTTTTTTTTGAAATGCTTTTTTTTTTTGTTTTAGTTTTTGTTTATTTTTTCATAGTCTCTCGCAATATAATGGCTAACGTTATTAAGAAGGTATTCCCTATGCTGGATCGCATTCTGGTGCAGCGCTGTCAGGTGAAGACTACAACAGCAGGTGGCATACTGCTGCCAGAAGAATCGGTGCCTCAGGAAATGCAGGGCGTTGTGGTGGCAATTGGCCCGGGTGCACGCAATCCTGCAGGCGCTGGACACTTGCCCATCGCTATGAAGGAGGGCGATCGAGTTCTATTGCCAAAATACGGTGGCACCAAGGTGGACATGGATGACGAGCGCGAATATCTGCTATTTCGCGAGAGTGACATCCTGGCCAAGTTGGAGTAATGAATGATGAAGCATTTTGTTTGCCAGATTGTGGCAATAACACAACAAACTACACTAAACACATAATTTAATACATACACATCTATGCGTTCGAAACTAAATGATTGATGAAATGTTGTATTTGGTAGCTATACACATACCTCGCTATTAAATAGGAAACGAATTTATATACTTACTACAATACTTTATAAGGACACTACAATAAACAATTGTTCAGTTTGCGTTTTTTCTTTAAAGAGCATAAAAGAAATGCATTTTTAATTTTTGTTTGCTTTTCTGCTTATTAAGTTAGCTAACTTGCTGGATATCAAATTGGTAGTTGCAACAAGTTAGCAAAATGTTAATAATCTTGCACAGTGCACTATGGGAGCAATGAACGATTTCCTGGCCTAAACTTAAATTTTCAGCTTATGTAAATTAACCAATAAACTAATTAAATTTTGTTTATATATAAGAAAGTGGAAAGAGTGGGGGTTATAGACAGCAGTATGCTTATATTAAATTTAAGAAAATGGAAATTATCAGGGATCCTGTATGTCATAAATAGCATTGCTGTAAAGCTCACAGTATAAAGCCTAAAAAGTTTTTAAAAACTTTGTTTTTAAGCCTAAGATTTTAAGAAATTTAATTGGAAGATATATGTATAATTGATTAGCTACCAACATTTTGCCTGTGCCTATTTTAATTGTATATAAAAAATATAAGTATTCTGTTTAATTTTTGCATCGACAATATTATTAATTTTTAACAGTCAAAAATTCAGTCAGAAATTTATTAATTTTAGAATTCTTGTGTTTATATGTTATTAAATTAGAATATCAAATAAATCAAGTATTAAAGAAAACCAATGCATAGTATAAAACAATTAAATAAAATATTTAAATAATAAATTGTTGTGATGAAGGCAATTGATCTGCTGACAGCACTTAAATAATTTTAATATATTTTACAGAACTGCGAATATTGCATCGAATTAAAATATTAACATTATTAATAGCATTGCTATAAAGCTCATAAGGCCTTAAAAGTTTTTTTTTTTTTAAATTAAATTTTAGATATATGTATAATTAAGCAGCTGCCAATATTTTACCTGTGCCTGTTTTAATTTTTGATAAAACATATCAGTAGTCTGTTTAATTTTTGCATATACAGTATTATTGATTTTTAACAGTCAAAGAAATTAATTAATTCTTTAATTCTTGTGTTTATTTGTTGATAAATAAAAATATGAAAAAATCAAAAATCAATTAAAGAGGGTCAATGAATAGTATTTAATAAAACAATTATTGTAAATAAAATATTTAAATGAAAAATTGTTGTGACAAAGGCAATTAATCTGCTGACAGCACTTAACTAATTTTAATATATTTTACAGAACTGAAAAAATTAAATCGAATTAAATTATTTATATTTCTGTGAAACTAAGATTTGAATTGCAGCTGATGAAACTTTGTCTAAATTATAGAAAATACCAATGATAACTTTGGATTAATTTTAACAAATATATAAAATTTAAAATTGCTTATGTTGCATTAAAATTATAGACGATTCTAAGCCGATAAACATAATTACTTTAATGTTAATTACTAGTTTTTAACTATTGTCTATAGCTTCTCGTAAATTCGGTGCACTTTGCCCCAGTTCCCTGGCGTCTCTTAACGTTGTTAACTTGGCTATGTGTATACGTCAGCCTGTTGCTGCCCCATTCGCCACGCTCATTGGCGGCATTTAGTTCGTGCGTTGTCGTCGTCGTATCGCTCCTCGTTTGCCCCATCTGCCTCGGGTGTTGCGTTCGCATTGGTTGTCGTTATCTCCAGCTGGCTGACGGTAAATGCTGCAGGCCATTGTAGCTATAAAAGCCTGTAGTCTGCCGCATTTTGGTGGCAATTCAAAAAGTGTTTGGAACACACACACGCATTCGAGATACTGAACACAATATTTAACAAAACTGTTGCATTTGAATTTGTGGCAAGTGAAAGTTACAAAAAGTGAAATAAAAAAATACACAAATTCAATAAAAAAAGTGTGCTTATCTTTAAACAATAAATTTGTTAAAAATGTGGTATATCAAATTTAGTTGGACTATCCTGGTATTTGTAGTGCTCTTCACGGTAGTGACAGGTAACCGAAACTGATATATTTGCTAGATTTTTTATTAAGAAATTCAAGTCTTAAAATTTAAAATGAATTCTGGCTTACAAGAGCTGCAGAAATGCTTTTAAGCTCGTTTTTCACTTACTTTAATTAATTGTGTTTATACTTCTAAAATATGGAATATTTCATTTAAGAAAAAAAATGTTAGGACAAAATATGACAAAGAAATCGCTAAAGTTTTGACAAAGTTACATTTTCTTAATTATATTTAACTTATCTTTGTTTTAAATCTGTTACTTAGGGGACGATCATTTAGAGATTTGTAATTTTTTTCACAGGCGCTAACATTTTCTTCAAAATAGTCAAAATAACTTTCAGAAAACTATTTTATGAAAGATAGAAAAATATAAATCTGCTTAGTTTTGACAAAATTACGTTAATTAAATATATAAAAAGATCACATGCTACATATAACGCTAAGCGCTGAATCTAGAATATATTTATTTTCATACTTTCCACATTCTTTCGAAATTGTCTTTATATATGGGCATTTCCAGAGTGGCGTTACGGGACAATCGTACGCCTAAATGTAAAAATATAAAAAATCTAGAAAAATGTCAAATTTTTGAAAATCTTGTTTTATATCTGAGTAGCAATTTAGCTACATATATTATATATAAAATATATAATACATATATGTATTTTGACCAAATATTTAACTTTTCCAAAATAATTTTAAAACAGAGTTTTGTTTTAATTTTAACTCAAAACACATTACTTTTATTTGTAAATTTTATAAGGTGGATTAGAGGTAAAAAATCATTAAAGACATGTAAGAATGCTATAGTCGAGTATACCTGATAACGCGACTTCAGTGTTAATTGCACGATCATGATAAAACTTGCATTAGAATTACGTATTGCAAAAATCAAACTATCAAAATAATAGATAAACATGGTCACAAAAGGGGATATTTGGCGATCCCCGTATGCCTTTAAATTAAAAATAAAAAAAAAAGAAATAAAAAGCATCGAAAATTTCAAATAAACTTGATTTGTAGCTCTCATAATCTGCGAGATCGGTGTGTTTATACAGACAGATGAAAGATCGAACAGATAGACAGACAGTCAGACAGACGAACAGGAATAAAATGATTCAGCTGTTGATACTGATCAAAAATATATATTATTTAAATGGTCGAAAATGCCTTGTTATGTCTGTTATATTGATTATTATATTAAATATATTGATTGAAACAGCATTTTCTGTGATTGTCAAAATATTTAAAATTTTTACTAGCAGCGTAAATGAGTATTTTAAGAGATTTAAATGTATTTTAAAATGCTGGGATAAAAATGAGCGCTGTTTTTTAAAAGCAAATAAGATATTAATCATTACTGAGTAAAAATAAAAAAGGTTCAAAAATAACGATTTAAGCTGAAATATTGTGATTATTAATTATTTAAATATGGTTGTTCATTCTAAGTTATATAAAAATTAGAGAAGTTTTATTAGAAGCAGATAAAATATTGGTTATTCCTGACTAAAAATAAAAAAGTTACAAAAATAACCATTTAATGTGAAATATAGAGATTTTTAATTAATTAAATATGCTTTTTCTTTCTAACGTATATAAAAAAAAGTTATAAAAATAACGAAAACCTAAATAAAAAAACATATTTTATTGCCTATTTACATATTTCCAATTTTTGTGTTAAGCCTAAAAGTATACTTTAAAATTTGCGAATTACAAGTTATCTAGCAAGAAAATTGTCAAACGCTTTGAAATTTGTTAAAAAGTCCTTGAAAGCGTCAGAGTAATTATTTCCAATATCCGGTGTTATTTTAATATAAAAATAATTATTTCCAATATCCGGTGTGCCATGTTTTTGAAGGTGGCACTTCCTATTTAGCATGGGCAATGCGTCATTCTATTTCTTCTTAGAATTTTGCGCCATATCAGGGTCATAAAAATACCCAACTACCTGATTAACACATATTGATATTATGTTATTACAAATATTGTAATGCGCATTATCTAGTTTATGCACATTTTCCTGTTGATCTTTGTTCGAATTCTCGCCACGCCTCGTTGTTTTGGTTGTATAATTTTTGTTACTCTACTCACCTGCGTCGGTTGTCAGCCGGCTCCGGCATCCGAATATCTGCAAAAACTCCGACGATTTTAATTGCAGTCGTAAATTAATCCAAACTGCGTGCCAAATACCAACAACACCGACCACTACAGTGCAACAACAACAACTACAACCAAACTGCTGATACAGCGAATAAAATAACGTGTGAACCACGTCAAGCTGTGCCATGCCTGCATGTGGCAAATTGTCAACCTACTGCACATTTGGTGTGTTTGGTTGTGGCTTAGTTCGGGTTGTGCTTATCCTGACTGGGCTACAGGCAGAGTATATAGCTGGTGATAGACATAGACAATCAACAAACAATGTTCCAGTTCAGATTGCAGTTATTTGTCGGCAGCACTGCCTTTGAAGATAATCTCAGATAGTGAATCGTTGGATTGGGTAAGGTTCGGGTTGACAGTATCGATAAAAAGTTATTCAGTTAGTAACGTTTAGAATTCTAGCTATCATCACGTAACTCTACTGGAGATGAGGTTAGGGACCTTAAAGTTGATCAACGTCAAGGGTGATTTCAGGGATTTATGTGCTTTTTTGAATGATCGCTTTTTTATAATAAAATATAACAAAAAAAAAAATTAGTAACAAAAGGTTTTTTAAAATTATTTCTTCGATATAAATTACACTGTGCAAAAAAGAAGGAAAGCCCAAATTAACCTGATTTACCCTATTTGGGGCCTTCTAAATCGAACTGCATCATTAGTTTTTTGGGCTATCACGATGGTTTCATACAAAATTTTTTTTTAAATTTTCGGTTATATGGTAATTTTTCCACAGGTACCACAGATTTCATTGATCTATAAATGTGTTGGTATTAATTTTTTCGAAAAACCTACTGTGGCAAAGTTGTTCTAAATACTCCAAGGTTCAACTTGTATGAATACACCAAACCTTCAAATTGAAGTTCTGTAGGTGTTTTGGGCCAAAATAATGTAAAAATCGTAATCTGACAGCCATTTCAATAGGTTCTTGGGAGAAAAATAAGTTGTTCTATCAAAAACTTTTTTGTTTTTAAAGATATTAAAACCAAACTTTGATAATTATCACATTTATATCTTTTTTTATTATTTTATTTCTAATTAATAATAATATTAATAATACAAGAGATTAGATACCTGCGGAGTACAAAATATAGGCAGAATAGTTTAAATTGTGTTGCGAATTTGATTAAATTAACTTGTATAGAGCATGATGAGTCTAAGAATTGGTATTTTAATAATCTTCATATCAATTGTTCCCATTGATTCCTACTGGTAGACCGACCAAAAATATTATATTTTATTTGCAAAAATTCTCGTTTCTTTCATTCTGATTGCTCTTTATCTTAAGGACTAGTCTACCTGTAAACTCACAGCCTGATTATATATTTTATAAGTTAGGTTCTTTAATACGTAAAACTAAATAAATGGCTTAAAACGACAAGGTGGTGGAATAAATATATATCTTGTATATAAAACTGTTCACCATGATTGACTGACTAACTGACTGCCTTAATGGCAACTCACGATCAGGCTGTGACGGTAGAAACTAGAAATCTAAAATTTTTACTGTATGCTTCCTATTATATCGCAGGTTGACACTCTGTTCCAAATTTTCCAAATTTATACCGGTAAGTGGGTTAAAAATGCATTAAAAAATTTTATAAAAATCATAGTAAAATTGTCAGATATTTTTACTTTGTTTTTATTTTTTATTATTAGAACGGGAGCGTAGTAGCGCACTCCCGTAGAGCTGGCATTTAATAAGAATTTTGCAAAGGCAATTCGTTTATTTAAATATTCTCCAAACAAATTGTTCGAAAATCAATAAAAATACTACAACATTTGTATATATCTATATTATATTATATTTAAAAATCATCATAAGACTTTTTGAGAGCATTTATTGCTTTTGGTGTCAATGGTGAACCAATTGTCAAAATACTATAAATTACTATGATTATACTGTATTCAGAAAAGGGGCTAATGCAATGTTTGTCTAGCTGTACGTCCCATATTCATATCAATACAATTTTTCTATTATCTTAAAGCTAGAGCAACCAAATGTGGTAAAAAATTAGATCCACAATATTTTAGCTAGAGTTGCTAAATTTGATATAAGGTCTATCAGCTGCTGCAATGTTTCTAATTGTTTAATATATATTATTATTAATTTAGCCATTATTTAATACTATCTAAAGTAAAAGCTTAATATTATGATAGAGCAATTATATAAACAAAATGTTTAATTGCTAATGTCGAAGAAAAATAACCAACGCATTATCTACAAATCTATTTTAGCTTCTTTCAAAAGAAATGCGGTGATTCCCCCGACAATAAAAAGTTGCTTTGAGAGTAGATAATTAAAAAAAAAAAGTTATTGCCCAATTGCGCAACACTTTAAACACTTTTCGAGCTATTAAAAAATACATTACTCGAGACTTGGGGCTGAGAGGGTAAACGTCAACGGCAACTGACCACAGAACCTCACGAGTTGGGCCATTAAAGTGGATGACCTCGCTAATTAGATGCTTTGGAGAGGTCCTGTATTTTAATGACAGCCCTTCGATGAGGAGCTCCAGAGTCCTGAGCGCCAACCGGCTGACGGGTAGATCCTTGGCCTAGACAATGGGCTATCTGTGATGGCCTGGCCTGTCTCAACAATGTGGCAATTAATCCACGGTTTAAGTAATTGACAAATGATTACACGTTTGACATATGGCGGCTATGCGTCGATAGAGTCATCTACTTTAAGGACATGATAGAGGTCTCATTGGACAAGCTAAAAATAAACGTTTATCCATGGCTTATGCAAAAGGACTAACATTTAGATAACGCCCAGCTGCGTCATGAAACTTGTTGCTTTGTTGCCTGGAGATGCTGCTACATTTTCTCAACAGTTGCGTAAATTTTATCCTGGTGTCTCAGCTGCTCTTATGTTGACATTCTGACGCCTAGCTATGACATGTGAGCCAAGTATAAGTCCTTTGTGCTGACTGCCGAGTTTGTCGTCCATTTGTGCGATTACTTTCTGGCCGGTACAATGAAATGCAGCATCAAGGACATTGCATAAAAGCAAACCCCAGCCCACCCCCTTTTCACACCTGCCACAAGCATGTTTAACACGCACTCCACACCAGCTGAATGTTGCTGCCAACACATTACTCAGGTGGTTTCTTATTACCTGACATGGCATATGGGTTTGTAATGGACTATATTTATCATAGGTCGCCACACAATATAACAGCTACAATAAGAGTTTCAGGACATCAACTTCTTGGCCAACCTTTAACTTTTTAAGACCCTTGCCACATTTATGCTCCTTGAAAGCCCCCTGTGATCATTGCAGCTCAGCAGTTGGTCTAAGAAGCTTGTGGGTTGAACTTTGTGTTTTTTTTTTCAGCTCATAAATTTACATTCTATGTAGCTCAACTCTTCAGTGTCTTGATGATAATTTATGATAAATTAGCTGACATATTTTCATGTTTATTTTCAGGCTCATGCTTGGAATACGGACATTCGTGTTGGGGTGGTAAGCTTATAATGATAATTGTGTATAGTTAAAATTCTAATTGTTGATTTTCTTTATGATTTTTTATAGCGCATGGTAAACGTTCGGGCGGCAGAGCAACAATTGCAGCTAAGCAGGTGAGTTAGCAATTTGATGAAATAACACAATTGCATTTAATGGAAATTGTAACTTATCTTATCCTGTTTATATACTCGAATATGTATCTATATTATAAGTCTAAATTTAGCTGAATTTATGCGATTTCAGTTCACGTCAGGCCATGGAAAATTTTGAAAAAAATTAATACGTTATCGAGGGTTATTCCACAGAAATAATTTTTAAAAAAATTTCGATCTTGTATACCTAAATAATTACCAAAGTTCTATATAAAATGTAAAGAAAAGTATCAAAGTATATAATATATTATGTCCGTTTGCATAAGCGTTTAGATATTTTATGGAAAAAAATATATAAATATTGAAAACCTGCATAACTGTTTAGCAAATTATGATAAAGGAAAAATAAATATTTTTATTTCATTTTAATCTATCTATAAAATGTATGAATCTATTAAATATATTATGTCCGTTTAGATATCATAAGTAGGATTATTTAATGGAGGAAAATATATATGCATAACACTAGTTTAAAAATTTTTTTTAATGGAGGTGAACAAGGTGAATTTTATCTTGGGTGCTTTTACTAATAGCTGAATAACTATCACATTTTCTAACCTATTTGGACAAATGTATACTTAAAATATTCTTAAAAGAATTATCTAACATAATAAATCTTAAAATGTATTTAAACGAATTTTTTAATTTTTAAATGAGCAAATGAATTTCATCAATTTTTCAAAAATTCCAAAAAAAGTTCACATTTTTTAACTTTGAGGGCTTGTAATGGCTTTAATTCTTATTTGATCCGCATATTATATGCATTATTTAAGATCAAATAAAATTTGATGTAGATATGAACAAATAAGTCGAAAGACTGCCAAAAAAAAACTAGATATTTGCGGTTTTCTCGAAAACCATTCTTTGAAAAAAAAAAAAAATGGTTTGAATTTTTGAAATCAGCGCTCGAAAATACATCAAGAGTAGTCTATGAGAGCCCAGCTCCTTTTTTGCTGTAAACTAGTGTAATTGTTTGTCAAATTATGATAATTGAAAAATTAATATCAATTTTTAATTATATACTCTTTATCTTGTTTATATAAAATTTTCATTCTATAACTTCCCTTTTTTTATATCTCCAAACAGCCTGCACCATTTGCTGACAACTTATCCGAACAACTTTTTGGCAACAACAATAACAACAACAACAACAATGCAAACTCTATTGATGATGACGACAACAATAACAGCAATAAGAACTATGATTTGTCACTAACTGCGTCCGCTGTGGCGCCACCGAGTGAGGCAACAGCACAGGAACGCAATCGTGATGGGAATAATGTAAAATGGACGCAGCTGATGCGGCAGCATCGTTATCAGCTGAGACAAATGCAACGTCAGTTGGATGCCAACGATGCGGCAGAGAGTTGGCATAAGTTGCAACAAGCGATGGCCGAGGCAGATCAGAGGCAGAGAATGCAACAGCAGCAGCAGCAACAACAACAACAACAGCAGCAGCAACAGCAACTGCCAATTGGCGACTTCTTTGAACTTAACAAATGAACTTTAACTTTGCCCCATTAAACCTAAACACACAGATACACACACATACACACACACACACACGCACACATCAAAAATGAAATGAAAACACAAATTAAACGATATTTATTCCATCATACGGGTGATTCAAATTTGACACCCGTTGCATGCTGCACGCCAATTAATAAATAATTGCGCATTCGCCGCGTTGGCCCAGCAGGCAAAAGAGACGAAAAAATTAAATGCATAAATCTATTGTATAAATAAGCAAAATTAAATGTAATTGAAACTAGTTTGGCTTTTTGTTGTTTTTAATTATTATTTATATATATATATTATACAATATATTATTCATAATATATGTACTTGCATCTAACCACACTATATGCTGCATGTTGTCCAATATTGCGCCATTGGCTGGATGCCGCAATATTGCCCAGATCAATTCAATTTAAATTTTTAACTTAATCGTTACTATAACCTATGCATAACATCCGTTTTAATGATAACAAATAAAACTTATAAGCAAATCATATCTAAGCCTTGATTTTGGCGGGTATTTGGAAGCAGGCAGCATCCCCCTGCTTATCACCCAGACCCCAGTGAATTTCCAGGCTCACCGTCGGATACAGTTGCAAAATCTTAAAGCTATTTTTGTAGGTATAAGTCTCGCCTGCCTTCAGTGGACAGCCGACCTTCTTCTCGCCAGACTCATCATATATATGTGGACAGGCGCTGGTGCCGTAGTAGCCGGGAAAGGGCAACGGCACATCCAATATAATACCCTGTATATCCGAATTGAGCTCCGCAAAGTCGCGCTCCGGCTTGATCTTCATGGTAATGCTGGCCTCCGTATTTCTCTTCAGTATACATTTGTTTTTGGGACAATTTGATATAGTCACATCATTCGTGGTCAAAGAGCGTGATTTGGCTATAAATAAATTTGATTAAACACCCAATCGATCAGCTCTCCGCTGCTTCACTTACAATTGGGGCATGGCCTCACTTCAGTTGCAGTTGCAATGCCAAACAGTGCGACACAGATCAAAAGTAACGCAGAATTGAACTTCATTTTGCCTTCGTAGAGGGAGGATAGAGACCTGTAAGATAATAAACATTATAAATTGCGACACGCAATGCATGCAAATTGCTTTGCAACTATTTTGGGACAGTCCAAAAGCTCATATCACAGACAAATAATAAAAATATTAAACTGAGTTCAAGTTAAACCGGTTCAACGTTTGCGCTTGAAACGAAAGATTGCCCTTGACTTCAAAAATCACAAAACTGACGAATTAAATAAACTTAAGTTATTATAGTTGCAATTGAAGTAACAATAAAGATTTAACTGGCAGGTAAATTACAAAAAAAATTTTGAGAAGATAATTGTAAATTGTAAACAATTTTTCGATTAAGCTTAGGTACAAAGTTCAAGTTTAAAATTAAAATACTTTTTTTTCCAAAAAACTGAGTTATTTATTGACTACAGATAATTCACAAATTATTAAGTTTAATTACGAAATTTAAATTCTTAGTTTTTATAGTTGCAATTGAAGTAACAATAAAGATTTAACTGGCAGGTAAATTACAATAAAATTTTGAGAAGATAATTGTAAATTGTAAACAATTTTTCGATTAAGTTCGAGTCCAAAGTTCAAGTTGAAAATTGAAAGAGTCTTGCTAGTTTAAAATACTTTTTTTTTCCTAAAAACTGAGCTATTTATTGACTACAGATAATTCACAAATTATAAACTAAAATTACGAAATTTAAATTCTTAGTATCACATTCTTTTTTTTGCCTGGAATATAATAGGTTTTTTTTTATAGTTCTTATAGTTTTTTATAGTTTTATATTCACAATGATTAAATTTACAGACATTAGCAAATTTAAAGATGTCTTTCTTTGACCTAAAAAAGCTAAAGCATTATAAGTTATCGGTAATACACCTATAAGAAGTATTATCCATATACAGCTTATTTAAGCCAAGTTCGAGTACTTCAAAATTAAATCACTCATACGATATGTTTTCTTTTTTCTTACTTGTAATATCTAAAGTTTATTTGTGAATTGTGTAGGAAATTACAAACTTGTTTACAGCACAATTATTGTCTAAAACTGTTTGTTTTATTTTTAGTTATAAGTTAATTAGTTTTATACACTGCACATACTTAGATATATTTTGTTTTTTTAAGCGAAGATCAAGCTTTGATCTGACGACTGACGAGCGAAGACTGAAGCGAATTCTACTTCATAGAGAGCATATATATAAAGATTTTCCTCTGTTGGCTGACTAATCGGGGGAATCTGAAGTATCTTGAGCTGTGTTCTGCCTGCTTGGTATGCGTGAGGCATTATATGTATCTAGATACTGGAGAATTATTATATATATACGCAATTTGAGCAATTGGTCGTATAAAGATTTGCGTGCTTGGAGAGGTTTTCAATTGGACACATTTGTGACGTTTTCGGGTTACTTTGATTAGCTCTGAGAGTTGTGTTGTGTATCCGTTAGATGCATTAATTTGCACTTGCCAATATCAGCTGTTCACGCCGTACAAAATACTTAAACTCAGCTCAACAAATACACATTCATATATGTATACTATATGTCAATATAACAGTGCAAATTAAGTACTTCCCTAAAGCCTATTTGGGCTCAAACACTGGGAAGTGCTAATGACTGACCATGGCCAATACCATGCTTGGCAATCTTGCTGATTGTGTGAATTGTCTGGCAGTTTAAACTAAAAGTTATTATAATGCAATGTTGTATTGTATCTGCAATTCATAGTTAGATACTAAGCTAAAAGTAGCCGAATGAGTCTCAAAACAAAACTAAAATTACATAAACTTACTTTTAGCTAAACAATTGCATTGTATTCAAATATTAAATCGCAAGCTAGCTGAAAAATTTGACGTCTCTTGAGCTCTGATCGCTTACAATAATCAAGTAATTTTTCTGCTATTACATCTTAATACATACGTATATTTTTTAATATTTTATAATCAAAAATTAATTCTTAATACATTTTTTAATATTTTTTATTTAAAAATTGAGTACAAGCAACTTTTGTGGGTTATATTTAATGATATTATTATTATTATTATTAATTTGATTTAATGCTAAAATTGTAGTTATTATAGAATTATATAAGATCTTTGGTACGGCTAAAATGACAGTTTGTTTTAACAAAATTTATTTCAATTAATTTTAAAATTTGTAGAAATTAAACTAAAACCCTATTTCAAATAATATTCAGTTTTATATACTATATTATTTAATTAAAATTGCTTAAAAACATTATTTATTATTAATATTTAATTGAATAGTTGAACTTTAATCACACACATAATAAATTAAAGCCAAAAATTGCATTTATTGTGAGTGTGAATAAAGTTTAATATTAATATTATATTATTTATATATTAAGTTTAATCTATTATATTGTTCATCAAGAAAAAATAAAGACACTCCCGAAAGTGTCATATTGTTTAGTTTTATTGGGTAATCTTCCACTTTTCTTTCCCTTCTAATCTGCGTATATTGCCAATAAATATTCAATATTGGCTATAATTAAGGCAAAAGACACGGAAACTGTTGAAATTAATCACTTTTAGTATTGCCTTACCTATAATATATTTGATTTTTATTGCAATATAGCTAAGAAATTTAAAATTTAATAACACGATTCCAACTGGGACTCAGGAGACAAATACGTTAAGGATTTTTGAATTAAGTAGTACTTTTTATGCTCTCTTCTTTTGATTTAATACAGAATATATTGTCTTTGTTCAACGTTTGTAATTCCAGATTTTTACATTATGTCAGTAAAATTTAATAGTTCATCTGAATTATTATGCAGCTCATGATATTAAATTTACATTTTTCAGTTCGACTTTAAGCTAAAACAAATGAGATTGTTATAGTCAAGTATATCGGACGACGGGATACTCTGTACTTAAATTGAGATCTACATATACATAAATATTCAAATCAAGCAGTGCAAATCAGAATTTGAACTACAAACTGTGACTGCTTCTTCATGAACTGCTTTATTCAATAACTTCAGGGTTTATTATTCAATTGCTATGAAATTGGCACAGAAAACTATTTGATATAAAAGCAATAGGCTTTTCGGAGTCTATATCGGGAATTTTAAATATATATCAAAAACATATCATATTTGGGATCTTTAGCTTTTATATGCTCTCAAACAGATTGACACATGTGCAGACAGACGATTGTTCACTGCATTGTTTTGAACATATTTCTACGTCATTGTGCATTTATTTATATTTAATTTAATATTCTAGTGTTTTCGTTGGGCTTATGTTTATGTTAAACATATACCTAACATCTAGATGCTGTTATAGTTAACTTAGAAGGCATGTTTTATTGTTTTGTAAATTAAATTTAGTATTTTAATATTCTTGATCATTCCCATATTTACGACGTATAACTGTACGCTAATCAGATCTTTGGCCTCTACGAAACCAAATCTGTTAAATTAAAATATAAATAAAGGTTTGGCTAAGTATTTCCTTAAATCGAGTTTTATTACCAATAAAGAATGTGTTTGAAGTGCAAATAAAAAATGTGCATTGCACATTTTCTAAATCAATTATATTTAGTATACTTAAACTGTTTTTCTTTTAGGTTATAAGGCTGTACGTTGACCGCTCGTATATAGATAAATAACTAATATATGTATAGACAAATGTTTTTGTGTATTTGTGAGTGCACTGCATACACTGCTTGACAAAAGACCGGAAATTTTCAATTCTGTCGCATGCGTATCAAATGAAAAACAAAAACTCAAGCGAGATGGCTTCGTCTATAGTGTATGACACGTTAATACCCTGTATAAGTACAGTAAACTTAAAGCAGTGTGCTTTTTGCACTGCTCTGCAAGCAGTGTACCGTTGTAGCTGAAATAGACAATGTTTTTATTTGAGTTTTGGATTTTATTTCAAAAATCCCTGTAAGCCATTATAAAAATGTTGAATAGTATTGAAAAGAAAGTAGATATTGATACGGTATATTAAAAATTTGTTCCTGACAACCACAAAATTATACAAAGGGTGAGACGGAAGCGGAGCACGAAGTGACTGGCAATACTCACAAAATAAGTATAATAATTTCAGCTGATGTCTGATGATTTTTTCGGCTTTTCCTTATATTAGCCCACCTTAGCTTGTGAACAGGGTATCCCAAAAATAAATAAAAAATAAATAAAAACAACAAATATTGTGTAAACAGCGCCGCTTAAACCGGCTCAATCGGTTTTCATCAACTAAAAAACAGTAAAATCAACAATAACAACAAGCAAAGAAGCACAGCCTGGTCAGCGTGTAGTCATCATTCATTCAGTTTGTCAAACTCTCATTTAAAGCTGTTGCACTTTTCGTTTTTAGTTTTCAGTTTTCAGTTTCATTTCAAACTCTGCTCACAGCAGTCGGCCCGTAGCAAGTCTCGAAAAAAGTGAGTTATTTTAGAAATTTCAGTTGTAAATAGTTTTTTTTGATTCTCGAGCCTAACAGCTGAGCTAACTTTCTAAATGCTAATGTTATAGGGGTTACTAAACTATAAGCTGTTTCGGTTAATTTAAAAGGTGTGTCACGCTTCAAATCAAATTGTAACTTCCTGGCTACTTACGTGGAAAAGAAGCCGTCTGTACACCCTGTACCTATTAAACATGGGTTAATGGGGGGATCACAAAACAGTGCAATTGTATGTAACATACATAAAAAGGTTTTTCTGATAAAGCTAAAATATATATTTTTAAACAGCGTCAATATCCGAGTCAATCTGTCCCTGTTCGTCTGTCTGCACATATGTCAATCTGTTTGAGAGCATATAAAAGCTAAAGATACCAAATATGATATGTTTTTGATATATATTTAAAATTCCCGATATAGACTCCGAAAAGCCTATTGCTTTTATATCAAATAGTTTTCTGTGCCAATTTCATAGCAATTGGATAATAAACCCTGAAGTTATTGAATAAAGCAGTTCATGAAGAAGCAGTCACAGTTTGTAGTTCAAATTCTGATTTGCACTGCTTGATTTGAATATTTATGTATATGTAGATCTCAATTTAAGTACAGAGTATCCCGTCGACCGATATACTTGACTATAACAATCTCATTTGTTTTAGCTTAAAGTCGAACTGAAAAATGTAAATTTAATATCATGAGCTGCATAATAATTCAGATGAACTATTAAATTTTACTGACATAATGTAAAAATCTGGAATTACAAACGTTGAACAAAGACAATATATTCTGTATTAAATCAAAAGAAGAGAGCATAAAAAGTACTACTTAATTCAAAAATCCTTAACGTATTTGTCTCCTGAGTCCCAGTTGGAATCGTGTTATTAAATTTTAAATTTCTTAGCTATATTGCAATAAAAATCAAATATATTATAGTTAAGGCAATACTAAAAGTGATTAATTTCAACAGTTTACGTGTCTATTGCCTTAATTATAGCCAATATTGAATATTTATTGTCAATATACGCAGATTAGAAGGGAAAGAAAAGTGGAAGATTACCCAATAAAACTAAACAATATGACACTTTCTGGAGTGTCTTTATTTTTTCTTGATGAACAATATAATAGATTAAACTTAATATATAAATAATATAATATTAATATTAAACTTTATTCACACTCACAATAAATGCAATTTTTGGCTTTAATTTATTATGTGTGTGATTAAAGTTCAACTATTCAATTAAATATTAATAATAAATAATGTTTTTAAGCAATTTTAATTAAATAATATAGTATATAAAACTGAATATTATTTGAAATAGGGTTTTAGTTTAATTTCTACAAATTTCAAAATTAATTGAAATAAATTTTGTTAAAACAAACTGTAATTTTAGCCGTACCAAAGATCTTATATAATTCTATAATAACTACAATTGTAACATTAAATCAATATAAAAATTATAATATCATTAAATCTAAATGTTGACAACCCACAAAAGTGGGTTAAATTTTTAAATATAAAATATTAAAAATATATTAAGATGTAATAGCAGAAAAATAACTTGACTATTGTATGTGATTAGAGCTCAAGAGACGTCAAATTTTTCAGCTAGCTTACGATTAAATATTTGAATACAATGCAATTGTTTAGCTAAAAGTAAGTTTATGTAATTTTAGTTTTGTTTTGAGACTCATTCGGCTACTTTTAGCTTAGTATCTAACTATGAATTGCAGATACAATACAACATTGCATTATAATAACTTTTAGTTTAAACTGCCAGACAATTCACACAATCAGCAAGATTGCCAAGCATGGTATTGGCCATGGTCAGTCATTAGCACTTCCCAGTGTTTGAGCCCAAATAGGCTTTAGGGAAGTACTTAATTTGCACTGTTATATTGACATATAGTATACATATATGAATGTGTATTTGTTGAGCTGAGTTTAAGTATTTTGTACGGCGTGAACAGCTGATATTGGCAAGTGCAAATTAATGCATCTAACGGATACACAACACAACTCTCAGAGCTAATCAAAGTAACCCGAAAACGTCACAAATGTGTCCAATTGAAAACCTCTCCAAGCACGCAAATCTTTATACGACCAATTGCTCAAATTGCGTATATATATAATAATTCTCCAGTATCTAGATACATATAATGCCTCACGCATACCAAGCAGGCAGAACACAGCTCAAGATACTTCAGATTCCCCCGATTAGTCAGCCAACAGAGGAAAATCTTTATATATATGCTCTCTATGAAGTAGAATTCGCTTCAGTCTTCGCTCGTCAGTCGTGATCAAAGCTTGAGCTTCGCTTTAAAAACAAAAAAATATCTAAGTATGTGCAGTGTATAAAACTAATTAACTTATAACTAAAAATAAAAAAAACAGTTTTAGACAATAATTGTGCTGTAAACAAGTTTGAAATTTTCTACACAATCGAGAAATTAACTTCAGATATTACAAGTAAAGAAAAAGAAAACATATCGTATGAGTGATTTAATTTTAAAGTACTCGAACTTGGCTTGAATAAACTGTATATGGATAATACTTCTTATAAGCTTTAGCATAAATTAAATGTGTAACTTTTTTAGGTCAAAGAAAGACATCTTTATATTAACAATTGTCTGAAAATTTAATATAAAACTATAAGAAACTAAATAAATAATAAAAACTATAAAAATTCTATAAACTCTCAAGCTCTAAGCCGATTATATTCCAGGAAAACAAGAAAATAAAATCTATAAATTCTCAAGCTCTTAGCCGAATATATTCCAGGAAAATAAAAAGAATTTAAATACCGTAATAAAACTTAATAATTTGTGAATTATTTGTAGTCAATAAATAGCTAATTTTTTATGAAAAAAAGTATTTAAAGCTATCAAGAGTCTTTTAATTTTAAACTTGAACTTTGTACCTAAGCTTAATCGAAAAATTGTTAACAATTTACAATTATCTTCTCAAAATTTTATTGTAATTTACCTGCCAGTTAAATCTTTATTGTTACTTCAATTGCAACTATAATAACTTAAGTTAATTTAATTCGTCAGTTTTGTGATTTTTGAAGTCAAGGGCAATCTTTCGTTTCAAGCGCAAACGTTGAACCGGTTTAACTTGAACTCAGTTTAATATTTTTTATTATTTGTCTGTGATATGAGCTTTTGGACTGTCCCAAAATAGTTGCAAAGCAATTTGCATGCATTGCGTGTTGAAATTCATAATGTTTATTAACTTACAGGTGTCTCTTCCCCCCACTCTACGAAAGCAAAATGAAGATCAATTCTGCGTTAATTTTGATCTGCGTCGCATTGTTCGGCCTTGCAACTGCAACGGAAGTGAGGCCATGCCCCAATTGTAAGTGTAGCAGCTGAGAGCTGATTGATTCGTTATTAAATCGAAATTTATTTATAGCCAAATCACGCTCTTTGACCACAAATGATGTGACTATATCAAATTGTCCCAAAAACAAATGTATACTGAAAAGAAATACGGAGGCCAGCATTACCATGAAGATCAGGCCGGAACGCGACTTTGCGGAGCTCAATTCGGATATACAGGGTATTATATTGGATGTGCCGCTGCCCTTTCCCGGCTACTACGGCACCAGCGCCTGTCCACATATATATGATGAGTCTGGCGAGAAGAAGGTCGGCTGTCCACTGAAGGCGGGCCAGATTTACACCTATAAAAATAGCTTTAAGATTTTGCAACTGTATCCGACGGTGAGTCTGGAAATTCACTGGGGACTGGGTGATAAGCAGGGGGATGCTGCCTGCTTCCAAATACCCGCCAAAATCAAGGCTTAGATATGATTTGCTTATAAGTTTTATTTGTTATCATTAAAACGGATGTTATGCATAAGGTTATAGTAACGATTAAGTTAAAAATTTAAATTGAATTGATCTGGGCAATATTGCGGCATCCAGCCAATGGCGCAATATTGGACAACATGCAGCATATAGTGTGGTTAGATGCAAGTACATATATTATGAATAATATATTGTATAATATATATATATAAATAATAATTAAAAACAACAAAAAGCCAAACTAGTTTCAATTACATTTAATTTTGCTTATTTATACAATAGATTTATGCATTTCATTTTTTCGTCTTTTTTGCCTGCTGGGCCAACGCGGCGAATGCGCAATTATTTATTAATTGGCGTGCAGCATGCAACGGGTGTCAAATTTGAATCACCCGCATGATGGAATAAATATCGTTTAATTTGTGTTTTTCATTTCATTTTTGATGTGTGTGTGCTTGTGTGTATGTGTGTGTGTATCTGTGTGTTTTTAGCATTAATGGGGCAAAGTTAAAGTTCATTTGTTAAGTTCAAAATATTCGCCAATTGGCAGTTGTTGCTGCTGCTGCTGTTGTTGCTGCTGCTGTTGCTGTTGCATTCTCTGCCTCTGGTCTGCCTCGGCCATCGCTTGTTGCAACTTATGCCAACTCTCTGCCGCATCGTTGGCATCCAACTGGCGTTGCATTTGTCTCAGCTGATAACGGTGCTGCCGCATCAGCTGCGTCCATTTCACATTATTCCCATCACGATTGCGTTCCTGTGCTGTTGCCTCACTCGGTGGCGCCACAGCGGATGCAGTTAGTGACAAATCATAGTTCTTATTGCTGTTATTGTTGTCGTCATCATCAATAGAGTTCGCATTGATGTTGTTGTTATTGTTGTTGCCAAAAAGTTGTTCAGATAAGTTGTCAGCAAATGGTGCAGGCTGTTTGGAGATAAACAAAAGGCAAGTTATAGAATGAAAATTTTATAAAAATAAGATAAAGATTATACAATTAAATGATTATATTAATTTTTCCTTTATCATAGACTCTCATAGACTACTCTTGATGTATTTTCGAGCGCTGATTTCAAAAATGCAAACCATTTTTTTTTTTTTCAAAGAATGGTTTTCGAGAAAACCACAAATAGTTAGTTTTTTGGCAGTCTTTCGACTTATTTGTTCATATCTACATCAGATCTTATTTGATCTTAAATAATAATTCAACAGATAATTGTATTCCCTTTCTAACGGTATGCCCTTTATGCGGATCGAATAAGAATTAAAGCCATTACAAACTCTCAAAGTTGAAAAATGTGAACTTTTTTATGCATTTTTGAAAAATTGCCGAAACTCATTTGCTAATTTAAAAAATTCGTTTAAATACATTTTAAGATTTATTATGTTAGATAATTCTTTTAAGAATATTTTAAGTATACATTTGTCCAAATCGGTTAGAAAATGCTATTAGTAAAAGCACCCAAGATAAAATTCACCTTGTTCACCTCCATTAAAAAAAATTTTTAAACTAGTGTTATGCATATATATTTTCCTCCATTAAATAATCCTACGTATGATATCTAAACGGACATAATATATTTAATAGATTCATACATTTTATAGATAGATTAAAATGAAATAAAAATATTTATTTTTCCTTTATCTTAATTTGCTAAACAGTTATGCAGGTTTTCAATATTTATATATTTTTTTCCATAAAATATCTAAACGCTTATGCAAACGGACATAATATATTATATACTTTGATACTTTTCTTTACATTTTATATAGAACTTTGGTAATTATTTAGGTATACAAGATCGAAATTTTTTTAAAAATTATTTCTGTGGAATAACCCTTGATAACGTATTAATTTTTTTCAAAATTTTCCATGGCCTGACGTGAACTGAAATCGCATTAATTCAGCTAAATTTAGACTTATAATATAGATACATATTCGAGTATATAAACAGGATAAGATAAGTTAAAATTTCCATTAAATGCAATTGTTTTATTTAAACAAATTCATAACTAACCTGCTTAGCTACAATTGTTGCTCTGCCGCCCGAACGTTTACCATGCGCTATAAAAAATCATATAGAAAATCAACAATTAGAATTTTAACTATGCACAATAATCATTATAAACTTACCACCCCAACACGAATGTCCGTATTCCAAGCAGGAGCCTGAAAATAAACATGAAAATATGTTAGCTAATTTATCATAAATTATCATCATCAAGACACTGAAGAGTTGAGCTACATAGAATGTAAATTTATGAGCTAAAAAAAACAAAACAAAGTTCAACCCACAATCTACTTAGACCAACTGCTGAGCTGCATTGATCACAGGGGGCTTTCAAAGAGCATAAATGTGGCAAGGGTCTTAAAAAGTTAAAGGTTGGCCAAGAAGTTGATGTCCTGAAACTCTTATTGTAGCTGTTATATTGTGTGTGGCGACCTATGATAAATATAGTCCATTACAAACCCATATGCCATGTCAGGTAATAAGAAACCACCTGAGTAATGTGTTGGCAGCAGCATTCAGCTGGTGTGGAGTGCGTGTTAAACATGCTTGTGGCAGGTGTGAAAAGGGGGTGGGCTGGGGCTTGCTTTTATGCAATGTCCTTGATGCTGCATTTCATTGTACCGGCCAGAAAGTAATCGCACAAATGGACGACAAAACTCGGCAGTCAGCACAAAGGACTCTTACTTGGCTCACATGTCATTGCTAGGCGTCAGAATGTCAACATAAGAGCAGCTGAGACACCAGGATAAAATTTACGCAACTGTTGAGAAAATGTAGCAGCATCTCCAGGCAACAAAGCAACAAGTTTCATGACGCAGCTGGGCGTTATCTAAAATGTTAGTCCTTTTGCATAAGCCATGGATAAACGTTTATTTTTAGCTTGTCCATTGAGACCTCTATCATATACTTCAAGTAGATGACTCTATCAGCGCATAGCCGCCATATGTCAAACGTGTAATCATTTGTCAATTACTTAAACCGTGGATTAATTGCCACATTGTCGACAGGTCAGGCCATCACAGATAGCCCATTGTCTAGGCCAAGGATCTACCCGTCAGCCGGTTAGCCCTCAGGACTCTGAAGCGCCTCATCGAAGGGCTGTCATTAAAAGACAGGACTTCTACAAAGCATCTAATTAGCGAGGTCATCCACTTTAATGGCCCAGCTCGTGAGGTTCTGTGGTCAGTTGCCGGTTAACGTTTGCCCTCTCAGCCCCAAGTCTCGAATAATGTATTTTTTAATAGCTCGAAAAGTGTTTAAAGTGTTGCGCAATTGGACATTAACTTTTTTTTTTAATTATCTACTCTCAAAGCAACTTTTTATTGCCGGGGGAATCACCGCATTTCTTTTGTAAAGAAGCTAAAATAGATTTCTAGATATTGCGTTGGTTCTTTTTATTCGACATAAGCAATTAAACATTTTTGTTTATATAATTGCTCTATCGTAATATTAAGATTTTACTTTAGATAGTGTTAATTTAATAATTATTTATAAAAAATTATTAGATACATTGCAGCAGCTGATACCGCTTATATCAAATTTAGCGACTCTAGCTAAAATATTGTGGATCTACGTTTCTACCACATTGGGTTGTTCTAGCTTCAATAGTATAGAAAAATTTGTATTAATATGAATATGGGACGTACAGCAAGACAAACATTGCATAAACCCCATTTTCGAATAGAGTATAAACATAGTAATGCTCTCAAAAAGTCTTATGATGATTTTTAAATATAATAGAATATAGATATATACAAAAATATATATATATTTTTTTTGATTTTCGAATAAATTGTTTGGAGAATATTTGAATAAACAAACTGCCTTTGTAAATTTCTTATTAAATGCCAGCTCTCACGGCGTGCGCTACTACGCTCCCGCTTCAATAATAAAAAAAAAAAAGTAAAAAATATCTGACAATTTTAGTATGATTTTTATACAATTTTCAAATGCATTTTTAACCGACTTCTTCCGCTATAAATTTGGCAAATTTTTGCAGAGTGTCAACCTACGATATAATGAGAAGCTACAGTAAAAATTTTAGATTTCTAGCTTCTACCGTCACACCCTGATCGTGAGTTGCCATTAAGGCAGTCAGTTAGTCAGTCAATCATGGTGAACAGTTTTATATACAAGATATATATTTATTCCACCACCTTGTCATTTTAAGCCATTTATTTAGTTTTACGTATTAAAGAACCTAACTTATAAAATATATAATCAGGCTGTGAGTTTACAGGCAGACTAGTCCTTAAGATAAAGAGCAATCAGAATGAAAGAAACGAGAATTTTTGCAAATAAAATATAATATTTTTGGTCGGTCTACCAGTAAGAATCAATGGGAACAATTGATATGAAGATTATTAAAATACCAATTCTTAGACTCATCATGCTCTATACAAGTTAATTTAATCAAATTCGCAACACAATTTAAACTATTCTGCGTAACTTTTGTACTACTTTTATTATTAATATTCTTAATGATTAGAAATAAAATAATAAAAAAAGATATAAATGTGATAATTATCAAAGTTTGGTTTTAATATCTATAAAAACAAAAAAGTTTTTGATAGAACAACTTATTTTTCCCCCAATAGAAATGGCTGTCAGATTACGATTTTTCCATTATTTTGGCCCAAAACACCTACAGGACTTCAATTTGAAGGTTTGGTGTGTTCATACAAATTGAACTTTGGGGTATTTAGAACAACTTTTTCACAGTAGATTTTTCGAAAAAATCAATACCAACAGATTTATAGATCAACGAAAACTGTGGTAACTATAAAAAAAAGCCCATGTAACCGAAAATTTAAAAAAAAAAATTTGTATTAAACTATTGTGATAACGCGAAAAACTAATGATGCAGTTGCATTTAGAAGACCCCAAATAGGGTAAATCAGGTTAATTTGGGCTTTCCTTTTTTTTTTTTTGAAAAAAACTTGCACAGTGTAAGATTTATTTTTATAATTTTTATTATGAAAAAGAGATCATTCAAAAAAGAACATAAATCCCTGTAATCATACTTGACGGTGATCAACTTTAAGGTCCCTAACCTCATCTCCGGTAGAGTTGCGTGATGAAAGCTAGAAATCTAAACGTTACTACGTGAATAACTTTTTATCGATACTGTCAACCCGAACCTTACCCAATCCAACGATTCCCTATCTGAGATTAGCTTCAAAGGCACTTCGGCCGACAAATAACTGCAATCTGAACTGGAACATTGTTTGTTGATTGTCTATGTCTATCACCAGCTATATACTCTGTCTGTTGCCCAGTCAGGATAAGCACAACCCGAACTAAGCCACAACCAAAATCCAAATTGCAGTGGTGACAATTTGCCACATGCAGGCAGCCACAGCTTGACTGGTTCACACGTTATTTTATTCGCTGTGTCAGCAGTTTGGTTTATTTTGTTTTTTTTTCGCTGTTGTTATTTGGCACGCAGTTTGGATTAATTTACGACTGCAATTAAAATCGTCGGAGTTTTTGCAGATATTCGGATGCCGGAGCCGGCTGACAACCGACGCAGGTGAGCACGTAACAAAATTATACAACCAAAACAACGAGGCGTGGCGAGAATTCGAACAAAGATCAACAGGAAAATGTGCATAAACTAGATAATGCGCATTACAATATTTGTAATAACATAATATCAATATGTGTTAATCAGGTAGTTGGGTATTTTTATGACCCTGATATGGCGCAAAAGTTCTAAGAAGTAATAGAATGACGCATTGCCCATGCTAAATAGGAAGTGCCACCATCAAAAACATGGCACACCGGATATTGGAAATAATTACTCTGATTAAAATAACGCTTTCAAGGACTTTTTAACAAATTCCAAAGCGTTTGACAATTTGCTTGCCAGGTAACTTTTAATTCTCAAATTTTAAAGTATACTTTTAGGCTTAAATCAAAAATGGGGAAATATTTAAATAGGCAATTAAATGTGTTTTTTTTTAGTTTTTCGTTATTTTTATATACGTTAGAATGAAAAACCATATTTAATTAATTAAAAATTACTATATTTCACCTTAAATCTATATTTTTGAAACTTTTTTATTTTTACTCAGGAATAATTAATATTTTATCTGCTTTCAAAAAAAACTTCTCTAATTTTTATCCCGGCATTTTATAAATACATTTAAACCTCTTATAATACTTATTTACACTGCTAATAAAAATTTCAAATATTTTGATAGTCACAGTAAATGCCGTTTCTATATTTACACACTCTACCCTGTAAAAATGCTTAAAATGGGGCTATAAAACTGTGCAAATCAATATAACAGACATAACAAGGCATCTCCGACCATTTAAAAAATGTATATATATTTTTGATCAGTATCAACAGCTGAGTTATTTGATTCCTGTTCGTCTGTCTGTATGCCCGTCCGTCTGTCTATCTGTTCGATCGTTCATCTGTCTGTATGAACACATCGAACTCACAGACTATGAGAGCTACAGACATCAAATAATATGTAGGTTCCTGTATACCATCCGCAAAACAAGCTTATTTGAAATTTTAGATGCTTTTTATTTTTATTTTTAAGGCATACGGGGATCACCAAATATCCCCTTTTGTGACCTTGTTTATTTATTAATTTTATACTTAGCTTGATTTTTGGAATACGTAATTCTAATGCAAGTTTCATCATGATCGGGCAATAAACACCGAAGTCTCCTTATCAGATATACTCGACTATTGCATTCTTACATTTTTACGTATTTAATGATTTTTTACCTCTAATCCACCTTATAAATTTTACAAAAAAAAGTAATATGTTTCAAGTGAAAATTTAAACAAAACTCTATTTTAAAATTATTCCGGAAATGTTAAATATTTGGTCAAAATACATATATGTTTTACATATTATACATATATGTCTGTAGCTGAATAGCTACTCAGATATAAAACAAGATTTTCAAAAATTTGACTTTTTTCTACCTTTTTTCACCTTTACTCGTACGATTGTCACGTAACGCCAATCTGGAAATGCCCATATATAAACGACTGTGAAAAAAATTACAAATCCCTAAATGATCGTCTCCTAAGTAGCAGATTTTGAATAAAAATAAGTAAAATATAATTAAGAAAATGTAAATTTGTCAAAACTTTAGCGATTTCTTTGTCATATTCTGTGCTCACATTTTTTTTTTAAATGAAATATTCCACATTTTAGAAGTATTAAATACAATTAATAAAAGTATGTAAAAAACGAGCTTAGCAGCATTTCTGCAGCTCTTGTAAGCCAGAATTGATTAAAATGTCAACACTTAAATCTCTTAATAAAAAATCTAGCAAATATATCAGTTTCGGTTACCTGTCACTACCGTGAAGAGCACTACAAATACCAGGATAGTCCAACTAAATTTGATATACCACATTTTTAACAAATTTATTTTTTAAAGATAAGCACACTTTTTTTTTATTGAATTTGTGTATTTTATTATTTCACTTTTTGTAACTTTCACTTGCCACAAATTCAAATGCAACAGTTTTGTAAAATATTGTGTTCAGTATCTCGAATGCGTGTGTGTGTTCCAAACACTTTTTGAATTGCCCCCAAAATGCGGCAGACTACAGGCTTTTATAGCTACAATGGCCTGCAGCATTTACCGTCAGCAAACTGTAGATAACGACAACCAATGCGAACGCAACACCCGAGGCAGATGGGGCAAACGAGGAGCGATACGACGACGCCAACGCACGAACTAAATGCCGCCAATGAGCGTGGCGAATGGGGCAGCAACAGGCTGACGTATACACATGGCCAAGTTAACAACGTTAAGAGACGCCAGGGAACTGGGGCAAAGTGCACCGAATTTACTAGAAGCTATAGACAATAGTTAAAAACTACTAATCAAACATCAAAGTTATCAATTTTATCGGTTTAGAATTGTCCATAATTATTATGTAACATAAGTAATTTTAAATTTTGTATATTTGTTAAAATTAATCCAAAGTTATCATTGGTATTTTCTATAATTTAGACAAAGTTGCTTCAGCTTCAATTCATTAGCTTTTCTCTCTTTTTGCATCTAAGTTGCATAAAAAGATAAATATTTTAATTCGATGTAATATTCGCAATTTTTGTAAAATATATAAAATTAGTTAAGTGCTGTCAGCAGATCAATTGCCTTTATCAAAACAATTTTTTAATTAAATATTTTATTTAATTGTTTTATTAAATACTATGCATTGGTTCTCTTTAATAATTATTATTTATTAATTGATTTGTTTGATATTTTTATTTGACAACAAATAAACAGAATAAATTAATTTCTTTGACTGTTAAAAATGCAAAAATTTAACAGACTACTGATATGATTTTTTTCAAAAATTAAAACAGGCACAGGTAAAATATTGGCAGCTGCTTAATTATACATATATCTACAATTTAATTTTTTTTAAAAAAAAACTTTTTAGGCTTTATGAGCTTTATAGCAATGCTATTAATAATATTAATATTTTAATTCAATGCAATATTCGCAGTTCTGTAAAATAAATTGAAATTAGTTAAGTGCTGTCCGCAGATCAATTGCCTTTATCACAACAATTTATTATTTAAATATTTTATTTAATTGTTTTATTAAATAATATTCATTTGCCCTCTTTTATACCTGATTTTTTTTATATTTTTATTTAACAACAAATAAACACAAGAATTCAAGAATTAATTAATTTCTTTGACTGTTAAAAATCAATAATACTGTCGATGCAAAAATTAAACAGAATACTTATATTTTTTAACTACAATTAAAACAGGCACAGGCAAAATATTGGCAGCTGCATAATTATACAAATATCTACCAATTAGATTTATTCAAAACTTAGCCTTAAAAATAAATGTTTAATAAAAACTATTTAGGCTTTATACTGTGAGCTTTACAGCAATGCTATTTATCACCTGCCGGATTCCTAATAACTTCCTATTTCTTAAATTTAATATAAGCATACTGCTGTCTATAACCCCCACTCTTTTCACTTCCTTATATATAAACAAAATTTAATTAATTTATTTGTTAATTTACATAAGTTGAAAATTTGAGTTTAGGCCAGGAAATTGGTCATTCGTCCCATAGTGCACTGTGCATTATTATTAACATTTTGCTAACTTGTTGCAACTACCGCATTTTATTTTGTATCCACCAAGTTAGCTAACTTAATAAGCACAAAGGCAAACAAAAATAAAAATGCATTTCTTTTATGCTCTTTAAAGAAAAAACGCAAACTGAACAATTGTTTATTGTAGTGTCCTTATAAAGTATTGTAGTAAGTATATAAATTCGTTTCCTATTTAATAGCGAGGTATGTGTTTAGCTACCAAATACAACATTTCATCAATCATTTAGTTTCGAACGCATAGATGTGTATGTATTAAATTATAGTGTTTCTAGTGTAGTTTGTTGTGTTGTTGCCACAATCTGGCAAACAAAATGCTTCATCATTCATTACTCCAACTTGGCCAGGATGTCACTCTCGCGAAATAGCAGATATTCGCGCTCGTCATCCATGTCCACCTTGGTGCCACCGTATTTTGGCAATAGAACTCGATCGCCCTCCTTCATAGCGATGGGCAAGTGTCCAGCGCCTGCGGGATTGCGTGCACCCGGGCCAATTGCCACCACAACGCCCTGCATTTCCTGGGGCACCGAATCCTCCGGCAGCAGTATGCCACCTGCTGTTGTAGTCTTCACCTGACAGCGCTGAACCAGAATGCGATCCAGCATAGGGAATACCTTCTTAATCACGTTAGCCATTATATTGATAGAGACTATGAAAAAATAAACAAAAACTAAAACAAAAAAAAAAAGCATTTCAAAAAAAAAAATAAAATCAAATTATTAAACTTAGCAAAATTTGAAGAAAGTTTGTTATACTTACAAAAAAATATTTTTTTTTTATTATTTTTTTCGAAAGAATACTTTTAACTTCTATTCAACTCAGTTGCTGAAAGCAGACTGAAACTAACTAATCTTGAAAAATATAACCACAACGTTCCAAGTCTACTAGATTGAAATATTTGTTTCAATATTCTGGCCAACTTTGATTTTGGTGTTAGTTAAGTACATATAAACTTAAACTTTTTTCAGAGATAGTTAGAAATCTACATTAAAAATTGACCCGTTTGGCCTAATCGTGAGTCGCCAATCAGTCAGTCTGAACATTTTTATATATATAAATATATATATTGAATTATTAGACTCTACCTATATGTATTTTAACGATATACAAAGTGTTATCGGCTAGGCAATTTTAACATTAGTTCAGACGCGACGTTGAAGAAATCTTAAATTTAAACTTAACAAAAATACATTTATAAAAAAAATCATTATTCTTTTTATACTTTTGGGAACAGAGTATATAAACTCGGACACACATTATGTGTATCAAAATGAAAACAATTTTTTTTTTCTTTTTTGTGCAAACCATTTTATAGATTAACGCGTTGTTTTGATGAAATTCCCACGCTGTAAACATCAGCGCCACCTGTTGGCGCTGCTACGAACTAAGCACTTAATGTGGGTGGGTGTTTGTGTGTGTGTGGGTGTGTGAGTCTGCGTCCTTTTTACCGCCATTTCTAAATAGGAGTGAGCCGTTAGTTTTTGTACTTGTAGCTTTTAATGCTGAAGGAATTAGTTGCTGGCATTTTGATTTTGTTTTCTTTGTTCTTTGTTCCACGCTTCGCTCGTAAATCAAAAAATTTCACATTTTCTACGTCATTTTGTGGCCGCCTACATGTGTATGTGTATGTGTTTATATGAATCACTTCCATTTTTTTTTTAGTCTTTTACACCCTGTTTTCTGTATTAATCTATTGACTTGTTGGTTTTTGTTCACTTCACGTGACGTATATAGATTCTTTTTTATAAATTCTGATTGTATGTATAATATGCATTTTCCAATAAAATATGTAACAACAAACATTAAATAAATAAAAACCAGAATGAGATACATATATAACACTAGTTTTCAGCAAAAAAGGAGCTAGACTCTCATATACTTTTTTTAATGTATTTTCGAAATGGCTTTATTTCTTTATTATGAGAGGGAATACAATTATCTAGTGGATTGTGTAACATTATTTAATATCACATAAGATCTGATGTAGATATGAACAAATAAGTCGAAAGACTGCCAAAAAACTAGCTTTTTGGGGTTTTCTCAAAAACCATTTTTGGCAAAAAAAAAAAAAATGGTTTGCATTTTTGAAATCAGCGCCCAAAAATAAATAGAAGTATATGAGAACCCAGCTGCCTCGATTAAAAACAAATTTGTAAACTAGTGTAATCATTCTGAAAGTGCCGAAAGCATGACCATTTGTTAACGATAGTGACATATATTAGCTTTTTCATATTCATATTTCATTAACAGATTTTTTAAGACTGATTTTCTGTTATTAACAACGTTTTGGTCTTTGTCGTAAAATATTTTATTATTTATTACAATTTAAACAATTTGATTCTTATTCAAGATATGCATTATTTAAATTTCGAATTATTAATTAATAACATTAATACCATTAAATATTAAAAACACCATGCTGCTCAATTATTTTGCTTATTGTTGCGTGTATTTATGGAAATCATTTAAGCACATTTTTTCAGATATTTTTATTACCAATTTACATATACATATTTAAATGTATAATTATGTTATTATATTATATTATATTAATTAATTATACATGTTTAAATGAGTAAATTTCATAATCTTAAAAAAATCACTGCGAAGATGTCTGCCAGGCTGTTTAAACATTAAAAACATTTCGTTAATTTATTAATTAAAGTGTTAAGACCGTATTGCTTGAGCCTCATGTAAAAACATTGCGGATTAAAATTTATATAAAAATATTACTTCCATATAAGATCTATAATAATAATTATAATAAAGTTAAAAATGTTGTTAGTAGTCTTTGAAAATCATTAATTGGTTTGCTAAAAGGTAATTGTAAAATAATAAAATTTATAATTCTTATTTGTTATTTAATTAACAATATAGCAATATATTATTTAAATATTGCACATTATTAGAAGTACTAAAACATCCAACCAGCGAAATCAAATTTAAGCTTTAAAATTAGCTTACAATATTTCGCAGTATAATAAAAATTGACTGCTTTATTAACTTTTATTTATTTAAAACAATTAAATTAATCGATAAAAATTGCTGCAGTTTTAGGATATTTAGTTTTATGAAAGTATATAGAACGGATCTGCTAGAGAGTATACATTCTTCGTAGTTAAATTAACATTAACATTGCTATCATTAATACATGTTACCAACTTTTTCACTTTCGCTCATTTTTTGCAACGTTTTTCGGAGCTTTGATGGTTTTTATGGCATGTTGCGCTCTGGATTTCCACATATCAAAATGACGCATTTATTGAGAATTTATGAGTATATGGAAAAAAATACGTAAGCAAATTTTATAACTGAATGCAGAAGCTATTGGGCTGGATTCAATCACACCTGCAAATTGAGTAAATTTTGAAATGTCGTCAAGAAAAATTTGTCTCTACTCTGTTTTCGGATGGTACATACTTTTACCTGATTGCATTTTCATAACAAATTCCTATTTGAAAGTGCACATTACTCATACGCCACGTTGTCTGTTTACATTAGCCTGCATTTGCAGTCCATGACCCAGTGTGATTATCATCGTGGGGCATGTTGCATGGGGTATGGGGCATTATTATCATATAACTTATTCATGCAGACGGCATTCAAAGTTCTATACGCATTTTGCTCACATGCTAAATCGATAAAATTTTGCTTATGCGCATTCCGATGAATCCAAATTACAATTTGTCCTTTAAATACGGCAATAACTCTTGCAGCTAAAAATAGCCAAATTGCGAAACCCTAGAAGTTTCTAACCAAAATAATAAACATAAAAGTTTTTTATAAAGTGTTTACTAGATATACGTATTTATAGTAGTAAAGAAGTTTTTGAATAATATATTGCTGTGCAATTAATATTATTTTTAACACCGAATTAATTATCGGCATCTTTCCCAATTAAATTGTTAGTTAAAAGTTTATAAACTGATAAATAATTTTGTACATTGACAGCTTTTCTATTTTTATAACAAATAATTTTAAAAAAATAAAGTACAGAAAGTCAAGAAAACATTTATTTTCAATGTTTGAACATCCATTATTTTATTGTACATAACCTGTAAATAAGTTAATACTTAGCTTGTTCTGAATTCAAACTTTGTTTATAAATTAAATAAATTTACATAGTTAATTCACACCTGAGCTGAGCTCACAATATTAGTTACAATTTGGTGTGTTTCAAGATTTAAAATTTTAGTTTGTTATTGTTTTTAAAGTTAATTTTGTTGCACAGATCTAACATATATATTTCAAATACAATTATTTGTTTAGGATAAGAAATCCATTCAAACTTATTTTTGTAAATATATATATATATATAAAGATGAAGAGTTACAGCTCAGTTAAACGTATAGAACTACATAGCAAAATATACGAAAAAAGTATACTCAATAATTAAATAGAAAGGTCAGCATTAGCACAATTTAATGTTATTAAATTATATCAATTACTAAAGACTTGACCATATAATTAAAAATAAAAAAAAAGGCATTTGTACTTATCGCTTTGGTAGCAGTAGCAAAACAACAAATTAAGTAACAGTATTTAAACATAAATCAATATAGATAAATTAAAATAAATTAACATTAGTTAGCTAAAAACTGAGCAAGTACGACATTTTACGACAAGTGTTAAATATCGATACAAGGAAACTTCAGAATGACTATAATTATTTTATTATTATTATTTTCAAATTACAAAACTAGTTGCGACTTGGATTGCAGCAGCCGTTCATTAAGAGCAGTCTACAAAGAACAGGGAAGAAAGCAAAAACAGTGGAATGCATAAAAATAAATTATATTAGATCGGAACTATAATATACTATTAGTATGACAAACCTGCATTAGTGTGTTCTTTGAATCAACGGACTCGCGTTGCGTTTGTGTCGATGAGTTAAGAGTTGTAGTACGGCGTAAGCGACGAGATTCCAGCTGATGTCGTGAGTTTAGAGAGCCTTTTGAGTACTTCTTGCCCAGCAATACGGCCTTTAAAAGATAAATGAATAAATAAGTAACCAATAGTGATTAAAAACTATCGATAATATTGAATACGGCCTTTAAAAGATGAATGAATAAATCAGTAGCAAAAAGTGATTAAAAACTATCGATAATATTAATGGTGCCCTCTCAATTGTCTCCTTCGATTGTTATTGTTACTATCGATATAATTTGCTTTTCTTTTACACTCACAAGTTGTATTCTCTACCAAACTTACTTTTTTTGATACATATGTAGCCTCAGACGACGAAAAAACAACTTTAAAAATTTTTTTATGGTGAGACTTTTTTTAAAAAAATGTTTAATCTAGTACTATTTAACCTTTTTTCAGAGGCTAGCCTGAAATTTTGATCACTACCGGGCATTTAAGAGGGCTTTACGTGTACTGAGAGCTAATAAGTATATCTATTTATTATTGAAATACTTTCTTATACTTACATCACTAGTCCTGCAACTATATAATTTTGAATTAAGAAAATTAGGTTTTTTTGTGCGGCATTTTTTAAGATTTTTACTTTAAAATTCGAGGGAAAGTTGAAAAAAATGATTTCCTTTTCTTCTACGCTGCATTTATATATTTTATATGGATAATAATTTTTTAAACAAATAATCCTTTAAATCGTTTTAAGAAAATCTGTAAAATAAACCTCAAGAATATCGATAGTTTGAAAAGAGTGCACAAGAACACTTAACATGTAGTTTGTTACTATTGCTATACGAAAATTATAAATAATAATGTCATTTAAATAAATAATATAAGAAAAATACAATAATTTAACAATCACTTTCTTGATAGACATCTATATTCAAATATAAATAGTAAATTAATCGATAACATCGATTACCTAATCAAATAACTATCGCGAGGCAAATATCGAGTTTCTATTTTTATATGGAGCTTACCTTGAAGGCCTCACGAAACTTGTTGCTCATGAGATTGTAGAGCAGCGGATTGATGGAGGTGGACAGATAGTAGAGCACGCCAGAGATATATGTCATCACCGAGTAGAGGAACTCATGCTGATCGTGCAACTGGGCACCCCTGGCGGGCGAATAAATGGCAATCAGACGCTGTGCATGAAATGGTGCCCAGCACAGAAAGAAGCAGATGACAACGGCAACTGTGAAATGAAAAGATAAGCAAACAATTGTATCTGTATCTGCGAGTACTCATGCTAATAGCAGACAATAGCTTGTATCATTTTTTGGGCGCACAATAAAACGCGCTTCATAAATGTCAAGCATGCCAAATGACAGAAACGATAAATTGGCCAGTAAATAGCTGATTAAACATGACTCTATCCCTGCCCCTGCCTCTGCTCCTGACATAGACATATGGCCAGAGAAATTAGGCATATTCACATTAGGCACACAGCCTGTGGCCATCAGTTGCTTCATTTTGCATAATTGGACTCGTCTGTCTGCCAACTCACCCAGCATCCTTAGCACACGACGCGTGCCATAATGATTGAGCCGCCCCCGCACCGAGCTCAGCTGTGGACCAGCATTGCTGCCCGTTACGGAACCAGTGCCGCTATAGCGATAGAGTATCGTATCGCTCTGGACAGACTTAAGAGGCTGCTGTCGGCGCAGGCTGCCCTGGAAGGCGGTAGCAGCTGATCCGCCTCCAATGACGTTCGAACGATAGAGATGCAATCCAATGCATAGATACAGCACCAAGATGATGGACATGGGCGCAAAGAAGAAGATGAAGGTGGACAGTTGAAATGAGTGTTGCACTATGACACGCACAACGTCACATTTGTCCACACCCGCAAAGTTGGTGATGCCAAATTGTGCCGCCTGTGGTATGGCCGTGAGCACTGCTAGCAGCCAAATGAGGATTATAATGCGAAGGGCACGACTTAGCTTGCTCATGGCCTGGCCCAGGAATGGATGACAAATGGCCATGTAGCGTTCCACGGTAAATGCCGTTATGGTTAGCACTGTGGCATTGGCAGATGTCTCGGCCAACAATCCCCGACCGATGCAGAAATATTCGCCAAAAACATACGGATACTTTGACCAGATAAAGTATACCTCCTGCGGCACACCCGACAGCAGCAGCATAAAATCGGAGATAGCCAACGAGAAGAGATAATAATTTGTGGCCGTGTGCATGGAGCGATTCTTCTTGATCACAATACAGGTGCTGATGTTGCCGACGACGCCGGTCAAAAAGATCAGGCAATAGATCACAGTAAAGGGTATGACAATGGCCAAGGGATCACGCTGTGCTCCCAGCAATTGGCTAATTGTAGAGATGCTCTGGTTGGTGCCATCCAATGCCGGTTCCTGTGTCATATTTACTTAAGTAGTTTTACTTTTTCGTTAAACTCAGCGGCGCTTTGTTTATATTTTCACAAAATTTCCACTTGCTGAAATTCCGAATTCCGACCGGCGATTAACTATCAAAGTCTCCCTATATGCTAATTATTATAATTCGATGTCACGACCAAAGGCTTCTGGGTAGCGACTTAACTCGACTCGTCTCTTGACTGGCACGCAACATACAAAATAAAATTGTCAGCGAGGTCGCGACCGGAACCCGGTCCCGATCGCCCACCCAGCGATTGCTGCGTAGACTGGGCGCTTGGTGTTCCGTTCACTTGATTTTAACTGGCCTAAATCAATGAAGTCGCTGCTAGCTAACCCGAGCCCGAACTGCACGCTAGCGCGTTCTGAACTTATCTGATAAGCAGCGACGACATTTTCACTCAGATTTGTATCTACGGCGAGACAGCGACGCACTGTGGAACTTGTAAGCAGAAAATGTTGTAAAAATTAAAATTACAATGCAGTACGAAAATTGAAGCAAATATTTTGTACTGAGACAGGTCAATATTCCAACTTGCCGACTTAATTTAAAATGCACAAAAATATTTGCCGTTGCTAAGTTTTACTTAAGTTCTTCTTTACATATCTTATTGGGAATTTATTCATTAAAACTATGCAACAGCAAAAAAATTAAAATAAAAAATAAAAAAAAAACTATGTTTTGATGTTTTATAGCAAAAAGTTAATTATTGACATGTAAAAATCAATTGTGAAGTAATTTTTAATTCATGCAAAATGAGTTTTTGATAATATTAACAGTGCTCAAAACCACATTTTCTAACATCAAATAAATAATAAAAAAAATTAACCATAGAAGCAAAATAGACAACGAACATTTAAAGACGGTGTTGATATTATAAACAAGAAATAATGCTTCATTTATTTATTGGTTGTTTGGACCTCCATTTAAAAAAACGTTGCTTTAAATATATCGTATAATATAATTTAAACATAAGTATATCGAATGACGGAGATTTTTGGTACTGCAATTAACATAACGCGCAGATAAATATATTTCTATATGTTCCCAATGGCTCTACGGGTGGACCCGGGCCTAACGATATGCCTAGGCTGCTCGGTCGGGTACCCAACCGCAACCTAGCTTTTTTTTATGTATTTTTTTTTGACATTTTACATGTAGATGTCATTGCGCGGGCATCGATGCCCGCTATGCAACCGTACGAAGTAGACCGCGGACTAGGCGTTTCCGCAACCGCACCAGCTAGGCCGCGGACTAGGGCGGGCATAATTAAAAATAAATAAAAGAAAATGAAAATGAAAATAATGCTTCGTTTATTTATTGGTTGTTTGGACCTCCAGTTAAAACACTGTTGCTTTAAATATATATCGATAATATAATTAAAATATACATAAGTATATCGAATGACGCAGATATTTATATCTATATATATAAATATATGTTACTTTTCTTTTTGAACAGTGAACATCTAAGCAACACAACACAAGGCGAAAGAATTAGACAATGAAAACAAAACAGAGAGAGAGAGAGAGAGAGAGAAATTTAGGTGAGAGATTTCTGGTCTGTTTTGCGCTCACGTGACCTTACACAATTTTTTAAATGTTTATAAACAATAAATAATTAATCTTTTTTTTTGTGGTATTCGCTAAAAGTAACTGCACATACGAACATGTGGTAAGAATCTTGTGTTAATTAAAATTGTTTTATTATGCTAAACAGAGAGACAAACATTTGTATGAGTTTCGCTTAGCCTATTAGTACATAGATATAATATATTTCTAAAGTGTTTGTTTTCTGGTCTATTAAAAATATTTGTCTATTCGATTCAATATCTCAAAAGTTGTATTTTTTGCACTGAAAAATCATATTAGCCCACTGTGCCACGCAACGTCGCGTCGCTGCCTCAGCTGGCAGATATGTGCATACTTGTAAGTAATTCGATTTGTGGCTGTATTTGTTTGTGTTTTGGCCACAATATTTCATAGTGCGACGCTGCCATCGCAAAAACGCAGTCCCCAGCCAAACAAAATAACAAGAAGAGCAATAAGAGCAATAAGAAAACCCCATGATGATGATGTTTGACAAAAAAGTTTTGCCCTACGGTTTATGTTGTTTTTTGGAGCTTCTCAGTTCCACATATCTGACGAGTGACATTTCCTTTGGCCCGTCATAAATTCATTCATTTATTTTATTTCGTTTAGCGCCACACTAACTAATTCAACACCCCCGCCAACGCCCCCCTCCAGCGGTGTCAAAGTGCGTGCGCTGTATTTGAAATAGTCAAACATAATTATGGCCGACTTACACGACTATGACAGTAAGTCAAACATTTGATGTCAGGCAAATAATAATGAAATTACAAAATAATATTTACTTACATTTTTCGTTTTCTAGTAATAAATGATTATCACGTGCTTTCAAAAGTTTTATTTTTGTCAATTTAAAATCTGACATGGAATGACAATATTTTTCTGTTGCCTAAAATATCAGGCAGCCCTTTAGACGCCACTGCCAGTTAATATGATCGAATATTCGACGCATGTAAACGGGCTTTGGAGACACACAGATGTGCACAGATACAGAATATGCCATAGAGGAAAGAGAATGGTGACACAAACCCCGCATGTACTTCCCCGTCTACGTTCTCAGGTTCTACATATAAAGCTTTGGCGTGCAATTACTTTTAAATGTGCTCGGGGAGTACTTTAAAAGCTCTGAACAAGTAAAAATGTTCTTTTAGTTGAGTTCGTAGAATGCTACTTAGCTATTAACTATTAAATTACAAAGTTTCTTTATTACTCATTTTTAGGTAGCAAGTGCATTTGGTTGTTTACTACAATCAGACAATAAAAGTTTAAATTTGTATACCCTGTAACCATTATAAATAGTTAAAAAAAAAGGGATATGTAATTAAATTTTTGTAACAAAATTTAATTTGGTAAGATATACTCGCATTTGTATGTAAATTCTTGATCCGTATCTATTTCCGTATCTATCTCCCTTAAAGTTATATAAATGTTTACCATCGTTTCCGCATTCGACCATATTATGTTATATAGATGATAAATTCCATAAGCTATTTAAATTATCATCATTTAAATCCTATTTCAAACGTGAGAAAATATATTTTCACAAAACTTGACGAAAGTGAAAACCAGAACAGGCGCTGTATCCTTGGATCATAAAAAATACGAATTAAGTAATATTTATTTTGAATATACGATTAATATATGATTTAAGTTTATTATAGGGTTTAAAAACCATTTGTAAGATACAGATACAGGACAACTAATAGAAGTTTATTTATCTTTCAAAAAAAAAGTACAAAGTGCACATACATACATAAATACTTAATATAGAGCTGTGTAAGCTTGGTAAAATTAAGCCAATAAATACATATATTTAAAACACTGGACACTATTTCAACCAGCCATATCCGGGAATTAAACCCGGAACCATTATATTCATTTAAATATCTTAATAGTCACGTACGAACTCTTAAAATATGTAAGTCATTAGCTTTGCTGACATGGCAAGAATCAATAGTAGGTTTAATATATTTACTTTTTTAAAACATGAAGGACATCAATCTATTGTTGTAAGTACTACTAATGAACTGAATATGGTTTTGAACATTGAATATTATGTCTTATACACTTATATTTGGGATACATGCGTTATATAAATGAATATGTAAACACTTAACCTACCAGCCTCCATCGGAAATCAAATTTCATTCTTTTCTTTGCAATATTTGTCGTTTCGATTTGTTAAAAATACATTTTTCAGATACATAAATGTACTACAATACACAAATACTTGTACATACACTGAAACTTATCTGCCACGAATTAATTTTTTGTATTTTTTCAGCAGTTTATTTAAATGCTTTCATAATATTCGAAAGCCTACATCAATGCTATATAGTTGTAAATATTTTGTAGATTTTTACCAACATACATTTAGTTGGCAATATATTTCGAAAGATATTTTGACAGTTACTGAGTAAACTCGTTAAGACATTGAACACTTAGTTAACACCAATAATTCTGCAATGCAATAAATTCCAAGTCCAAATGCTTAGTTAGTAATACATCTAGAGTCAGTACATCTATATCAATATTAGTATAAATATCTGTAGTATTTGTATCTTTTTGCAATTAATGCATGTATATATATTTATGTGAACCTTTATTGGAAACACACATCTTATGACATTCGTTTTAGTATAGGTAATACTGATTAGTGTTTAAAACCAACATTTAAAGTCTTTATCAAGCTCGATTAGTTGTTAAGTCTAGCCTTTCTTGGTGTTTTCGGATTTATACCATAGCTCTTTTAATCACATAGTAAAAGTAATATTCAGTATACATATATGTTTGGTTTTTTCTTCTATTTTTTTTTTTTATAAATATTTTTGCGTTATGTTTGAATTATTTGAAATGTTTTGTTTCGTATATCTAGAGGTATTGTAAGTAAGTAAGTATTTTTGGCATTTAATTATTGTTGAATTGAAAACCTGTAGTTATATTTTCCTTGGATTAAAAACATTAAAATCAAATTATCATTATGTATACTCTATGATTTCACCTCAGTTTGTCTTTAAAATTAACTTAAATTATAATTTCACTAAACAAAAGATAAAATTTGTATATTATGAAAATGCAAACATTATACACATATTGTGCGACAGTTTCTTTTATGTTTTAAAATAAGTTTAAAAAAAATAGTAAGTAGTAGATTCGATCATATTGCACTTTATCTACTTAGACAACCACCTCGATAATCTCTGGCTCATCCTCGTCATCAGTACCCCAACCCGCATGTGGGTTGTTCTCGTCTAGTCAGTGAACCAACCTCTCCTGCTATAGCATCACCTGCTTCAATTGTGGCAGACGCCGCTTCAGAATCTTTTGAGCAGCCCCATGATCAAGTCCATCAATGCTGCATGCCACCAGTTCCCTCAAATTGTGCGCATAGTGTGCAATATGCTGGAACGCCTTCAAAGTCAACATGGAGCAATTGCTTATGTTAAGACTGCGCAAACGCTTCAAGTTGACCACAACATGTTGGATCGTTGCGTTGTTAATCAATGAACAACTGGCCATGGACAAAAACTCTAGGGCTGGACAGTTGGTGCTAAGCGCAGAAATACCCTTGATCTCCAAGCGATTACAATAGTCCAATGTCAGGCTTTGCAACTCCGGCAAACGCAGTGCCTTCAACAGCAGGCGATCCGTAAGATTGCGACAGCCTCGCATATTGAGCTTGCGCAGACCGCGAAGACGACTGACGGGATAGGGATGGTTGCCATAGCCAATGAAGCCATTGTCTGTGATCTTAATGCAGTAATCAATCTTAAGGACACGCAGCAAAGTCTGGTGCTGGAAAATAGTGGAAAGTGTACGATCCGTGGTCGCCTGTCGACAATTGTCTACACTGAGCTTGCGTAAATTGGGCAGACGCTCCAACAATGTGCACATGGAGTTTTCATCAATAAAGCACACATCCTCCAAATACAACTCCTGGAGCGTATAGTTGGGCTGGGATGTCAGGCCCTCAACCAAGCCCCTGCCAGTCAATGCTCGACAATAGGCCATGGTCAACGACTCCAGGCATCCACTTAGCTGACGCAGCGCCTCCACGCAGCGCACATCCAGTTGCACACAGAACATGAGATCAAGGGAGCGCAACGTCTTGTGCCATTTGTGTGCCACACGCATCAGCATCTCGTTTGTTAGCGAAAGCATGCCGGTAAGATCGAGCTGCTGAAGATGCGCCGATTCAGGAATTGCGGCTAGAATATCGTCGAGCAGTACGAGATGGCAGTTGCCCGATAGCTTCAATGTACGCAGCCTGGTCATACGCTTGAAAGCCGCACACCAGGGATCCGTTTCGATGCCAGGAGAGCAGCTGAAAAAGATGTCCACGCACTGCAGGGTCGCCGCATGATCGTATAGTACTTGCAACAAGTGCCGCCTCATTGTTGCGGCGATACTCAAACTGCAGATGTCGCAAACGCACCTTGTTCTCTATGCGGCGCAACTGCATCAGCATAAGCAGCTTGAGCGAGGAGTCTAGACTGACGCCGTCACATTCAAATCCATCGAGATGTAAGAACTGCTTCATATTGATGCCATCGACGGTCATGTTGACATCATCCAAAAAACTGGTTGTGGCTATTTTAAGTATTTTCAGATTGGGCAGCTTTCCATCCAAATTACGAAAAACGGGCGAGTGACGCACCTCCATATCCTTCACCTCTGGCCCCACCAGCTTCAAGAATTGCTCCAGTTCCCGGCTCTGCGTTAAATTGCGCAACTCCACGAACTCAAAGCTCAAATACGAAACACCACGTTCCACATGCGCCTTCATCTCCCTCAGATTGTCCTTGGTAACGATAACCTTGCTCTTCGCTGAAAAGTAGCGCCGATTGACCAAATTCCGACAGCGCCAAGACACTAGACGCAACTGTTGTAGATCCATAAATGACAAATATGACATAATCTCTATCCACATATCATTGGGCAGCTGCTCTATGTGCATTCGGCACATCGTTCCATCTGCTTCGTTAGCTAATGGTGACAATGATGACGACATGATTGACTCCATGTCTGGATCCACTTTGTTCCCCTGAAAATACATATTGTTTAAGAAAAGAATATCATTATTAAACATAAGAAAAACTGAAAACGTTAAAAAATAAATCAGTTTTACTGATCTCTTATTTACACTGTAAATTACTTCATAATATAAAGTTCATAATGTTGTTAATTGCTATTTTATGTAATTCGAGAGGAAAAAAACTTAAAATAAATTCACAACAGAAAGACTCAGTTAAAGAAGTTGCAATCTATTTTTAAAACAGATTAAAACTTCAATGATTAATTTTGATTTGAAAATAAAATTAAAGTTTTTTAAAGAAGACAGTATTACCAAAATTATTGAACACCCAATAAAAATGTTCTTAAAAATGTATGAATGTAACTGGCATCTACAACCATATAAAGTAAATAAGGTTTTGATCTATAACCGAGTCAGATAGAACAGATTCCAGAAATTATAAGATCTAGGGGCACTAAAATCGATTATAGTATTATTGGTGCCTGTATGCACAGATCAAGTTTATTATTTATGAATTATGAATACACACATTTAATGAAATAGTACAAAAAACCTTTGGGGTTGATTCAGTTCAATTCTAATAACTGTTTATTATATTTGAATCAGCTGATAGTTATCGATAACTTTATCGCAAGTTTTCAAAGAATGGTGTTGGAAAAAATCCTAATATTTATCTAAAGCAGTTAAATAATTACTTTTTTAAAGGTTTGCCATTCAGTAAAAACGAATTATTTTATTCAATACTATGCGAAACATATTAATAGAATAACAATATAAAATTTTATTCAATTTTAATAACGACAAACTTTTCTTTGATAAATGCTCTTTTTTTTATGTATCTGAATGTACATATGTAGGTTAGAAATTGCTAGGTGTATTGTCAAACACAGTTGCATACAGAAGGGTTAAATTTAGATACCCGCCAGGTTTGCCTGGAAACAGGTGAGTGATTGCCCGGGCAGCAGCCCTTAGCTTGCAACGGTTGCAACGGCAACGCCGAGCCTAGTTTGTTTACGACCTACACATACAGGTATATATATGCATTTTTCGTATACTGAAAATGCACTTTGACCCACACAGCACCCACACATAGGCAACTGACGTAGATGCTCAGCCCGGGGACGAGAGTAGACTGCGCCCACAAAATTTTCACTTACCTGGGAATCGATGGACCTATCAAAGAATATGATCCTTCCTCGGTCAACCCTCACAATTGCACTCGTGGACAAGTTATTTCCCATGCAGACTATTAAACTTGTGGCATTAAGCAATTGGGAAATAAGTTACAAATATTTGCTGCAGCTCCAAAATGCGCAATAAGGGGTATAATTTTCCGATTTTATGATCCAGAGACTTTATCTTTACGCCTGGACTTAATAGTAATGTGCGCAATCAGCTTATATATTAGTTTTTGTTGAATTCTTTTTTTTTTATATGTATATATTTTCACTTATTATTTTTTTCCAATTTGACTGCAACCTGCTCGCTGCATGAATTACTAATTCCAAATAACAACGGCAGTGCTGCACGGAAACAAACCACGCACAGGGCACACAGCTGTGTATCTAATAATGAAAATCAAACTCCCAGATAATTTTGTGCGACCTCATAGATAATTTTCCGTAGCAACGCATGCTCTCTCGCTAAACGCGCTCTCATGGTGCGCTCTTCTGTGCGTCTCTCTCTTACTCTCTCTCTCTCTATATATATTTCTCACCCTCTTTATATCTCTTTTGCTCGCTCTGACTTTGTTTTTGTTTATTACTGATGACCCAATTCCAAAAACAAGAAACAAAAATTCTGTACCGGCAGTGACCTTAGGTTGTTGCGTAGGAAGCGTTCACGGTGAACATATTTTGTGTAAGTTACAGTAAAGTAGAGTATAGAAAAAACATATTTAGAGATATACCCATGCAGTGTTTCTATCAAAGAACACGAATTCGGTTCATAAACTAATCAAACTAATTACATTGTAGTTTTAATAAGTAAATACAAGATTTAATTGCATCAACAAAAATATAATATATTAAATTTTTAACAGCAAAATGATGTGAGCAATAAACTCATACCGAAGGCCATATAAAATGTGAATTTAAAATAAATGAAATAACTATTTGGTTGCAGAAAAACTATAATTAGTTTAGCGTATGTGTATTTTAAATTACTAATTTGAAGAAATTTTAATGCATTATTATAAATATTTATTAACTCATATTTTTAAGTGGCCAGAATTGTTTCGAATAAATAAATGTTTCTTTATAAGATCCAAAAATAACTGCTGCAGGTGTTTAAAACTGCTACAGCAATATATTTTGAAATTGTCGTTCGCAGTCAACTTAGCTCATAGCAAAACTCTTCGTGCTGCCAGATTGCTGAACTTAAAGCAACAAATTCAAGAGGCATGGCAACGCTTTGCTCATACGAAAGGCGGTAAATCTACTATAACCGTACTTATTCAGAGAGAGCACGTAGAGCTATGATTTTGGTCTCAAAACACGCGACTTAAAATGTAAACACGTGTGATTGTAGTTCCGTTAGACAACGCATTTATTTAAGATATGTAATTGAAATTTAAGCATTAAAAATATTGAGCATTTCTGAAAATAGTACCGCCCATCCAATTCTAACCTAATCCTTTACAACTATACCTGAGCAACTCAAACAGAGTTGGCGCTGCCGTCTCTAAGGATGCGTCTGCTTTCCCAGACGCAACGAGGGGCGGCGCGTGCCAGCCGTAGGCACTGCAGTGGACAGACGTGGCAGACGAGAATTTACTGGCGGACCCATTAATCTATCTGGTCCTTCCGACGTGACAACATGCTCGGCATGGCCCTCAATGTGCGGCAATGGCGAGGCAGGTGACCATTCAGAGCTGGAGCTGGAGCCGGGTGAGTCGGATCTGCAATAAAGTGTAAAGTTGTTGATTCTTCAGCATTCCCAATAGCAAGATAGTCACCTAACCTACCCAGCTGTGTATATGGGCGGTAACTTCTTGTCGTAGTTGCTTGTGCTTGGCGTGACAACACCGGCGTGAATCTCCTGCTGATAAAGGCCGTACAGCTCGCGCAATTCATCCGGCAGCTCTACGTTGCCTTCCTCAATTAGGCGACGCTGGGAACTTATGATGTCCTCGCATAAACGTCGCTGCCGTTCGGCACGCAGCAGCTGCAGATCGCGTCGTCGCAGTTCTGCCTGACGCGCTAGGCGTTCCGCCTGCAGTGACACCTTATCCGCTTCCAGCTCATGCACTCGGCAGAGCAGGGCGAGCAGTTCACGCTCCTCATCGCTAGAAATACGTTCTGGAAGCTCCTAAAAATGGGATACATTTTGTTAGAATCGTAGTTGTTGCAACCAAAAGATGGGCCACCTACATCCTCCAACTTGACACCCTTTTGACGACACAATTCCAGTTCGTGCTCTGTGTGTTCGCGAATTTCCTTATATCTTCTTGTTTCCTTCTCAATGGCTGCCAGTTCGCCCCAGGCATTTTTTAAAGCCACCGAACCCTCCGACTCAAGGTCTAAAAAGAATTTTGGGAAAGAAAATTTAAAAGTTAAATAACCTCAGTAAAATAATTGTACGAAAGGGTAAAAATCTGAAAAGATTGGAATATTGTAATTTGTATAGAAGACTTATGATATGCTGTTCAGATTATTTAGAGAACAGTCTATGTGGTGTTGTATAGTACTATGTAGTATATTTTTTGTATTAATAAATTAAAGTTTTGTGTAGTATAATTCTAATCTAATCATCTAGTCAGCAGTCAATATAATCAATTATTTCTAAAGCCTTGAGAGACTTTTAAAAGGCAAAAATTGGATATTATATCGGCTTAAATATTTTATTTTAAATATCTACTCTGTTTTCAAATAGAGCGTATTGTTTTGGTACCATACTCGTTTGTCTGTCCTTATGAACCAAATTTTGTCGGTTCTATTACAACCAAATTTGGTTTATTTTTGATTTATTATTTACATTCATTTCAAAAAAGTTTCTCATCTTCATTTTCAAAAATACTTTTAACATATCCCCTTAAAATCTTTGGCATCTGCATCTTATTCAATTTCATCGCAACCTAATTGCGATTTTATATTTTTTGCATTTTTATAAATGTTTGGTTACAAATTGAACACAACATGCACAAATATATAATACGTATAGAAATACTAGACTTCTGTAATATATATGATATAGTATACTTCTAAATGGGTGGAAAATATATAATTAGTGTAAACATGTTTGTATATTTTGTATATTGTTTAGCCGTATACCGTATTCAAATCGTGTACAGAGTTTCGATTCCGTATATTTGTTTACTTGGTATACAAATATATTATATAGAAAATATACAACTATAGGGGGAACTTTGTGTAAATATGATTGGTTTTTTATACTGCTCAACATTAAAGTATATAATACTTAGTATATGAAAGGTACAAGAGATACATATATATGTGTATAATATGTGTATTACCCACCATCTTCGCCTGGTGCATCATAGAGCTTTCCAATTCTTCCCTGCCAATGCGAAATAATCATATGCTGTCGCTCTGCATCCAATTCCAGGCCCAGCAGATGACTCTCCGCCTCGAGCAGCTTCCGTCGCAGTTTCATTTGTTGCTTGAAGGTCAGGACAATCTGTTCACGCAGATAGCGTAGCTCAGTCTTGCGCTGCTCATCCAATTCCTCGCTGGGTGGCTGCTGTGTTGTTTTTGCCGCTGCTGCGGCTGCAGCTCCACTGCGTGGACGATCCGTGAGCATTTTGGTGCGCAGGCGGGTGACCTCATCCCGAAGTTCTGAAACCAAGCTCTGGTAGTGCTTGGTTGGAAAGTTTTTGAACTCATCAATGTACACCGAACTCTGCAGCTTGGTGGTGATGCTGTTAGCACGATCCGCATATACCAGTGTATTTTTGGTCTCGTCGCGATGTTTGCTCTCTGGTGCGACGTGGGCAATCATTACCGTCTTGCAGCGACCGCTCAGCGCCTCCTTAAGCAGACGCGTTAGCTTCGAGTCCCGGTAGTTCACATAGCGAGCACCACCTGACAGGGCATTGATGCAGTTGCCCAGCGCCAGTAAGCTACGATTAATGTGGGCGCCCTCCTGCAATCTCTTGCCACGATTCTTTGTCTTTTTGGCTCGCTCTGACCCAGCCAGATCAGTGAGAAAAAGCCTGCCCTGCTTAGTGCCCATGGGTGTACGCGTCTGGACTGTGATGCTGAGCAAGGCATGACTGCGTGAGGAGGTCTGATTAGCTGCAGTGGGCTCCATAGTACGGGCCTTGTTGCCCTTGATCAACAGATTGACTACCTCCTTGCGACTAGATGTCGTTATTTCGGAAAGCCCGGCTACTGTAATGCGCTGGCCACGATGATCCTCGCGCAGTTCCAGCGGCCCGCCAGGATTAAGCAGATCCCGTATGAGCTCGTTGTAAATTTCCAAATACGAAATAGACACCTTGCAAGCGCTCTCTGGACCAGCGGACTCAATGTACCCAAATATATCCTCAATGGCACGCACCATTAGCCCAATATCCTGACTGCTGACATCGGCCTCGTAGCCGGCGGCTGTTGCCGGACCACGGTCAGCGGTTGAGGGCTTCTTGCGAGGCACAGGTCCCAGCATTGTGTGTGTTTTCCCGGAGCCTGTCGCTCCATATGCGAACACTGCCGCATTGTAGCCATTCAGGACATCTCTCACCAGTGGCGCTGTCGTTGTTTTGTAAACCTGCTCCTGCGTATCGTTCTCCTTGAAAACAAAATCGTAGGAGTACTTTCGCGCTCGACTTTTCCCACCATCGTCATACAATAAAGAGCCACCAGAGATGACCTCAATGCAGCGCTCGGTGGCTTCCAGGCTGGGACGTACACGTACTGCGACCTGTGAAAAAGAAATCCTTGAAGCGTCTATTTGTCAAGTGTCAAATGTTGGCTACACACCACCAAGCGCTCTTCCTGGGCGGGCTGTGCAGTGCCCAGTTGGCGTCCTTGAGAGGATGTGCTGCCACCGCTGCTGCCCGACCAGCTGCTAGCACCAGCACTAGCGGCCATCTTTGATCAGTTAGGTGTCCTTGAAGTGTTGATAACCTAGCAAAAGCAACAACAACAACAACAAATAATTACAAATGGTGTCAATTTGTTGTCAACAATCGTAAAAATGTCATTAACTGGGTGTTTCCCAGCTACCCCATATATTTTATTTAAAAAAAAAAACAAAAAAAAAACTCCACGTCTTAATGGATTGTAAACTTTGGCGCGAAGGTCTTCCCCGGCATGAACATGACTTGACTAATCGATGTTGTTGTTAATGCTCGGCGGGTGAAAGTCCTGCGGGCTTTGTTTACGAGTTAGCGTGTGCCATAAATCAAGCCGTGAACTTGAACAATTGCCATGTTACTGCGTGTCTCTACATGTAAATCAATGAAGGTTAAATGCTAAAGAGTTCGATGGCAGGTCAAAAAGGCAAACACCTTCCGTAACGCAAAGACTTAAAATTCTAATTAAAATTCCAAATATTTATTTAAATAGCAATTCTTATTACTTATATATAAGACTGCTTTGAATTATAGTTTGCTAAATTTATATTTACAATTGTTGAGACTTATACACCATATACAGTGGCTCACAACTTATTTCGTGCAGTAAAAATTTTGAGGCATTTGAAAATTTGAGAGGCCATATCTTGCTAGATGTCGAGCCTAAATATCGAAAAGTCGCGTTAAGTGGACCTTTGGTTTTTGAAGCATATTTCTTGGCCAGCTCATCCTTAAGCGATATAATCATTTTTTCAGGTTTTACCTAACTTTTGGGACAAAATGTAACTCATCCCCGGCAGTGAAAATCGTGTTGGAAGCGCTTGGGCCTTTATTGAACCGATTTATCTCGGGTATAATGCTTTGAATGATTAAATGTACGGAACAGGGATCCATATTGACCATTTTGCCCACTGTTTTTTTTTACTCCACACAGTTAAAAGTGCATTATAGCCAACTCAAGGTACTATATGCACCAATTTTAGTATATAACAATACCTCACGCCACGTGGAAAAATATAATATTATGCAAAAATCAATTATTAATAAAAATGCCCTGAAAGGTATAAGAAAAAAATTTGATCTAAAGTGTGCATAAGATGTTTCATTTTTTTTAAAACGCGACTGGTGTTACTTGATTTTTAGAAAGAGAAAGAATTTTCCACATATTATATTAATTTATTTAGACTCTAAAATTAACAATTAAGAATTCTGCATTTAAATTATTTCGATATCTCTTATAGCATGCAAGATATAGCCTCTTTAATTTAAAAATAAAATTTTACATATTAGCCACTGTATTTAAAATAAAATATTCATCAATATACAAAAGTAAACACAAAAATCTTTTTTAATAATAAAGTCAAATTAAACTATAATAAATAATATAATAAATAGTTAAAATTTTTTTTTAAATGTCATGTTTTTTAGCTTTCACGAACTGTTCTACAATAAATTTTAGAACGCTTCATGTAAAGAGTCATAACTTAAAAAGTATTTGAACATAAATTTTAAAATTCAATACGTCATCTTGTCGTATATTCTATGTGTGTATAATAAGCAAACCATTGCAAAATATTGAAATTAATAATTAAATTTCCTATTGAAAGATTTTAATGAACTACAAAAGTTAGCACAAGTAAATTTTCATTGTTAAAAAATGCATTATCAACGATTATTAACTACATAGATACAAAATTATATGAACTGTGTTAAGATTTGATAAGTCAAAACTGAAACATTATTAGTTGTGAAATTTAATAACATATACGTACACCATTAGTCTTGCTTGGTCAAATTAAATTGCTATCTTTCAGATCAATTGACCACAAGTAGTTAACTGATTCCCTTCCACGTGCACTTCACACCTGTGTTACCAATTAAAATAAATGACTTGGCCAAAGAGTGGCATTTGTTTTGGCTGTTGGCCGCTATCTTTACTTTTGGTAATTTCCTTAAAAGCGTTTTAATTATAAATTACAAGCACCAACTAGGGCGCCAAAATGCTTGAATTATTAACATTGTTTCAACCTTCAAATCATTAATATTTGATACGTGACAGAAATTGTAAACAAACAAATAGTTGCGCTTCAGCTGTGTCTATGTATTCAAATTACAGGCTTTTAGGATCAATCAAAGAACAAATGAAGTGCTGGGACACGCCTTTTGTGGAAAACCAGGCCTCCAAATCTAGCCAATAACACCCTACTAAGCCATTTCAATCAAGGGCCAACATGACTGTGGGTGGCTTGAACAAATTTGATATGAAAATCGATTTACGAGAAACTTCACAATTTCCCAGTCCTACTCCAAAAATGCCTCAACACTTTTGCTACCTATTGTTGCCGGCTACTTTCGCATTCTAATGTTTTTCTGTATTGTTCTATATTTTTACCATTGTCGTTTATTGAATTTGTATAAATTGCCCGCAGACACGACAACTTCTAGTTCACTGGAGTCCAGCTGACCAGCTTGAATTATGGTAGTTCCTCTATCTTTGGCCATGTGGTTGGAGTTGCTGGAATGCCGCATTTTGATTTGGTTTGGCTGGGATACCCCACGGCAAACATAGCCTAGATTACACCTTTCGATAGCCATAGCGCTTCTGTTTAAGGCTACATTATGTGGTTGGAACATGTCACCATAAAGTTTTGATTCATAGTCCAGCTCATTAGTTGTCGGGGTGTACATATATAAGTGAGGGCGTGTGTTCCAAATGAGTTTTTCTAGTATAGAATCACATATTTCATTTTCATGACTGCGTTCTTAAGCTGATCCCAGTCCAGCGACCACATGTTGACAAATGTCTGAACAGTAAATGTATTCCATTTACATTAAATGGGAAAAATCAGTGACTCGACGCGTTTGCCAGAGAAATGTTGGTAAAAAAAAAAAAAATAAAAGTTTGTCTATTTACCTAATTGTAAATATTTGATTTTATGTGACTGAGCGGATTCACTATGCTCCTGGGTATATTTAGGTTCATCTACAATTAGTTTAGCTATGCATTAAAAATTAATTAAGAAAATTAACTGTTACAATATTAAACTAAGTTTGATTTGATATGTTATTGTATTTTAGATTTTTTCTATATTACGATGGAATTTTCATTGCATTGAAGCTGTTGATTTAAATGAAAATAAATTCTTAATTTAATGACATTAATATACACTCCTTGTCACTTGAATAAGACGTTTTTTCAGTCGTCCACTACTTAAAAAATAAAATAAATAATAAAATATGCTATTTTTTTTAAATCAAAGTTTTTTCAATTGTTGTCACTTTACAATAAAAAGTCTTTTACCAAAAACTACCTTCTGGTTGATTGAATAAACTTTAATTAAAAAATATAAAAATAAGTTCATAGCATATTAAGTTGGAAGTGGTGGACGATTGAAAAACGTTTTAATGGGTGTTCTATTCAAGTGGCGAGGAGTGTAGGTATTAACTTATCAAAAAAATTAAAATGTCTGCAAAGGAGCTAAATTACATTGCACCAATCCTGAATTTTTTTTTTTTTTGATTTTTGATCAAATTGAAGCAAAAGTAGAGAAATTCGCTTAGGCTGATTCCCTACTACTATTTTACCTTCCTATAAACATTTCACAAAAATTAAGAGGTTTTGAATGGAAACTTCACCTGCTAAAGTGTAGATTCCAAATGAATTTTTAAATCTGCTAATAAACTGGTATGGTATACTAGAATTATATTTTATTTAAACTTATAAGCGATTGATTATAGCCTGATTGATTTGAAGTCAAATTTTAGTTGTAGCTTATGTTATTTATCTTTGTTTAATTCTTTATGTTCATACTAAAAGTATAATATGTATGATTTATAATACCTAAACTTAATATCACATTAGCTTTGAGCAAAAATTAAGCCAAATCATTTTCCATAATTATATCCTTGCATAGTTCACGGCTGCGGCGATTGTGATTGATGGTCAGCATTTTCAGAAAATTACCCAAGCGAAGTCAGGCAGTACGTCCGCTGGCTATTTATAGAGCTTGTCGAATGGAATGGGGCAGGCTAATCGTGGTAATATATATATTATACAGAATTTAATCCAACATCCAACACTCACTATAATTTGTATAGGGAATTTTGTACTCAAACTGACGTCATTTTTATTTTAATTTTATTTTTTTGTAATTCTAGCGATTAAAGTGCAAACTTTTAACCTTCAGGTGTGGCAATTAGCGATGACTGCAATTAAAAATTTCGAAAGGTATGCAGAAATGGTGTGCGTGCCGCAATCTCAAGAACTTGGCCCAACTCGAATTGGGGCAACTTCTCCGCATTGTTTACAATATTGTAGTACAAAAAGTTTTCGCATATTTCGCACATTCAAAAACAAAATGGCCGCGCTGGCCTCAATCTTAACATGGAATAATGTAATATTTTACAGTTGAACTGAAAGTAAAAATCCAATGCGGTTAGAGATGGCCACGATAAGCAGGGCAGGGTAAACCCGCCATCAAGTAGGTCAATTATATGCGGTACCAGCCAAAGAACAGCTACTCATAACAATAGCCCGAACTTATCATCGATTATATAAAACAACAAAACTTTTTTGGCCACTCGATAACAAAGTTTTCAATCACCTCTGCAAAATGCCGCACTTACAAATGTGTTTCTTTTTCACAATTTCGCAAACTATTTGAAAAGATACGTCAAATCAAATATTGTAGCGACACTATCCGTTTGGGAAAAACTTTTGGAAAACTCCGACGTGATACTTGCGATGCCGGTGAACCGTTCGCGTGGACTGACAAAACTAAACTGAAAGGCAACCGGCCCTATTGGACTCCGGGTCTGTCCGCCATTCTGGTCAGAACAAACGAAATTATAGGCATAGTGTGCACCTGACCGGGGTGGAGCTGTGGGTGGTGTGGACAGACTGCCTACCCGACTAGTTCGTTGGTGGTGTATTGTGGGCTAGTCGCATGGCTCAATCAATTTCTTAGTTATTTTTTTCTACCCAGTTTTTCGAATTGTTGAAATGCTAATGCGCCATTTTGCATACATTTCTTTAGCGTTGGCCAGTTCAGGACTGGGAATGTTGAGTGTTAAATGTGAGTGTACTTGTAATTGTTAAGCTACACAGGCAGTGACGTACGCAAATTGGGGTAAAGGGGATAAAGTTGGGGATATAAGTGTAATAAGAGAACAATATTCAAACTACAAAACTCACTGAACTATCAATTGGAACACGGAGACGATGATAAAGAGGGACTTATATGCATATTGATGTAAGTCGTTTATTGTATCCCAAGATTCTGAAAAAGTTTTGAAAGAATTAATACATAATTAACCACGATTCTGATTGGTGGTGAAAAACATGATGAAGTGCTAAATAAAGATTTTTTTGTTTGTAGTGATTTACACATACTTCGATTTTTATGTATTTCTATGTTTGTCTCCCATAAATTATGTATGTACATATGTATATTATTGAACAGAATTGTTCAATAGCTAATTCGAGCCATGTCTTTTTCAATACAACCTAGTCTCATTTACTGTATTAAATCAAACTGTGCACAGACTCTTTTTTATCCTGCAGGAAGCGCATTTGTCGGAAACAGTCTCAACGGACCACTATATCTTCCAGAAGCCGTCATTGCAATGAAACAAAGTAATTAGTAGAAAATTAAGTATATGAACTGATCAATTAAAAAATGTAAAGACGAATAAATGAGATGTTATAATCTTTATTTCCAGTACGATAGTCATATTCAAAAATTTAAAAAAACTAATCCCTCTCCAACAAAAATAAAATATCTGCGTGCGCCACTGTGTATAGTAGAGGTATTGTGTCAGCTGACAGTTACAATACAAAACTAACATTTACAATTTGAACAACAGACACCCCAACCCAATATAATATGAAGCAAATGTAAATACAAATTAAGAAGCTCGAGTGCACTTAAATACGTAAATTACTTATAATCTATTAGTTGCTGACTTTAATGTCTTCATAGTTCTGAATTATCAAAAAAAAAACATAATTTAATAAATTAGAAATGTTATTTGTAATATAAAACTTAAAGCATTAAATCATATAAAGAAAATTTTAATATCAGATTTAGCCTTATAGAGAAACTTTATCAAAAAGTAAGCTGGTACAACAAAGCGACTCCTACCTTTACGAACGGCCTCTGTTAACACTTCTTTTATGCAAATCACTTCATGTTTTAGTTTTTGCCATGCCACAATGGAAGTCCGTTACCATTCAGCGCCTGCCCACCAACCCAATCTTCGTTTCTTGCAAAAAAAAAATAATAGAAACATTTTCGCAACGTCAACTTTATTCCACTCCACAGTAGTCGACTCAATTTAAAAAGAATGGTTTGATAATAAATGTTGCAAGTAAAAACTGCCACATATCAACACGAAAACGTTAATTTCCGTGTCTTTTTGCCTTGTAACATGCAAAGCGGACGGACGCGACATTGAAATGGAATATGTTTATGCAATTGCAGGCCAATTTTGATTGATTGATAGATTTGGGCGTCCGTTCGATGAGTGTTGGCATTTGTAAATATTTTATTGGGAGCAGTTGTTGGGGCATCCGGGATACTTAAAGAAATCTAAGACACCCACGGCATGCGTCACTCACAGTCACTGGCCCGTATGTGTGCATGCCAAGGACTAGCATTTGCATTTTCTTCCGATCACTTTCATTCGTGTTAGGATTTAAATAAAAGATTTTCTTGGCATCCGACACGAAAAGGTCAAGCAAAGTAGCTACGTGCAATGCCAAATTACATGGTCAAACAACAACAAGGGCTTTGAAATTTGAAATTTTTATTAACTATTATACCATACAATGCATGTGGTTGTATATTTTGTAAATTTAAATTTGATTTTTTTGTTGCAATTTCATTTTAACTAAATATTTAATATGCAAATCAAATATGTATATGTGTGCATATTTGTTGTATTGTAAATAATTATATGTTTGTAAAAAAGAACTCAATACCAACTGGCCAATACTTAAAAGCTAAAGGCTAACTGAAATTCGTATAACCTACGACATTGCAGGGATAGGAGTGGGTGGTTTTTGGGTTTAAGGTAAACTTTGAGCTCTGTTGCTCTGAAAACAAAGCGCAGTGTAAACAAAAAGCGCCTTACACAATTGTTGCAAGGATTGGTAAATATTTAACCACTTCTGGACTGGGGGCCGAATTCGTCTATGTCTGAGTATACTAAATAGGTCATACTATATGAGCTTAGATTCGTGAATTTTTCATTATTTTGGGCTATTTTCGGCTATTAAGTTATTTAATTAGTTTATAGTTTACGTTACATAGAAAAATGCGAGCGCTCATATATATTTCTATATATATATAAATGCATTGACAATTGTTGTTGGAGTGTGTATATATGTATATAGGACTGCGTGTATGTTTGGTGACAATTGCTTTATATTAAACTATATATGCAGCTTGTTGCCATTAAGTTTATGCTAGTGGAATACTTTTACGAGCTTGCGCCGCTTTGCTGTGGCTTTAGTTGTATAATTATCGTTATTAATATGCTCAAAACTGTTATCGTCTTTGTCATAATTGCATATTATTGTTATTGTTAATTCCGTTGGCAGTGCTTAGACACATGGCTCTACATAATTGCCAGGGAACAGACCGGTAACGCCATCCATAACGCCCTCCCACCAGCCATCATCGTTCTTCTTTAGCACATAAAGCACCGAGCTCTCCTGGAAACTTAGCTCATCATCCTTGTCGGCGTAGTAATCATAAATGGCCACCACTAAAGCGAGTTAATTGGTATTGATTATACAAGATTTTCTTTAAAAATATTATATTTAAACTATTTACCCTTCTCAATGTAATTTTTGGGCACCCAGCCAGGCAAGTTTTGATCCTCCGGTACAATGGGTGCCAGTTGTGGACCAGTTGAAGTTCGTGGACGACCAAAATCTTGATGCTCATCCTCTGGCGGCGGCGGCGGTGGCAAAGGCGGCGATTGCGAGCCAGGACGAGCAAAATTTAAACTGAAATGATTTCTGTTCATGCAAAAATGTTAATAAAAGTTCAATTTAATCGTTTCATAAATAATGCATGCAATTTACCTATTGGGATTCCTGCGCGCAAGCAGATCGCATAAAAAGTATGACATGAGTATTATATACAAGCAATTAATGATTATACAAGTTGTGCATTTGCTTACCTGTTGATATTGCGTCCCAGCGTGTGCATTCCAATGTGGCTCTGCTCCGTCATCTCGTGCTGCGAGACAGTCAGCGGCGAGGGAGGCGCTGCTAATGGTAAGCAAAAGCCTCTTAGTTTATTTACTCAATTAATACAAAATGGCTTAACTTACGTGGCATGCTGCTTCTATCGTCGTAGGTGGTTGGCGGCGGTGGTGGCAGCGACTGCATCATGCCCGCCGAGGGCAGATTTACGTGCGTTGCTATTTGTTGGCTTGGCGGCATGGGCAGCGCACTATAGCCGGCGGCACGCTCATTGCCCGCTGCACCGCCGCCAGTGGTGGTAATGGTGGTGGACGAAGCCGTAGACATGCGTTTGGGATGTCCAATTGGATAGTTCGGCGCATAGTGCGAGGGCACCTGAGGTGGATTAACCACCGGCGGCGTCCGATATTCCCTCGAACTCTTGCCTAGAGTTCCGGTATTACTGACCGACTTGCCCAGCGTGCCTGTATTGCCGGCACGCGACATTTGCGGCGGCGTTGGCGGTTTGGTGGTTGGTGGCGGACCCACCGACAACGGCACAAGCGATTGCACAGATCCATGACTCGAGCCGCGATGCTTTTGACGCACAACGTGCTGAGCGTTCGAATTAATGCCATGTCCAATCTCGTCCAGTATGGAATAGTCGATGGGTTTGCGCACATACTTAATAGGCTTCTCGGGATTGATGGGTGCCACAATCTTGAATTGTCTCGAACTCACCTTATTTGCCGTCAACACGCCAATTTCTCTGCAGGTTATTTCAATAAAATGGCATCGAATTAGTTAATATTAAATTTGTAGAGTGCGTTAATATGAGGACATTTAATGAACAAGGTAAAGATGATATATTTCAGTATAGCAGACTACGGGACACCTAGTCCATGATCAGCAAACAAAAATACTCTCATATACATACACATACGCATTCAAATCAAGCAGTGCAAATCAGAATTTGAGCTTCAAGCAGTTCATGCTTGCATGGCTGCACTTAAACAAATATTCATTTTTAAATTACCGAAATTATGACTAGTTGACTAGTCTTTTTTTTTTTTGTAATTGATCGTACTCTTATTTAATGCCATTGTTAAAAAAAAAGAACATAAATCCTTATTATCACACTTGACGGTGATCAAAATTTAAGGGATCAATTTTGGTTCCTAACCTCTACTGAAGAGTTGCATGATGAGGGTAAAACTAAAACGTCTACCCGAAGCCGCACAGTGGCTCGTTTCGCTCAAGTTGCTGGCAAAAATCATTGACGGTGATGCGGGTCATCTTCAGTAGAAGAGCTTGATGGAATTGGATGACTCCCAATCTCATCAATAACTGGTAAATTCAAGTCATCTACCCAACGTCTGCATTATTTAAGATGCCTGTTTTTGCCTGAAGGATTGTCTTCGAGGGATGTTCTCGCCAGACTATTTTTATGTGTTCTAAGTTTCCTTCTTTGCTTAGTTGCGTTGGTCTTAATAAATTTCATAATTGTTGGACATTTTAAATCACTAAAGTCTGAACACTTTTTCTTGATACCAAGAACGTTGGTCAAGTTTAATAAACGGATTTATTATGTCTAGTTGACTAGCCTTTCTATTATTAAAAACGTTTGGATCATAATTTGTTCTTTATTTTCAAATATCTTATATGAAATTATGAACGATTAAGATCACCTAATTTATGATTACTCTGCTTATTTAATTTTTTATTAAAACTTTGGGTTTATTTTTGTATGCCTAATGTGTTCCCATAGTTCCCAAATCGTTAAATCTCTTTGTAAGAGAGTAATTTTTGTGCTCGAAAATTATTTTCCAATAAGCATTATTCTCACATTAAGTACAAGTAAAATGCCTACAAATTTGTAATAAAAAAAATGAAGAAATTATTTTAAATGAGAGAGGCTAATCTTACATTCAAATTTAATATTTTAAAACTTAGATCAAATGTTGAACAATATGGTTTTTATAAAAAAAGTGAAAACAGATGGTCATAAGTGCAGGCAAAGTCTGCAAAGGGGCTAGTGAGGCGTAATAAGCTCAATAAGCAGCTTTGCCATGAAGCTTTCTCTGCATTTTCTTTTGCCTCTATTCGATAGCATGGATTTAAAATCCATTTTATGGTAATTTAATGAAAAACTTGATAAAAAAGGAAATTGAATAAACTACATAAAGTAAATGCAACGGGTGTGGGGGCTCTGTTAACGATTTGCTTGACTTACCGCCTTGCCACCTTTTCTTTATGTATGTGCACCGTCTGGGCAATGTGATTCATTTGGGACTCCATTTCACTTAGCTGTTGGGCCTGCAAATCAAGCAGCTGCATGTAGCTGTAGGCGAGCGTGTTGATTTGATACGCGACACTGGCCAGAGATTGGGTGGTGTAGTTTTTAGTGGCCTCGAGGGCCGCCTTTTTATTGTCGGCGCGATAGTAGGTGTCCTCACAATAGTCGGCCACACGTTCGAGGTTCGTGTAGCTGTCGCGCAGGCTCTGGCGGCCATCGGGTATTTCGGTGCGTATCAAAGATGCTAATTCGTCCATTATGTTGTCACTGGCCATGGGGGCTTCGGTTAACATGGGCATAGATGCTGCAATAAATGAATACAAGTCTTACCATCATCGATTTCTAAACAGTTTACATTAAAAACAACAAGCGGAAGTAAACATTCACAGTAGGGCGGTGACTAGCGCTGACGCTGACGTTGGCAGAGACAGAGGCAGTGGCAGCGCTGTACTGATTAGTAATTAGACCGTGCTTTTTTAAAGCTGTACACGCGTATGTTTCGCAAACTTTCATATAAACTTACTTGATTTACTACACGCTTGCACTAGAAAAACGTTTTTAAATGGATTGCGTCGCGTTAAATGCAATAAAATGCAATTTTTGTTTTACATTTTACAGACGTGAAAAGAACGCAGAGTAGGTCACAGTGCTGTAAAACACGCGATTAGTTTATGCATAACCTGGCCACACGCATTTGCATGGTGCTGCCAGATGCAAGAAGGTTTCTTTGCAAAATGTAAACAAAGCGCAAGTGTTGCCAGTGGGTCTAAAAGAGAAATGACTGGCAGCACCGCTTATTTGTGAGTAATACATTTTTTTCGCTGATTAAAATTAAGCATATAGCACTTATTTTCAGTTAACTATGTCGCATCAAACAGGCATTAAAGGTAAGCTATATACTGCAGTAAGCAATTGATATTTAATTATTCTTTCTTGCAGCCAACGAGCAATTATCGAAAGTTTTCGGCAAGGCCAAAAATGGTAAAATACGTGTGATAAAAGTGTCAATTGAGAATGGTAAGTGAAATCATATATACATACAAACACTCTGATAACACTCTGTTTCCGGTAAACGCTACGCCCGTAAACAGAACAGCTAAGCCTCAGCGCAACAGCTGATGTTAAAAAGGACTGGGAACGCGACTATGACAAGCTGCTGTCGCCCCTCTTTGAAGAGAATGTGCCCTGTTACCTATTGTATCGTCTGGATGTGAAAATACCGCTGGGCTATAGCTGGCTGCTCATCAGCTGGATTCCGGACACAGCCAGCATAAGGCAAAAGATGGTCTATGCTTCTACAAAAGCAACGCTGAAGACCGAGTTTGGTTCGGCGTACATCACAGAGGAGCTGCACGCTACAACTTCGGAGGAGAGTACTTTGGAAGGATATAAAAAGCATAAACGTGAATTTGCGGCGCCGGCGCCGCTTACCACACGCGAGGAGGAACTGAAGGAGTTGCAAAAAACTGAGGTACGCACCGAAATATGCACAGAGACGCGTCACCAAACATTGGGTGGCATATCCTGTCCAGTGACTGATGCGACACGGTCGGCTGTAGAGGACTTGCTGCGTGGCAACTATGACTATTTGCAGTTTCGTATTAGTCTGGAGGAAGAGCGCATTCATGTTTCCGGTGCTGCCAAAGTGGAACTCAGCGATCTGCCCAAGCAGGTGCCCGAGGATCATGCACGCTATCATCTGTATCTGTTTAAGCACACCCACGAGGGCGACTATCTAGAGTCCTTTGTTTTCATATACTCAATGCCTGGTTACTCTTGCTCTGTGCGCGAACGCATGATGTACTCCAGCTGCAAGGCTCCCTTTCTCGAGCAACTTGCCGCTATGGGCGTAGATGTATTTAAGAAGGTAAGAAACGAGGAGTAACTTAAAGATTATGTAACTCATTTGGGTGTGTGCATTGCAGTTGGAAATCGACAGCGGCAGCGAACTCACTGAGGAATACCTGCAGGACGAACTTCATCCTAAAAAGATATTGCATCGGCCGGCATTTGCCAAGCCAAAAGGCCCACCGAATCGCGGTGCCAAACGCCTAACGCGTCCCACCAACGATGACGAAGTCTGAAACCCATCGAGTCAAATTGTACGCACTCACATTTATTTTCTTCGTTTCCTAGCAAAGCATTTAATTTATTGTATTCGTGAACAATCTGTGCTCCATATTCATGTTCTTGTTATCTGTATCTGTATCTGAGTCATATCTGTATCTTTAGTTGCACTAAGCATAAACTCAAACGAAGCATAGCAGCAGCCAATTTGGGCTTCCTTAATTGTATACTTGTCTATATTGATTTAAATGGACATAACTGCAATTTATTATTTAAATAAAAACAAACTAAATGTACATTTGTACCAGTGCAACTTTAGAGTGGTCGAGCTGGATCTACTTCACCGAGTCCAATGTGACCGTTTCGCCCACGCGAGTGTCATGCGCTGTAAACAACTCTGGCGCATCCTTTTGTGCCTGATTCTTGAAGGCTTGCTGGATTGTATCATCGCGCTGTACGCGCCATTTATACTGCCAATACCGCACTTCCTCCATTGTAGTGCCTGATGCTTTCATCAGGAGCAGCGAGGCCACTCCCGCCACGCCACCCATACAACCTCCAATTATACCGCCAGCAGCCATGCCCCGGAGACCCAAGTTGATTTTATAGACGGCGCCAGTGAGCGAGCCAGCTGCCAAGTACTCGTAAATGGAAGACTTGCCGCGATAAACAGATATGCAGGTAATAATGCCACTATTGGAAAAGAGTTAAAGAGTTAGGTAAAAGAATGTTCAGTTCTGGGAAAAGACTTACAAGTAGGAGGTGGTAAACAAACCCACACGCCAGCCCCATTTAAAGCCGCCCTTGGCAAAATTCACTGTAAACTGATCCTGAAGTTTTTTCTGCAAAAAGTAATCAATTTATAAACATAATTCGAGTATAGCTATGGAAAATCACACCTTGGCATCAAAGTGCGACTTAAAGGCAGTCGCCTGGTTGTTCTCCATAAAATTCATATAGCTGATCCGCGATTGTGTAATACCTCCGTATATAGCGCCAACAAGAAATCCCAGGAATCCTGCTTGGTATATAGAGTTTAGCTCTGAGGAAATGCTGCCGAATTCACTGTCAAGATAAACTTATGTTGTTATTTGTAGTTCTACACAGTTTGGTCTTTCACTTACTCCACGGTGAACATATGCTTTATACGTTCCAAGCCGGTTTCATCTTGTCTCTGGGTTTCCAGAAATGATTTGTACGTTTTGTTTTCCTTGTCGACAATATCGTCGGCATTGCGGTCTATGCCCGGCAGGATGCCGGCAATTAAAAACCGACCACTATTTGTTAAGAAACGCATATGAACTCCAGCGTTAAATAACAATAAATACAAGAATTAACATGCGCCAAGATAAGCAGCTGTTGATAGAGATGTTTGTATTCGTTCTGAATAAGTTCAACTGAACGACTTAAATGAACGACTGCACTTATTCATCAATAATGTTTGGTTGCTTTCGTTTTATATCCTGTACCGGATAAAAATCGTTAAAAGAAGGTCATAAAACTGTGCGAAATAGTTTTTCATGTAATGGTCAAGTATGTAAACCGTCAAAAACTAAGTGGGTAAAAACATTATATTATTTTTAAAGATTAAGTTAATTGTTTAACAACATTATATTGACAATATATATATTTTTAACAAATATATAAGCAACAAATAAAGGTCAGATTCTTGCTAGGGGCTGTTTGGTTACTTTTCCAGCTGACGGACAGGACAGCTGTCAGTAAAATGACTAAGTTGGCAGCACTGTGAGTGCTATCGTGAGCTATCGATATCAATTTATATCAAGCATTATGTTGTATCGATATATCGATGTCTTATACGCAGTACCAACAACAACGCCGGGCATCGCGGTGTTTGCAGAATTTTCTTGTGTAAATTTCACCACATTTAGACTATTAAACAGCGTAAAAACATAATAATTTATCAATTTCTTACGCACATCAAGTGCGCTATTTGGGCAAAATGATGTACGATAATGAGGAAGGTACGTAAAACATACACAACATGCAACGCACGCTAACCAAAAAGGAATATGGCGGCGGGAGCGCTGGCATTTTGTGTGCATAAAATACAATATTTTAATATATTTTTGCAGAGCTGTACGAGGAGGAGAACGTGGAGGAAATCTCTCACGAGCTGTGGCAGGAGGCATGTTGGATTGTGATCAACGCGTACTTCGACGAAAAAGGTCTGGTGCGTCAGCAGCTGGATAGTTTCGATGAGTTCATACAGATGTCCGTGCAGCGCATTGTGGAGGATTCGCCGGCGATAGAGCTGCAGGCGGAGGCACAGCACACATCCGGCGAGGTAGAGACACCGCCGCGTTTCTCCCTCAAATTCGAACAGATTTATTTGTCTAAACCGACGCATTGGGAAAAGGATGGTTCGCCCAGTCCCATGATGCCCAACGAGGCACGTTTACGAAATTTGACATACTCGGCGCCACTTTATGTGGATATCACCAAGACAAAGAACGTCGAAGGCCTGGATCCCGTTGAGACACAGCATCAGAAAACGTTCATAGGCAAGATTCCCATCATGTTAAGGTCAACGTATTGCCTGCTTTCACAGCTAACTGATCGTGATTTAACTGAGCTGAACGAGTGCCCACTAGATCCCGGTGGCTATTTTATTATCAACGGCTCCGAGAAGGTGCTCATTGCTCAAGAGAAAATGGCCACAAATACGGTCTATGTGTTTAGCATGAAGGACGGCAAATACGCCTTCAAAACGGAGATACGCTCTTGTCTGGAGCACAGTTCACGTCCCACCTCAACGCTCTGGGTAAACATGATGGCCCGTGGCTCGCAGAACATTAAAAAGTCGGCAATTGGTCAGCGTATAATTGCCATTCTGCCATACATAAAGCAGGAGATTCCCATTATGATTGTATTTCGTGCGTTGGGTTTTGTGGCCGATCGCGATATCTTGGAGCATATTATCTATGACTTTGACGATCCGGAAATGATGGAGATGGTGAAGCCCTCACTGGACGAGGCCTTTGTGGTGCAGGAGCAAAATGTTGCCCTAAATTTCATTGGCGCACGCGGTGCTCGGCCTGGTGTCACCAAGGACAAGCGTATCAAGTACGCCAAGGAAATTCTGCAAAAGGAAATGTTGCCACATGTGGGCGTCTCCGACTTTTGCGAGACAAAGAAGGCTTACTTTTTGGGCTATATGGTACATCGCTTGTTGCTGGCCTCCCTGGGCCGACGCGAACTGGACGATCGTGATCACTATGGCAACAAGCGCTTGGATCTGGCCGGCCCCTTGTTGGCCTTTCTGTTTCGTGGTCTCTTCAAGAATCTGATGAAGGAGGTACGCATGTACACGCAGAAGTTCATTGATCGCGGCAAGGATTTCAATCTGGAGTTGGCCATCAAAACGAACATTATTACAGATGGTCTGAGGTACTCATTGGCCACTGGCAACTGGGGTGATCAAAAGAAGGCGCATCAGGCTCGTGCCGGCGTCTCGCAGGTGTTGAATCGCCTCACATTTGCCTCCACTTTATCACATTTGCGTCGCGTCAATTCACCCATTGGACGTGATGGCAAGCTGGCCAAGCCGCGTCAGCTGCACAACACACTTTGGGGCATGTTGTGTCCAGCAGAGACGCCTGAGGGCGCTGCTGTGGGTTTGGTCAAGAACTTGGCGCTCATGGCTTACATTTCGGTGGGCTCACAGCCATCGCCTATTCTGGAGTTCTTGGAGGAGTGGTCCATGGAGAATCTGGAAGAGATTGCACCTTCGGCAATAGCCGACGCAACAAAAATCTTTGTAAATGGCTGCTGGGTAGGCATCCATCGGGATCCTGAGCAGCTGATGGCCACACTACGCAAACTGCGTCGTCAGATGGATATTATTGTATCCGAGGTATCTATGATTCGGGATATTCGTGATCGCGAGATTCGAATCTATACCGATGCGGGCCGCATCTGCCGACCCCTTCTTATTGTGGAGAATGGCACACTGCTCTTGAAGAAAACGCACGTGGAGATGTTAAAGGAGCGAGACTACAACAACTACAGCTGGCAGGTGCTGGTGGCATCTGGCGTTGTTGAATATATTGACACGCTGGAGGAGGAAACGGTGATGATTGCCATGTCGCCGTACGATCTAAAGCAGGACAAGGACTATGCCTATTGTACTACCTACACGCACTGCGAGATTCATCCCGCTATGATACTGGGCGTCTGTGCCTCCATTATACCCTTTCCCGATCACAATCAGAGTCCGCGTAATACCTATCAAAGTGCTATGGGTAAGTGGAAGAGTACACGATATTTATATACCCTTGCAAAATAATTCTTCTAAGTTTGTCACGTAATGTGTAAAGCATTGCGGCCTCATAATGTATATATATATTATTGATCTGGATGAAAAGCTAAACCGATGTTTCTCAATCTGTTCCTATGCAAACTAATCTCTTAGCTTTTGATGAAATTTGACATAGTTGCTTCTTTTTGATCCAGACAGTACATAAGTCAGAATCAGCCGGAGCGGACCTATGTACATATTTACATATTATATCGGGAAGAAGAAATAGTTCTATGTTCTTATGATGTAGACAAACTGGCAAAATTTTGTCAAAATCTGACCACTATATCTGCCATAGGAACAATCGTCTAAAAAATGTGTTGTACATGCAATATTTTTGATTTAAGAGATATCCCAAAAAAACACTCCAATTCAAAGTTTCATTATCTTTTAAAGTTGATCTAAATCGGACGACTATATCATTTCAAGGGTATATAGTATATAAACCTATATTTTTAGCTTCGGCATACCAAAGCGAACAGTTTTTCTCTTATACCTTTGCAAAAGAGTATTATAATTTTGTCTCGAAATGTGTAATGCATAGAAAGAGACGTTTTCGACCCCATTAAGTCTAATATTCTTGATCAGGACGACGAGCTGAGTCGGTATAGCCATGTCCTTCTGTTTCCATGCTTTCTTTTTGGCCTTAACTTTAAGTTATCTTAATGAAACTCGGCACAGGTGAAGCTTGATAATGTATGTAGTTTGTATGTTAAAGTCCCGATTGGACCATTATATCATACAGCTGCCATAGGAACACTTTGGTCAAATATGAGTTATTCTATGCAAAAGTATTAAAAATTTTCTTAGAGTACCATTCCAAGGGTATATAGCTTCAACGTGCCGAAGATAGTCGTTTCTTTCTTTTTTTTTTTTTGTTGATTGAACCTTTTTATTAATACTTTAACTAATCCGCAGGTAAACAAGCTATGGGCGTTTATATAACCAATTTCCATGTGCGCATGGACACCCTGGCGCACGTGCTGTATTATCCAATGAAGCCGCTGGTCACCACACGTTCCATGGAGTACTTGCGTTTCCGTGAGCTGCCTGCGGGCATTAACTCAATTGTGGCCATTTTGTGCTACACTGGCTATAACCAGGAAGATTCTGTCATTTTGAATGCCTCGGCTGTAGAGCGTGGTTTCTTCCGTTCCGTATTTTATCGATCATATAAGGATTCGGAGAACAAGCGTGTTGGCGATCAGGAGGAGAACTTCGAGAAGCCGCATCGTGGCACCTGCCAGGGCATGCGCAATGCACATTATGACAAATTGGACGACGATGGTATCATTGCTCCTGGCATACGTGTTTCTGGTGACGATGTCGTCATTGGTAAGACAATTACATTGCCGGAGAATGACGATGAGCTGGACAGTAATACGAAGCGCTTTGCCAAGCGTGATGCCTCCACATTTTTGCGTAATTCCGAAACGGGTATTGTGGATCAGGTTATGCTGACACTCAACAGCGAGGGCTACAAGTTTTGCAAGATTCGTGTGCGTTCTGTGCGTATACCGCAGATTGGTGACAAATTTGCCTCGCGTCACGGACAGAAGGGTACATGCGGTATACAGTATCGGCAGGAGGACATGCCTTTCACGTGCGAGGGTCTGGCACCAGATATTATCATTAATCCTCATGCCATTCCGTCGCGTATGACAATTGGTCATTTGATTGAATGCCTACAGGGCAAATTGGGTTCCAATAAGGGAGAAATTGGCGATGCTACGCCTTTCAACGATGCAGTGAATGTACAAAAGATTTCCACATTCTTGCAAGAGTACGGCTATCATCTGCGTGGCAATGAAGTCATGTATAACGGACACACAGGACGCAAAATCAATGCACAGGTTAGTCACATGCAATTATTGAATGAAATTACTGTTTAAAACTAATATTTTGCTGTTTCCTTGCAGGTATTTCTTGGCCCCACATACTATCAGCGTCTCAAGCACATGGTGGACGACAAGATCCATTCGCGTGCCCGTGGACCTGTACAGATTCTTGTGCGCCAGCCTATGGAGGGCAGAGCTCGTGATGGCGGCCTGCGTTTCGGTGAGATGGAGCGCGATTGTCAAATCTCTCACGGTGCAGCACAGTTTCTGCGTGAGCGTCTATTTGAAGTGTCTGATCCGTACCGCGTGCACATTTGTAACTTCTGCGGCCTGATTGCTATTGCCAATCTGCGCAACAATACTTTTGAGTGCAAGGGCTGCAAGAACAAGACACAAATCTCGCAGGTGCGTTTGCCGTATGCGGCCAAGCTGCTGTTCCAGGAACTCATGTCCATGAATATTGCTCCACGTCTGATGGTCAGCTAAATTATACAATACATATATACAATTGGAGCTGGCTTTGCTCCCATTAGTAATTAATAAAATTTTCATAATTGTGACAATTCAATTTGTTATTTACGAATTTTGTACAACTTTTTGCATGGCATTGTCTTCTTAATCCATCTCGAAAGTGGAGCAAATGCCTGTGCAGCATTTTAAAATTTTTAAAACAAACGTGTCTCGGCTCCAAAATAGTTTGAGCGAAAGTTTACGTCTCTAGAAGTTTTTTTTTGAATTATTTACTCGTCATGCGCAGTTTTTTGTATCAGTTTTTAAAGTTACCCTCACAAAGTTTTGTAATTCATCGATAGAGTCTTTGTTGAACTGTCTCAAAAGTTTGACAGATTTGCGTTCTTTCTGGTAATACCAGATAATTTATATTTCATTCTGGCATTCCTAGAACTTCAAACTTATTTTAAAGAATGGTATTTCTGCAATTTTTTTTGCAAATATCTGACCACTTTACTTTTATATTCGCATTAAATACCAGATGTTCTGTAAGAACTATAAGTTAACTTGTTTTTGCTTTGGGGATAGCTTTCCATTCATGTTATATGTTGCCATTGTTGCTTTCTATGATTTTGACGTAATGTTTGGCCCGCGGTCTGTGAGACGCCCAATGACAAAAGGGATTATTTCTTTGTTGTGAAGCTGGAGCTTTGAGTCGGCTTTAGTTGTAGCCACCAATTGACTGACAGTTATTAATTGCCGATTGACGTGAACCTGGTGTGAAGCGCTTGGAGTTGAAGCTGGGTAAAATATATTGGAGATGGCGTTGACGTTGACGCCCATCATTCAGCAACGACGTCGGCTGCTTTATTATGAATAATTGAAGTGGCTGTAAAATTGGCGCCCCAAGCATTGATAAGAGCTTCTCAATAACAACAAAATACGATACACTTAAACAACTTTTGAGGTATTTATTTTTAGCGGCTTACAAATAACTTAAACAAGTTGTGTGCATCATAAAAATGCAGCAGCAGGTGCTAACCGTCGTACGGTTACTTCTCGCCGTTACGGAATACGCTGATGGCATAAAATTCCGGCAGTCGATAGACCTTTAAACGCTCGTGACTGAACTGTCCGTTGGCACGCGCCTTTACAAAGAAAATATCCTTAAGGTCCAGCTCCTTGCGCCGATGCTCCTTCTCCACTAGTCGCTGCTGTTTGGGACGATAGCCGTTTGATTTACCCTGAAGTAACTTCACAAAGATGATGTCCCGCTCCCCATCGCCACCCAGGGTACGCGCCTGGTAGAGCAACTCGCGTTGCTCCGGATAGATTAACAATGGCTCTATAGGCAGCACTTCACTAGGTGAAGTGGGATATACAACAAGATTATCCTCAAAATGTGGAACTGGTGCTGCCAATAAAGCACGGGAGTTCAAATTGAAGCTAAGGTAGAGCAGCAGTATTGTATTCAGTGCAGGATAAATTGGCTGAAAGTGGATTGTTATAAAAAATGTAACAAAGATTCAACAGAGGATTATTTTTCGGCACAGTTCAAAGGAAATTAGCACCATCATATGTGAGTATCTAAGCAGTTTAGTAAGGATCTACTTATGCTGCTAAAAAGTTCAGTGCAAGTTTTATTGCGTAAGTTTTAGTGCGCATTTTCATTTCAAAGGAAGGAAAAATAATGCTCTTAACTTCTGATTCTTATTCACTTGTCAATTAGAAGTTTTTTTATTTAAGACTGACATTATGCTTACAGTTTTTTAGTTCTGCAAGTTAATCCTTATTGAATGTAAATTAAAACAGAAACAAATTTTAACTGAAACTAAGTTATTTCACTTGAAAAACTTGATAATAGTTAAAAAAATTTAATTATTCCTGGAAATCTTTCACGTTCAAAACGAAATGCCAAAGTAACACAACATAGTACGTCTGTTAATACTGCATATAGATTTCTTTGAATATATATTGTATACTTTGAAATATAATAAACAAATATATTTTAGAAAGAATCTGGCCATATCAAGGCATTTGGAAACGTACGAACAAACACTTAATTATATACTATTATAAGTATACAATTGATTTAATTATTTTTACACTGGTTAGCCTGAATCCCGTTTGGCAATTACCGTTTTGTATTTGGGCAGTGACATTTTGCCAGATAAATCGCTGCACGCTGATTAAAATTAAAGCAAATTGAATTCTATAAATTAAGCCGCTTTTGTCGCACGGCACTTTACTTTTTGCCAAAAATATAACACAGACAAATGTCGACTGTCGAGTCGCGATCAAGATTGTGCGAGTAGTTTGGAGGCAGCTGGTTCGACTACCAAGCGAAGACTGGCGCGCGACAAGGCCAGGTAACTTCATTTACCAAGTCCAAGACCAAGCCGGAGTCGAAGCCAGGCCCGGTAGCCGCAACGCCGTCAGCTGCGACGAGTTTGCGTAAGCGTCGTCGTCGGCGTTCTGTCAAATGAATTGTAAATTGAAGGTAAATTAAATCGGCCAGTTAAATGTTAAACGCTGATGGAGCTGGGGATGATTTGAAAAGTAACCGAACTGTTTAAACAATTTTATTAATAATATTTTTTTATTATTGCTATTAATTGCTCACTAGGTCGTTCGCTGATGATCAGTTGATCAGTGTCAAAAGGGTCAATGCTGTCGAGAATTCATCCATCCATTAGTGAAGCTGCAATTTTAAAGCTGACCAGCTTTGCCAGCTGGCTTATACGCTTACATTTATGAACAGCAATAACGCTAATTTTATGCTTTTACGCGCAATGATGTCAAATTTATTATTATTGCCCATGTATAAAAAATACAGAAATACTCGTAAAAATGGTTAATTAGCAAATATTTGCGTTGCGCTAAAAGATTGGATGGGTCTGTTTGCCTATTGTCTTTACGTTTAAATTATGATAACATTTCTATGTTTTGTGTTATTATTAGCCAAATGAATGGCTACTGTGAATGACACTGATGAGTTTTGTTGATTGCAATTGAACATTGATTGTTGTACAGGCAAAAAATCCACTAGTATTATTAAATGTCTTTATGGGAAGAATTAATAAATTCAAATAATGTGCAAAGTGCCAACAAATGGGGGAATTTACTATCGTATTTATATTTTTTATATATTCATTATGTTTATAAATATTCAGTTAAACAGAAAGTGGGTAAATAAAATGGCTCTGGCTTAAGTAGTGTTCAGTGATTTTGTTAGTTTTTTTTTGATGTATGAAGACAACATTAAATATTTGTTATAAAAGCAACAGAGAATAGCAAGAAAAGTTCATAGTACTTATTAAAATTTAAATAAATATTTTGTTGAGCTTGATTATAAGTACTGAAAGATAGTTCCGTTCAATTAGATAGAGCTGAGTTTTTAACAAGGTTGAAAAGACTTTAAATAAATACTTATTTATGTGAATAAAGCTTATTTAAACTGTTGATACTAAGATGATCAATTAGTACTTTTATTTTAAAGAATCGATCTAAAATTGGTATTGGAAAAGCATAATCTCCATATTTAAAAATTTAATTGGTTACATTAATAATACGTAACACGTGCTACAGATTTATAAATAATTATTACTGTATATTTGATACAACTAACGATGTTTATTAAACTATAAGAAATGAGACATGGCACAAAGTAAAAATCAAAACAAAATACAGCAATGTAATTGAAGTAGCAAACCAAGAGCAAACACAACACTGGAAAAAACCAAGGCCAAAAGCGAAATTTAATCGCTTTAAATGTGAAATTATTTGCAAAAGCATTGCAAAAACAGAAATGAGACAAAACTTCAATTCAAAGTATATCACATAATCAAAACATTTTGTCGTTTGATTTCATTTTTCAGCGCAAGTCGAGTATAAAATCGTGTTTGATTAATTGCAACGCATCTCTCACCTGGAGCGGTGTATCCACTCGGGTTTGTTTTGTGGCTGCCCCAAAGAGCAATTGTGGGTGCTCTTGTCATTTGGATGGGCCACAGTTTACGAGTACTTACTTACTTATGGGTATTTGATATTTGATTTGTGCTTTCGTTTTGAGTTCGCTTTCGTTCTACGAGTAGTAGTAGTAGTATTTGCTTAGAAGCAAACACATTTAATGAGCTCATTCGTATGCGTATGCGGGAATCGTGTGAAAGGTGAATACTTATCGAATATTGGTCTTGGTCTTGGGTCTTGGGTCTGCCTCTGGCTGTGGCTCTGGCAATGCTACTGTTTTGCAAATGGCACAAAAAGTGAAAGCCCTTCATTTGGTGGCATCTGTGGCGCCAGCATTAGCTACATAATGTGGTTTATGCGTCTCGCCAAGCTACTTTAAGCCGATGGAGTCAACAATTTGTAAGCCAAACGCGTAGGTCGAGCTCTGCAAATTATACTATGCCCTCTAGTGACTTTTGTTTTTTATATATTTGTTTTTTTTTTTGGGTATTATATTGACTTTGAAATTCAAATGATTTGAGTCAATTAGTGTTAGGGCTTTTTATGCTGTTAATCAGATAATTATTGGCAGTGTGCAGGACAAAAGTAAAACTTGAACTATAAAGACATTTTTTAATGTTCACTTTCGCGGAAGTGTTCCGGTTTTTTATTATGGGTTTTTAACTAGTGAATTATGTAACTAACGGAGTATTTGAATTTTTTATGATTTCTTTGACATGGGTCAATGATATATTGTATGTTTTGACTTGAACCTATCCAGCCGTGTTATGATTCTATAATTTAATACATAAAATATTAAAAACCTGAGTTCTCTCAGTAATCAACAATTTATTATGTACAAGACGACTTATTAGATTTAATGTCAGTTTGGTAAATAAAGTATATTAAAAAGAAAATATAAATATTACCACGCTTAGACAGTGTACTTCCAATTGCGGAAAACTGACGTCAATTTGTGGAAAAAAGGGTAGAAATAGTTCCTTAAAAATTTTTCAATGTCATGTGAATTTTATTGCTACAAAGTGAAGAAAATGTTGTAACCCTGGCGAAAAGAGAAAATTTTCATGTATCGCATTTATTTCGATAAGTCAAGGAAACGTATTCTACATAACAAGAAAAAAATCTATAATTTGATGGCCATTAAAAAAAAAATTACTTTACCTTGGCTAAAGAAATAATTCAACATAATTTGCTAAAATGTATATTGAGCGTAGATTTATAGGTTTTTTTTCTGTAAAATTTTTCCCCGCTTTGAAATGTTACATTGTATTATTATAGTATTAATTATAATTTATAAAATCTTAAGTTGTATTATTAAGTAGAAAAGGATAAGTCACTTGTACTCTTTATTAAAACAATATTAACACCCACTTGACATTTTCTGCATATTATTGAATTTTATACTAATTAGCTGGATTTTATATCGTATAAAATCTATACTTCCGATTACAAACCCATAGATTTTTTCGTTTACTCTTATCATAGAAAATATACTCGTACTGTGGAATATTTCATTTCTTTGTAAAGATTCATACCCTGTTTGTAGAATTTTATCATTTTTTTCATATTGAAAATTTTCTATACTTAAAAAACCTTTTTCCTGGTGCATGTCAGATGCATTTAAATTCAAAACCCAAGTGCTGGCCAAAAAATAAATGCCACACTATGAGAAGAAATAGTTACTGAAAATAATTTACATCGTGGTGACCCTCATAAATTACAGATATACAAATAACTAGTTAACAAACACCAACCTCATTTTCGCATCCCTTTTCATACTTGTCAACAAATTTAGGAAAAATTTAGACTATCATAAGAAGAAGATTTAAACATTATCAACAAAATGTCTTGACTTATATTCTAGAATCTTTTTAGACTTAAATCAATGTACTGTTGGCATTGCATACAAATTTCATTCCCCTATCGTAACTACTTATATCTTTAATTAATAAGATTTAAGATGTCTCCCTTGCTTGTTCCAATGAAAGCATTCTGTTTTTCAGCTCATTTGCATTTTTAATTGCAAAATGAGCAACAGGAACAAAATATGTGCAATTTATGCCTGAAAATGTTGTGCCTTTAAGCCTATGAGGTCGTTATATCTTGTATGTATGTTTGCTCAAGTACGAGCAAGAAATAACAACTAATTTTTGGTTGCCAAATAAGAAATACTCTTACATTTCTGATATGATTAGGAGTTTTAGGCAATACAAAATCGTTTAAAACAGTTTAGAAAATTTTAATTACTGAGTTTCAATTATTTTAGCAACTTAATAATCGGCTAATTGTGCATAAAACATTTTGTGTAAATTAAAAGACTTTAATTTTTATATTGTGTTTTATGATTGCATAATGAAAATTTAAAGAAAAATATATGTACCAAGTCTTATTAGCAGGCTAAGACTTTACCCTGCAGTTCTGAGGGGACTTTAATTTTTATATTGTTTTTTGTGATTACATAATGAAGAAATAAAAGTACAATCTTTGTACAAAGTCTTATTAGCAAACAGTTCTGAGGAGACTTTAATTTTTTTATTGTTTTTTTGTGATTACATAATGAAAATTTAAAAGAAAAATATCTGTACAAAGTCTTATTAGCATGTTATAAAACTGAGACAATACCCTGCAGTTCTGAGGCCCATGCCTAGCTATATTACTACAGTACAACAGTGGCCCACAGTTTAGACCGTTAAATGTATTTCTCCTACACCATTTCTTTAAGTGATGTAATTTTTCGGCAGTTCAAGTTTAATTGGACAAGTTTTTAAACTAGGCATCATCGGTATAATCTAGCTCATTTTCTATATAGAGCGAGCTAGAAAGGTTTTTAACAAAATTTTATGATTTTTTATAGAAAAAAATTAGCTTTAAAACTAGCTGTTTGACTGGTTTCCAGTGCTTTGGCCTTTGCATCCTCATAAGTTTGTACCTGTCCGAGCCAACCGCGAAAGTTTTTCGGCATCGAGCAATTTACACGACCTTTCAACAACAAGTGGCAACCCTGGCAGTGTATTTCATGCATCAGCATGGGTGGGATTGTGCCTAAGCAGGTCTGGTAAGAAATAGTAGAGCTAGCGACCCGCTTTAGAACTGCAGGGTAGTTACAAACATAAATACCAACTCGGCTCATCGGTTTGATAATAAATATATTTATCTACGCTTAAGAAGCTCTTATATGCCATCCTCAATGTGTTACACACCACTTGACAAATTTATAATACCCTCTAGAAAGCCATAGAGAAGCTCAACTATGGAATACAAGAAGAACAAGTCAAGTCAAGAGACGATAGGAGCGCCAGTGTCGAGGCTGACAGCGTATTTTTAATTACCATAATTACATAACTGCACACACGCACTCGCAATCCTTCACACACACACACACACACAATGATAATATTGCGGTTGCCTTTAAGGATAAAGGACTTTTAGTCAGAGGAAGTGAAAAGACGGCTTGCTGATATGAGGGGAAGAAACAACGTCAGCAGAATAGAGAATAGAGAGAGGGGCAAGGAAAAGCCACCCTGTTGCTGTGCTTTTATTGTCCTTATCGTATAAACTTAAATAGTTTTTACCAGCCACTTTGCGGCTTTTAAGTTATTTTGCGTGCACCACTCTTAATTCTCCCACTCTCAGGCGGCAGGATGTTCTTGCCCCACTCCTCGGTGTCTTCATCTTGTTGTCTTTATTGTTGCCTGTTGTTTGGGGTAAATTAAAGCTGACTTTTGTATTATGTTGCTTTGTGGGACAAGGGTTGAAAAGTGTCAGGTGCGTACAGTTCAAAGTTCGAATATTTAACTGGTTATCCTCATATCTAATTAAGTTGCAAGTCCTGTTTGGGATTTACCTGTCTGTTGCCGTTGCAATTTATTTACAACTTTTAATTATTCTACATTAGTTGCGGTCGGCTAGTGTACCTCATAGGGGTACATATAGACCGTTGACCAGCCTGTCTGCTGCATAATTTGCATGCCAGCCAGCCCGAGTTTATGCTTCCTGTGCCTCTTAACCCGGCCCGGCCCGGCACTTGCCACTTGCCACTTGCCACCTGGCACTTGGCACTTGCCACTTGGTACTTGGTTCTTGGCTAAATGTTTTGCAATTAATTTTCGTGCCAGGTCGGTTATTAACCTGCCATTCCGAGGGTATATTCTTAGGGTGTAAAATTTTGCACATTATTTTTCTAGCGATTGGTACAGCCCCTAGGCGTATTCAGTGGGTGTATTAAAAATGTTTCGCAATTTTGCCAAAAACTAGTTAAGCCAATGTGCTTTCTTTTTAGGTTGATTTCATAATAATTACATCAGAGTAACTTTTAAAATATTAAAGCCTCAAACATGTCAGAGATTTATTTCGGAATAATTTAAGCCCAAATTAAATAAATTTATTAGCTGCACAGAATGAAAAATGATTGAAAGCCAGCGAAAATTGAATTCTTTGTCACAATAAATTGCAAATATTTTAAATATTTTAATATTCATGTCCTAACAACATTGTTTTTGGTTTTAAAACCACGGATCAAAACAATTGAATTACTAATGAGAGTTTTATGCAATCAAAAGCATTTAATAAGAACAATATAGGGTTAACTGTTAGATACTCTGTATGTAGAACTAATATACCACTAGACTATTAGATACTCTTTATCCAGAGGTTATATACTATAGTTTTTGTGTGGTGCATAAATACTAAATTCATTTTAATATTTGCTTGACTCTTACACAAAATACATAAACTTACTGTGTAAATTGTGCAATTGCCAATTTTAAATAACAGAATTTAATGCAATAGCAATGCAATAAACAAATATAAAACACAAATATTTTATCTGCCACACTCCCGGTCTGTTAAATTTGTATTTATGTAGCTATAAAAACTATGACTAATGATAGTTGTCTTTGTGTAAAAGCATAACAAATTAAAAAATATATACCTAAATTCTTAATTGTGTGTTATCATTGTTAGTATATCCATAAATATGTTCAAGATGTCCAAATAAAGATTAAGTGCGGCAAAAATGTATTCTTCTGGACTTATGGCATATTTGTGCTCGCCACCAATCATCAGTTGTGTATCGAAGATCAGGTAAACTGAGAAGAGCAGTGCACCAAAGACAGCATAAAGTAGACTGATAATACTGCCACCCACAAAGATAGCCACAAAGCCAAATAACAACAAGGACATCAAGCAGGCAATAAGGATGCCTCCCATCATTGTAAAATCGTATTTCGTTTGCATAGCGAAGATCGTCAGGGCCAAGCAAATGACAGCCGTAATTCCAACAGCCAAAAGGACCTCTTTGGCAGCAAAGTGACTGGCCGATACTCCCAATAAAAAGGATTCGGCCAATGTGAATACTCCCAGGAATATATAGTTAGTTGGCGTCTGTCTACGTACATTCTCGCAGCATATCATGAATAACATGGTCACAAACATAAGGGCCACTGCCAGCCAGAGAAGCCATAGATTCTTGGCGGCAAAGTCCTTCACATCCTGGCTGAATACAAAAATGGCAACTGCACCAAAGGTAACCGTCAGCTGACACATTAATATCATGTACACTTTGCGTATGAATCCAAGCCGAATGCTTCGATTGTCAAAGGAGAAGCTCTTCGGCTGCGATTCTATGTCATCATAGGCTCCATAGCTAACTCCTTGCTGTCCATAGCGATGCTGTTCAATAGACTCTTGCATTTCCATTTTTAATGTAAACAGTTTGTGTAGAATTTCAGAGTATTCAAATATATTAAAAATCTTCAGCTGATAAATGAGTTAGTTGTAATGTGACGTTAAGTAAAAAGTTTTTATTTTGGAAAGCTAGCTGAGTTTGAAAAAATTTAACAAAACATATTAAAGAAATATTTGTTTATTATATATGTAAATATCTATTATAAATAGTTTAGTTAAGTTATGTAGAAGCTACATTCACTTTAAATTATAAAGCTTACCATTATGATTGCCCAAACTACAGGTAGATTAAAATAATAGAGTAGTATAAGAAAAAATATATCCTGCAAACTTCTAACATTTGTTTTAAACGTCTAAAAGAACAGAACTGAATATATAGACTAAACAGTAAATATGCTCACTTGTATAATAAATAAAGGGTATAGAAATGTAAATTTCTGCTATTTAGGCCTGTCATTTGTTTTGGGTTTAACAGAAAGTGTAAAAAGTGTAGGTATGGTGTTTTGACATAACTATAATATTTATTATTAATATATTCGTGCGATAATTGGTGTTTTACAAATATTACAAATATTATGCAAATTGAATAGCTGTGATTTGATTATGTGAATTTAAGAGAATGTCAATCAAATAATTTATTAAATATTTTCAAAGCATAGGTACTTGGCAAACAAACTGTAATGTGCAGACTGGAATTTTAACTTTATTGACCAGATGCTCAATTGACTAAAATGGCCAAGTTCTTGGCACGTGCGAGCCTATAAAATTGGCTTTGCTGGCAATTTCAATTCCATTTTGGCCACAAAATCCATTGTCGAGCAACCCAAATGCATTTGGCTTTCATAAATAAATAAGTCTGTTAAATTGTCCACGCTCCACAGACTCTGTCCTCCTGGAGAGCCTATTCTCCGTATTTTGGGCTTGCTTTCTGCTTGTTTGTCTCTTTCTGACATTGGATTTGAATGTTGCTTCTCATGCGCATCACGTGCCCCAGTCCGTGCTTTAGTCCACATCCCAAAAACCCTGTCAAGTCAAAATTTTCAAATGTTGCTTGATGTTATCCCCGCGGATTAAGCGCAAATTTAAGCAGCTTACCGAAAATGAAAAGCGATTGAAAATTTCATGTATTCTATTTGATAAATGTTCAAATTTACAATACGTTAAAAGGATGTTATTTGTCAACCAAGTTGTAAGCCAAATACTCATTAGAATTACATTAAAGGCGAATAGAGAAATTATCTATACAAAGTACTATATGCATTCTTGATCAGCTTCAAAAATGAACAGGTAATAAACACTCCAAAAGATTAAATAAGCCCTTTTCAACAGTTTGCTGAAAGGGAAACTGTAACACTGCTCGCTGCACTGCTTGATACATGTGCAAGCAGTGCAATGTTTGTTACGTATTTCTACCTTGAGTACAGGGTATCTCATAAGAGAGCTTGAACTTGACGTGTGCATTCTTACTTGTTGGTTGAAGACTTGCAGGATACAATTAGCCATATTGAAGTAAAGTTTTCAACTATTTCGAACTGTTTTATAATTGATTTTCACAAACAATTTTGATTTTCAATTTACTGGCAGAAAGGAAAACACCGTTTGGCTGAAAAAATAGCTCAACTTTGATTGCAAATTTATTTGCCTCAACCAAAGCAATTTTTTCTCTCTCTGAATCCTCTTTTGATTTACTGTTTTTTCTTTTTTCTATGATGTATTTGCAGTTTCCGATGTTTTGCTGCACGTTTTTTGCTGCCTCTGTATGCAACATTTTCAGCTGGAATTTTTTTGGATTTAGTCTGTATTTCCTTTTTTTTTATGCACATTTTTTTATTCATGCTGCATCTTTGCTTGGCCAACAAACCCAAAAACGGGTAAACGTGTTGTTGGCAAATGTTTACAGTTTAGTTGGGGAGCAGATGCCATAAAACAATTTGATGGCAAAATCAACAGCCCCGAGTATTCAAAACAACACTTTTTTTTTATTAGACTATCTGAGCAGCAAATTGAAACTGACATTTTTGGGACACAGGCAATTTTTAAGTTTTCCGAGCACTTAGCAAAATTTGTTGAAACTCTGTGATAAAGGTTTGTTTTTAATTGATTTGGACAGTATTTAAATGATGAGTAATGTTATTTTTGTGTATTCACTAATTAAAGCAAAACCCTTAATCATTTCTAAATTTGTAAAAGTTCGCTTTATCCTTATATATTAATCCTTGCTCACACCTTTCAATTTTATGGCTAAAACAAAATATTTTAATACCATATTTTAGTTTGCTAACGGCTAAATCTTTTTTTAGTCGATTCTGTAAGCCTTTAATTAATGGCAACATGGCTAAACCCATTTTTTCCAAAGCCTCAAATTACATTTTTGAAGCAAAATCACACAAAAAGTCATTAGGAACACAACTAGTTAGAGTTAGTACTGACTGTAGTGTAGTACTATATACATTTTTTCAGTTTTCATTCACAAATTATGAAACATTGTATACGCATGTACATATATATAGAGTTTGAGTATGTTTGTTTTTTGTTTGCTCTGGCCAAATGTAATATTAAAAGTGTCATAACGAAATCTTTTTCTTTTTTTCTTCTTTTTTTTGTCGGTGTTGTGTTGTGTGAGTTGCGGAAATGCGGGTAAATTCCGTGTGTTCCACACGAGTCACGTGTTGTGGTTGGTTTTTATGTTTGCCATTCACTTGCAACATAGCAAATAATTTTAATGTTGCCAACGGGTACTACAAAATTGTCTGATGTTCAAATAATCCTGTTAAATGCTCTTTTATAAAGTTAAAAGGACAATGTGTAACTTAAAGGTGATGTGTTAGTTACTTTTACAGATGAGAATAAATTAAGTGCACCTAACATTTGTATAATATTTATTTGTAGAACTTTGACACGTTTTATGAGTATTGTGTCCTACAATTGTTATTCCATATTTCTTAACAATTATCTAGCTTATTTTGAAATTAATAAGTGTATTGAAAACCATGTTGTTAAAATGCTAAATAATAAATTCGTAGGTATTAGTGGCGTACGCAGGGGACTACTTGTGTAACAAAAAAGAGTATAAAAAAGTGTTATTAAAATAACATTTTAAATTGAATTATTTTCAATATCTATTTGATAAATCAATTATGTTCAAATAAACGTTTTTGTTCACAAAATTGATTGGAAATTATTTTGAAAAATGTTGGTGCTAAGGACTAGACTAAATGGCAAACAAGGTAAAAAAAAATATTAAGGATTAAAAAGAGCAACTTAGCTTGGACTATATATTATTCAAAAATATATATTTAGATAAATATAATATGAAAGGTTGTTTCATTTATTTTTATAATCTGTATGGCTCAATATTATATCAAAATCGCTTTTTGGCCATAACTCCAGATTTTGTGAGCTACCAATGGACTGCAACGTACATTCATTTTCCATAAACAAAACAATTTTTGCATAGTGTTATTTAAATAAATAAAATAAAAATTTTAATGTCTAAACTTAATTGTTTGCTATTTTTGCAATAGAGTTGCAACTAGCTTTGTTCAGTGCTGTACTGTATTTTTAACATTCAACTCCAAGAGCAAAATTATGACGTGAAAATGCAGAACAATAGTTATGTATTTATTTGAGAACAGCTACAAGCAATATTTGAATAAAAGCGACAATACATTTTCAATTTATTTCTCAAAAAAATATAATTTTTAATTGTATTTCATATTTTGTATAATTTATAATTCATTGCAAAGCTGCGCCAATTGTTTGCTTCACTGAAGTTGCCTTTATTTAAAAATGCACCAAATGCAATTTTGCTGTTATTTTGATTGGATTCTGTTCAAAATTGGTATTATTTCATTTATATACGAGAAAGAAAAAAACATTTTATTGTCTCAAATGCACCGTGCGCTTGTATATACTGAAATTCTCTTTTCACCTTCTCAAAAGCCCATTATATGCTTTATATCCACACGGATTTATATAAAAAATTAATTTGAAAATCATCTTGATTTAACTATTTGTATTTGAAAATATAGAAATTTTAAATATCTAATTAAGAGACGCTGATTGTTTTTCACAAAAAAAAAAACCATTTATACTTACTTACCAGGGTGGGTTAGAATAATGACACTGACTAACCTGGCTGTGAGTGGGGGCATAGCTGGCCGGACTGGCAAAAAAATATACCCTGGGTCAGTGTCATTAATATTTGAAACCTATGTAATTTCATGCTTTCTTTTCACTTAAGTAATATTTTAACGTTTGTCTGTATGGGACAGCACTGATTGTCTTCCAGAATAATAAATAAATAAATATATGTGTAAATTGTATAGTCTCTTAATTGATTTAATTACTTTGTTACATAACATATCCTACTCTTGCTTCTGTAGTTTGTAATGTTTATCAATACAATTGATAAAATAGAATTTTTTACTTTTACTTTCAATGGTATCCATGGTGCTCCAATCCACTCAAGTGTAATCCACATAAATGCATGAGAGATTTACCTTATACTTTCGCAAAGCGAAAACTTGTGATAAGTAAATAAGTATATATACACACAAATACATTAATACATTTATATGTTGTTTTAAGCGTTAAAGTTTGTCCGTATTTATGGTATTGCGACAAATGATAAAACAACAATTCAGTAATACAACAAAGTCCTGATAAGTGACCCACGTGCAAATTCACCAATATGTCGCGTGTGGCCATTTTATTTTTGTGTATACATGGGGGAAAACACGAGTGACAACCATATTGACAGGAAACAGCAGTTCTGATGGCACTTAAACGGTAGATAAAACAGAAACAAAAAATGTCTGGTCGGTGCGGTGAAAGATTGGATGTACAAAGGTCAGTATTGTACAGACTGAACAATCGTATTAAAAGTTTTTTTAGACCAAAAACTTTTCGTGGTCACGAAGCGTAAACAGATAAGATGCGAGTGCTGAGTTTTTATTGATGGTTGGCCCAAAACTTGGGCTCCTATAGGGAATGGTATCCATAGCCTTATTTCAGTACTATTCAGTACTGTGTCAAATGTCAGGCAGCTGTCAATTGTTAATTAAATGTGTGCTCCTTGGAACAACAGCTGCCACTAAGTCCTCTTGATTTGCTTGATCCAGTCAGCTGGAGGACCTGAGACTTCTCAAGTCTGTCACATGTATATACACATACCCAAAATATATATATACAGAGGTAATTTGTGTGGTTATTTCATGTTAATATTGTAATTGCTTTGACATTTTTATTGCTGCTAACTAATAACTTAATTGACATATGGGATTGCTCTTGTGTGATTTATGAGTTTGTTTGCCGTGTAAATTGTTCAATTGCTTATTTAAATGTCAGAATTTAATGCTTTAATGCCTTTGTGATGCAGTAAACAAACATGAAACACAAATATTCTCACTGCTACACTTTTGATCTATTAAATTTGTATTTATTAAGCTATTAAAACTAATGTGCCGCAATTTGCTGCTATTTGGTCAAGAAATAATGCTTGTCTGTTTGTTAAAGCATTAAAAATATATATACAAATAAAAATTGTTAACTTTCTGATATGATTTGCAGTATCTACATAAAGATGTTGAAGATGTTTAAATAAAAATTATTATTAGAATAAGTGTACCAATGTATTCCTCTAGACTTTTTTCATATTTGTGCCATCAGTTTTGTATTTTATATATTTATATAGAATTTTTAAAAATGTGTAAATTCTTCCAGTGATAAATGAGTTAAATTTATTTATATTTTATACTAGTAAGTAGCATAATGTTTTATTAAGTTTTCCGAGCACTTAACAAAATTTGTTGAAACTCTGTGATGGAGGTTTGTTTTTAATTGATTTGGACAGTATTTAAAGAATGTATTTAAAGGGTTGCTGAGCTTAAAAAAATTATAGAAAACAAATTTAAGTCACATAAGTAGTTTAATATATAAATCTTGAACGGTCACATTAACAAACTCGCCCAGAACTTCTTGGTCAACAGTCTGCCCATTACTTACTGCTCATACTGTAAATAAACTATTTAAAATAAAATTTATTTAAATATAATTTGATAAAAAGAAGTTTTTAAGACTAAATTATGTCCGAAATGTTTTTATTACAGGCACATATTGTTCATACAAAAGCTTTTAAAATGTCAACACTATGTGCTTAAAAATAAAACTTAAACTTACTTACAATATAAAACATAAATTTTATTATATATTAAGAACAAAATGTTCCAGAACTAAAAACAAATGATGACTAAAACGATTTTAATAATTATAATTATTATAATTATAATAATTATTAATAAAGAACAGCAGAAAATGAACTTATGTTCATGGTTAAAGAAAAAGCAGACTATTGTCAACATGTTTTCATCATTTTGCTATTCTAAGAACAGTTTTATTTCTATGTGTAAAATTTATATACTTTATATACATTCTTAAGTGTAACTTAATTAAAAAGAAAATATATATTAAGAGTATTTAGTTAAAGGCCTAAAATTAACTTCCATGATTATTAAAGTCCAAATTAGCAGTTTTCTATACTAAATAGAATATTTATAAAGAACAGATATATAATATCTTCAATTCACCAAAACTAAATGCCCAACTGAAAATATAAAATTTGTGCAAATTGTTGGATATTTAAAAATGTAATCCATTCTTTATACCATTCCCATATCAATTCACCAAATCAAAAATCAATTAAATTTAATTTACAAATTAAAAAAACCTTTATCTTTTTACTATAAAATTGAATCAGAAAATAAAGTATAATGAGTTGTATTAATTGGTAAATAAATGTGTTTATTTAATTCATTTGCTACACCATGTTTGCTGTGGGATCGTCACTTGAGCCAACTGATAAGTAGCTGGAAAACAACAACAGGTGTGCATTATCTCAGATACTCGTTAACTGTTTGCTCAGGCATTTCTCTCTCCTTCTCTGGCTACATATATAAATATTTCTCTTCAATTTTCTCTGTCTCACATTTTGATTCTGCGCATTGCGTATATTCAGCAAAAAGTTTTATTTGGGCCAATACTCAAAGCTCTTTTGTGTTGGTTTAACGGAATTATTTTCAGTATTTTCAGCGCCTTTGTCGGCTTGAGTGGCCGAAGGACTTGAAAAGTGACCCAGCCAAAGGACTGCATTTGGCATTTTCTAATTGCCTGGCTACAAAATTTGACGTCTTTTTTAGATTCCTTAACTTCCTTTAACTTAAGCTATTTTAAGAAAATCCTTTTGTTGAATTTTATTTGCAGACCCTTCCTTACATTATATGAAATTTTTATAGCAACACATTCCAAACAATATTAAGTTCACAATTTTTATAATGAAAAGTCAGCCCAATTAAAAAAAAAATCTATTTTCATATGCCGACTGTCAATTGCGAACCTTTTGTTTTGTTCAGACAATTTTGTGCCACACATCAATCAAAATGCCATTTGGACTGGCATGCAACGCGACCCTAACTAACTTTGTTAGGACCCTAACTAACCCTAACTAGTTCCGTTCTATGGCACAGCACGTGTTGCGTTTTTAAGTTGGCTTAAAGCCCAAATAGACCCCCCAGTCTTTGCCAGCGAGCTATCAACAAGTTTTCCTTTTACTTTGTTTTTTTTTTTTTGGTAAAGTAATAAGAAAGTAGGTAACACATTTTGTCAAGTGGGTTAAGCGCACAAATACCCTTTAGATTAGATTTAATTGTTTTTTTTTGTGCAGCATTAAATTTTTTAAATTCATACACTTTTTTAGGCTAATTACAACTGTGAAATAATTAAAATTTTTTGTTTTTAATAAGAATATTGATTCTATTGAGTTTTAGGCGTTAAGATGAGTTAATGTTAGTATTAACGTTCTCTTCGTTAACTTTTAATCGAGTTAGATAATTTTCAATATAAAAAATTATACCAATCTTAATTGAATGCATAAAGTCAAATAAATTTGCTACCACATATGAAAAAATCATATTTTTCTAGTGGGTCACAAAATTGGAAATAAATTCTCAACAGAGACACATCATCCCGAAATTAAAGCAATTATGCAGCTTGTCACTACAAAAATAGTTTTGTTCTCAAATCAATTTCCTTTTCAAATTAGAATAACACTGCACGCTCAAAGAAATAAAAATGAACAACTCGCACGACTGAATAAAAATTTTAAAATTCAAAACCTATTTTTTTAAGCCGTTGAAAATAGAGCTTCTAGAATAGTTTATCGTTGAATGTTTTGATTTTGTCGTAAATAAATGAATTTCAACTAGTATTATGTGTAGGGTACTTATTTTTGTATTTTTGGTTTGTGAAAATGCTGCAGAAAATGTATGAGTAATACCTATTCGGTATTCATTAATTAAGCACGATTTGCCTTAAATTGTTTTTCAGTTGTTCGGGATTGCCAGGAGGAGGTTTTTAGTAAATAAAATTTTGTGAAAACTTTTCGGAAAAGTCGCTAGCGTCTCAACAGATGTACTCACTGTTAACGCCTACAGCACTGTTAACGAATACAGCACTGTAAACGCCTACAGCACTGTAAACGCCTACAGCACTGTAAACGCCTACAGCACTGTTAATGCCTACAGCACTGTTAACGCCTACAACACTGTTACAAAATCCCACTAGGCATTATTTTTAAATTAATACAAATTATCTTATATTTTATTTAAACGTAGCGGAGATAGCGCCATTAGAAATAATTTATGTTGCACAAAAACGTTTGCCGGGTCGACTAAAATATGATTAATTTGTTTTTATTTTTTTTTTAGGGACGGCGTAGGATTGCACGCCGGGCACACTTGTAAAAATATAAAAATCAGTATTTTGTGAACTGTTCTACAGACAATTGTTTTGATAAGCAAAATGACTTGGAGATTCGAAATAGCAAATTTGTGTAAGCTTTTAATTCAACTGGAATTAGTGCTTGTGTGCCAAAAGGCAGATAAATAAACATGGTATATGTGCGTATATGAGATATTGTCTGTGAATTACACACACATACACATACACATAGTTCAACCCGAAATATACCGAGTTAGCACATTGAGTACAGGGTAACTAACAAAAGAAAAAGTGCGTCACGTGTTGCCATAATCCCTATGGTTGGCACAACAAAGCCAATGAAACTGACAGCAACAAAAGTTGTAGCTCTAAGCGCGCCCACAAAGGCGTGGCTGCCAGTCATCCCGCCAGTCAGTCAGTCAGTCAGTCAGTCAGTGAGGCATCTATCAACAAAAACTACACTTTAAAACTTTAAATGAGTTTTTGTGAGGCACAAAGTTTGTGCCGAAAATCAGGGAGAACCAATGAGGGAGGCGGCCACATAGAAAAGATAAGAGAAGAATAGAAAGTATAAGGAGAAGAAAATGAAAAGAATGGAAAAGACGGCACCGACAACAAATCGTTGACATTTTATCGACCAAATTGAATGGCAAGGCGTTGACGGAAGCAGGTCCAAAATTGAAAATGGTCTTAGCCAAAGTTGTTACAAAATCTTGACCAGAACCAAGACAAATACAAATACAAATACTAAGTACATACTTTAAGATACTTTATGTATGTCGCACAGCTTTGACAAAAATAGAATACGAAGCAGCTTAACAAGCACTAAAAACTTAGTCCCAAGACCAAAAAACAATGGCAACAACAATGCTAACAATATTATGCCGTACTGCCTGACCAAAAACAAAAATCCATTGCAGCTTAATCCATGCAAATCCACAAGAAAAACTCATTTTACGGACTTCGACTTAATAAAATTGTGGTGCAGCCTTTCGGATGACGAGCTGCAAATCGGAAGTTGACAGTAAACGGCGAAATAATTTTGCCCCTAATTCACTCTATAAATATTGTGGTCGACAATTGGGTGAGAACTGGTAGATATAGGACTGATAGATATAGAGATACTCTGTACTCTTTGTATCATGATAGATATATAAATAATTAAGTGAACATAAGCATAACATAGTACGTATACATTTAATATAATGATGAATTGTGTTTTTTTTTTGGTTAAGCTTGTGTTTCTAATTGTTTTTCTGCCAACTCACCTTTTTGTTTCTAATGATATTTTGATGATATTTTATTCAGTTGCTTTTGTTTGTCGGCTTAAAGCACTTTGAATTATGAAAAAAATTGGCTCACAAAATTGGTTAAAAGTAATATTTTGAACAATTTAAAACCACTGTACATTCTCAAGTTCCCCATTCTTCAAAAGAATTATTTCATCTTTCGTATCCAAATGAATATAGTTATTACAAATAAAATGTATTAAAAATGTCTTAATTTAGTTGGGTTAGTAAAACAAGCTTGTCTTTTAAAGACATTTCGATCTAAGAGACTCTTAAAGTTATAGATAAAAAATTTGGTATCTAAGCTGTCTCATACCCTATACATTAAAAGTTTATTCAAGATTTAAATATGTAAATAAGTAAGGTAGAGTATCTTCAATTCGCGAAAAAATAACTTCTAAGATTGTTTTTTTTTTTTTTTTACATACAAATTAAATATGCTACTATTAATACCGTTTGGCAAAATTATGGCAATTTTAAGATAATGAAATTTTTTTTTGTACACTCTTTTCTTTAGGGTAGTTTGTTGTGTTCCTTGTTGTTTGGCAGGACTTGAGAATGAAGTCATTAAAATTTACAACAGGGCGCAGAGCAGAGAAAGTTCAATAATTATAGCAGTAACAGCAGTTATTCATTCCTTTTGTTTTAACTACTTTTTGGTGCACTCATTAAATATTTCTGCTCTAATTGAATACAAAATGAAAATTTGACTTTATGTATTGCCAATGAAAGGGCAATGCAAACAGTATAATAATTATATAATTATCCCTTTTGGCAGTGTAGTTGATTTTACATATTTTGGTCAGAAATAAACTAGGTGTATATAATTAAATAATGGCAATACACAATATGCCAAATTTATAATTATTAGGCATATGATCTAATAATGCAGATTTGCAGCAAAATTAAAGCTACAAACTTTTAACCTAATTTATAAATTATTGCAATGTCTACTAAGGCCATCAGCTATATACTATTAGGAATGAATAGGAGGCCAGTTAAACCAGACAATTCGGTACTCTTCCCATTTAAAACAAAGTTGATCAACTTTTTATCATTGTAAATTATTATAGAATATGTAGGTTTTTTCGGGATATCTTGATAGGGATATCTTATTAGGGATCGCAGCTCTTTAAATTTAAAAAAAAAAAAAATTATGAAATAGAAATTATTTGCTGATATTTATCAACAAATTGCAAAATAACTCTTATTTTAAAATAAAAAATATTTTTTTAATGTTTATCATAAAAATGAAAAGTAAATACAAATTGAATCTTAATATCTTTGAAACTAGCTACAGTATTACCAAAATTTAAAAATTTTCAGGATGTGTTGCTCAATACCTTTCATACAATACATAATAGTCCTTAAGGGACCAATATTAAGGTTCCGTAAATTATAGAAAATATCATTTATATTTTATTCTTAAACAAGAGCAAAAACTAATTTTTAAAATAAAAATTCAAAATAAAAGTTTCCATATCTAAGATTTTCTTATTTATCAGAAACATTTTTTTCAGCATTAATTTTTTTAAACTCTTATTTGTGATACCTAGTTTTTATAGAAGCCAACTTTCCAGCGATAGTTTCTATATAAGCTGTATAATATACGGAATTTTATAGATAGGAAATCTGGAAATCTCACATAGATAAAAGCTTATATGAAAATTAATCAATATATGAGTTTTATAATAGGAAGACTTTCATTACCCGACTTGCATCGCTTTATACCTAAATGTTAAGCCACAAATTCATAAATATGAAGAATTACAAATTTAACTAATTGTGTGCATAACTTACTTACTTTTACATTTTTGAATATTGCATCATAAATTAGGGATTTTCATATGCTATTTCAAGTTAGGACTATAACATTCTAGCTAGTTATTTTATAGCAACTACTTTCCTCTCTAGATATACATTGCCTTTACCAATTTGTGTGCAAATCGCAAACTTAATGCCCTTTCGGATCATTGACTCCAAGTATGCAAACTTTTATAGACAGTCTGTTGATAATTTGCTGCATTTTGCCAACGGGGCCAGACATGATGACCAAACAGCATGCATTTCAATGTATCTTACTAGACAGTTGCTGCTGCTGCTGTTGCTTTACTCGTAGTGTAAATATTTTTCAAGTAAGCAAAAATATTTGTCAAGACACCAATATACGGACAAGCAAAACCCTCTTTGGCCACAGAGTGTCCATAAAGTTCTTGGCCATTGGCACATCAAGCATTCTCAATCAGTCAATGACTTTTCTAGAGAGTACGTGTAAGATTTGGTGAAAGCTTGATGTCCTGTGTCCTGTGGCAACTGAAACTTATTCATTCAAGCATTTGGGTTTGTAGGATTCAAATACGTTTTGTTATTATTCGATTTTACAATTATTCGTTGTCCTTATAAAAACATAAGCATGGTTTCTGGTTACTCCATTTTAATTGCAACTTTTAGAAGCTGCAAATATTTTACTCAGACACACACAGAATACAAGAATTCAGACATCCAGAGCGCATAGTTGCTTAAATTGAAATTCATCTAGTGCTCAGACATGTAAATTCCTATCTCTATCTATATGTTCGACTAACTGTGTTGCCATTTAAAAGCACTTTTGGTTTGAAATGGCGGAAAAACCATCTGACCAGAATATGTTTTTGAAATTAATTGAAAAGGTTTTGCGGTTCCTTAGCCTACATTCAAAAGGATTGAATTTGTTGAAATACTGCGCGAAACTTAAACGAATGTGCCGACAAATGCAAAAAATATATAAAATAAATAATATTTAAGCAAATGCTTTAAAAATGTTTTCATTGCAATTGCAATAGCCAAGTGCTTTGTTTGTGCAGTAAAACTATTGTAATCCCCTATTGTTTTTACAGTTGTTTGGCAACAAAATGCGTTGTGAAACATTTTAGTCTGCAAAAGTTTTTTCTATCTGTTGAAATCCTATTTTTGTTGTCCTCGGTTCAACTATAAAACAGTTATGATATTTATAAATATGAAACGGACTTTAGGTGTTTTGTATTTTTATCATTTTATGTAAATATAATAAAAATGTTCAAGTAAACCAATTCGAGCATATGTTTGCATACATATTTTATTGCATCCTTGTCGGCGTGGATTGTCAAACAACCTCGCCTACTTTTGGACGAGTCCTGGCTACCCATATTCGCTGTGGGAATGCCTTTGCATTCAAAACGCATAATTAAAAAGTTTTATTTTCAGCACTTTTATGTTGTTGCGTTCCTCAAGCACCATTCCCCATAAGCACTGGTTGCCCTATAAGTCCGGGGACCTCTACAGGCGCCAGTGCAGCTTTGTTCATTAAATTTAATGCAATGTAGCTGGTACTAACTGGATGAATGTTGACTTTTGTCTTTTGTGCCACATATTTGCCTAAGTTCACCTGTTACCAACACTTTCCCTTAATTAGAGGATATCACAAAAGTACATAATTACATTGACTTCGTTAACAAAATCATTCTTTAATCTATGGCTAAAGGTTTAATATCGGAGCATTATAATGCCTTATGTTTACTAGGAATTCAAAGCTTACAATTTAAATATTTAATTTTAATTTGAATTGTGTCACAAATATAATAATACTTTTTTGGATGTGTATTTATTTAAAGCTTATGCGAGTAATACTCGCATTATTTTGTTAAATTCTTTTTTAAATATATATATATATAATTTTCTGTTATTATTGTGAGTGCCAAAATATAGAAATATAACATACAAATTAAATATAAGTATAACGTATAAGTATAAATTAATTCCACTCAAAATAGAGTATATCGTAGTCGTTTTAGTTCGCTATTCAGTTATAATGTTCTTACTTGCTTCATTTTTAGGTTTCGCCATTTGCTTTCAACGAAATCGTAAAGCTTAAGGTAACCAAATGTTGGTTTGTTCCTTTTGCTAGCAGGTGCGACACACACACACTTACATACACACAAACACACACATACACACAAATACACAGGAATTCTTTGGTTACACCACGTCCATGTTGTTTGTTGCTCATACGCAGCGTTGTCGCCTCGCGCATTTATGCATTAATTAGGCCAACGTTGGCGATGATGTTGCATGCCAACATGCAAGGCTGTCGTTTCCCGTTAGCCGCAAGACCTGGATACTAAAATCCTACAATCGAATTTTCAATTAAAACCGAGGCTAATTTCAAACCGCAAATGAAACGAATTTTTGGCCAAAATTTCATTTGGCATTTTATGCCAGCGCAAAACTAACTTTTTTAATACTCATTAAACTGTAAGTTGACCAAAAAAGAAATAATACAACACAATTGAGATGTATTTTGTGGTTCAATAGCAAATGTTGGTTCGTTCACTCGTTTCATTCTTTATTATAATAATTTTGAGTTCACTTTCAATCAATTGAAGGCATATTATAGATTAGTCAGTTCACATATTTGTTAGTAGCTTTTAAGTAAATAAAATGTAACTATAATGTGATTAGTATTCAAATTGCAACCAGAACATATTTTACAGTTCAAAAGGGTCTCTTTTAATTGTAACTTTTAAAATTTGTATAATAACCAATTTCACAAAACGAGCGACAATAGAAAATAAACGAAGAAGTCGAATAAACTAAATGAACACTTCTGATTTTAGAAAATAATTGAACTTATTCTGAGCGATTCGATACAACTCTAACGCGAATAACGTGGGCGTCATAGTTATTCCAGAAGGTGGCACAATGTCTTGTGATGCTGTTTCATTTTCCTTTGTTGCAGTTATCGTATTGCATTTAAGCCAGCAAACTGACAAAGCTGAAACTGAAAATCTGCGCTCTGCCAACTAGCAGCTGGTAGTTGGGATATGGGAAATGGAAAATGGCAACTGCGACACGCGCAGCTGCGTTCAAATTGCAAAAACTGCCAGAAGCACAGAACAAAAGTTTTGCAAATGAGTTAGACTGGCTTAAATTGAAGAGATAAGGTGTTAGAGTAGGGGTGAAGGCCCGTTGGCCACTTGGACAAACTTCAAAATTATTGGAGTGCGTTTAGGTTACGGGCATTTACAAATCTACAGTCATAATTATTATGAATTATGAAACAGTAACTCTAACACTAATGGATCCGGCCGCAGGCCACACACGCTGTTTCCCTAATTGACAAATGATGATTAAGTGTCTTGGCCAGAGCCCCCTAAAAGACTTTAATTCACTTTATAATATTTTCTTAACGCGCCTTGACGAAACCGAGTCCTGCGAGTCCTTGCCGGAGTAGGAGTCGCTGCCACTGCCAGAAGAGAGCGAAAAGTACTTCGTTTGTTCGGTGTTCACGTTCCTGCATTTTGTATGAAAATCTGATAAAAGCTTTGTTTGTGCCGACGGAAACGGATGTTAACTGCCAGACCGAATGGACACTGACATGACTGGCATAAAATTCGCTCGAGAGTGGCATTACAGACAGGTTCACTACACTGTGCAGGAGCGCAACTAAAGGGCTGCTACTGCATATATACATATGTTATACAACAATAAGCGACATTTATATTCTTAATAAATAGAGAATCTGAAATATAAATACAATTAAAAATCATAGCCAAAAAAAAATTATGTATTGGTTGATTTGCATGTATATTAATTCAATTTAACGACATTGAATGTCAAATATTATAAATATGTATTTTAGACAAATATTCTCCTGGCTTCCTCATTTGAAGTAGCAGCTGTTGTTTTTCACAAATTTCGAAAGAGTATTTCAGTTACACGATAGCATCAACTATACTTCCATTCTATCTGATTTATGGAGTGCCAAAAACGTTTCGTCCATCGCTGCTACTTACTTGTTTTAAAGCCTAAATTAAGAAGTCTTTCACATGAAATATTTAATAAAATTCGCACAACGTCTGACCCTAAAGTGTTGACCTTTTGCTTTGTGAAATCGAGCATCCAGTGTTGCATCTATTATGCAAAGGCATCACGGTTCATTGTTCAATCAAAGTACATGTTTTTTGTGTATTTTCAAATACTAAATTATGCTTTTCGTGGCTTTTAATATTTTAAATTCATATTTTATGGCCCACATGCGCCAAACATCAGATATTCAGTGATTTAAATAAATGTTGCAGCAACACTTGTAAAAATGTTATGCAAACTAACTAAATATTGAAATCTGCAATCTCAGTGCTGTTCCACAAAATAAAAACCCACGTCCGAACACTTAATCGTCCATAATAAAATTATGCGCAGCGATAAAAGTAAAAAGTAAACAGTTATGTTAAGTATATGTTCTGTTAAGTTTATGTTATGTTTCGTTTTATGTTAAGTATTTTATACTCTGCTACGCTGTAATACATTTGATTCTAATCCGTTATTCTTAAACAGCAGACTTCATCAGAAATTATAAATAAACTTATCTTAATTTAATCTGCACAAATTTCAAATTTAAATATTTATATAAATTGATTTTGAATAATTGCAACAGTATTGCAACCTTTATAATAAAATGGCGTCCTTATTACCTTATTCCAATAAAATAAATTTGTAAATATTTTCTGTACATTTTCACCATTTGAATAATTTATACAATGTTCAGTGTAAAAAAGCAAATAAATGTTGCGTTGCTTTCGCTTCTTCTGTTGTTGTTTTCTTTTTAATTTGGGTAATTTGTTTAATTAAAAATTTGCGTTTGTATAACTCTGATACCCTTTTTATGTCCCTTTTGAACATTTTTTCTTTGCTGTGTTAAATTGCAGCTCATTAAGACGGCTATACTGCTAGGTAAGACAAATAATGAGTTACTTTAATTTACGTAATAACATGCTTCTGATGGTTCTTAGGGTTTACCTTGTAAATTCTTTAAATTTCTCATAGTCAGAGAGCTCTATTCGATTTAATTAATTGCTGCACAACCTTCAATCAACAGAAACAGTTGTGGTAGATACAAGTCTTAAAGCTACTTATTAGTAATTTATTAGAAGGAATATGTACTAAACAGATTGTGGATTAATAATGGAGTGGCCAATAATCTGTTTAGGCATCTTTCATAATTATCCATTGTGAACTGAGATAAGTTCCTTGCCCCTTGACATTTTCGATGACCTGCCTCAAAACGGTGCATGTCTAGTACTTAATTAACTATAAAGTGCACAACATTATCAATTTAAATGCTGCCTATGCCAATGTACTCGAATGTAATGCGTGAGTCACTTACTAAATAGCTGGCTTTTTAAATACTGATTTTATCCAAAATTGCCTAGACATCCTGTAACAAATTGCTGTAGATATTTAAAAAAAAAATTGTTCTTTAAGGAAACTGATGCAAAAAATCTGTTGTGTTAATAAAAAAGTTGAAGTATGTATAATTTTAGCAAAAATTCAATCATAGTAATTCAATTATGTATAGGAAACTCATCGATTAACTCTCTGATAATTTGTAACTGCTGTTTAACTTACAATTTTAATCCCATGCCATTTGCCAATATTCATCAACAGTTACATTACATCGTATAGCTTTAAAACCCAAGAGCTCCGGGCATACTTAAACCATAAATACCCTAATACCTTTATAAAATTCTATTTCAATATTTAAAAAATAAAAATTGATTGAGTGGACATTTATTAAATAAGTAAATAAATTTTAGTAAGAATCTGGGACATTGTGCCTGAAAATCTGTATTACAATTGCATCATCTGTGAGGTCTTTAAAAATACATTATTTTTTGTCGGGGATGATATTGATGGATTATCAAAATTACAGTCGAACATACCAAAAGCTCGCTTTCTGAACAAAACATCTATTCAATATATTGTAACGCAAGGAAAAATTTGATTCTAGTTGTGCATATTCTTGCCATTAGAAGTCACAGGGATAACAACATTGAGGCGAGCACGGATTGTAACATTGAGCAGTGCACGGATCGATGCCCCTGCAACGACGTGGAATACTGTCAAGTGGTGGTATGGGCATTTCACGGAGAGCGCGACGTCTGCGTTGTGCATCGGTAAGTCCGTCCGGACCCACAATGGCACCTTTACTCTTACCACCAAGTGAACCTTTACCCTTTAAATACTTCATCATATCAATACCTTTCTTCGATTTTGCAATCGCTTTAACTCTTTGTTCCTCTTTAGCTTTGGCAGCATCTTCAAGAGCTTTATAAAAACGTTTCGGCATTCTAACAGGAATTAGTTTACTACTGCCATCTCCAGGACTCTTTTTATAACCGGGGAAATTCTTCCCACCAAGTCTACCACCAGGACCAACACCTCCGCCACCGCGCATAGGCCCTCCAGAACTCGCACCCCAAATATCTCTATTTTTGGGCCTGCCGCCTGGAGCAGCCGATGCACCGTGGGGACCGCCGCCCCCATATCCAAAAACGCCATCCTCATAAACAATTTCTCCTGGAGCGCCGAAGGCTGTACCGGTGTATCGATCACCTGCAGCACAGTCGTAGGCGCGCCAGTAAGGATTAACTTTCATTGGATACTTGGGCGGCACATTTTGATCCTTCTTGGAAGTCTGGGTGCCATGGTTACCGACGCGTGGTTTAAGCTGACATGGAGGCTTTCCTATTGCCGCTGGCGGTGTCACATCGAAGTCAAATTCCATTTCACTGTCACTGGTGTCTGAGAGTACCAGTTGATTCACACAGCTTTCCATTCCACGTCGTTTGCACTCCTTTCGTAGTTCGCACTCTATATGTCTCTTTTCCATGTGGTTTCGACATTCACACAGCATTAATGTCTTGTGGCAGATGCACTTGCGAAAACCCTTGTTTTTGAGATACCTCTTGATTTCTCTAAGGGTTACTGCTAGATCACTCTTGACTACCTTGAATTTTATGGGATTCATCACCATGTGGGGATTATGCAGACCACGCAATGTTATAAAGATTTCACCATTCTTTTTGCACACGTGAAGCGTAGGTGGTTTGTATTTCTTATTTTCTTCAGCTATCTGGCACTTGTTTAATGCTTTGCTCTCCGGCAAATATTGCAAAAAAAACTTCATTAGCTTCTTAATGGGCTTAAGAATGCAGCCTGGTCTCCAGCCATCATTACGTGCTTCTGGACTGGAGGACCAGTTCCAGCCGTGACGTCGTGAAACAGCGCCATGACGATTGAAGCAATTCTTGTGTCTGATTTTGCATGTAGCTTGCTTGCGATCGCAAATTTTATTGTCATTTTTTTGTATGTGTTTCTTGGATGCAGTTTTTTTATTCTCGCCATGTACCGGCCCTCTATGACATTTTTTTATTAGGTCCGATGATTTTTTGCGTGCCTTTACATCGTATAGATCCCGTAGTTCGGAGAAAACACGTGTCAGATGTGGGCGACACTCACGTAAGCTATCGTCCATTATACAAAAGTCTTCTGAAGAATTCGGTTCTACCTTGGGGCAAACGTGACCAGTGTCCTCGGACTGAAAGATATCAGCGCACAAGTCACGTATTCGGCAATGGGCACAGAGTTTCCCGTACTTGCATGTGCACCGACATTCGTTTCTTTCTTGTTCATCCCTTTCGGCTTTGGTACAAGGATCATTGCAAACATCAGAACTTTGTTGCGGTTCGCCGAGATACTCTTGCAGTATCTGTTCTACTGTCGGTTTCTTCTCCTTATGGCGCTCCTCAACGACCGGCATCGGTTTGACTCCGCATTTGGGACAGGCTGCGAATTTTGGCAGCCAAGACATGTTGGCCAGACAAACGGGACAGAAGCGACTGGGCTTAATCTGCGGTTTATCTCTATCACTGATTTGCACGGGTATAAGTGCCGGACTGCAGAAATCAATATCACCCTCGCGTGCTGGCAAGTAAGAAAAGCACGGAACAGTTGATGCATTTGGTTGATTATCCTCTTCATGGTGGGACTCGGTACCACTGCGGAAACTGTTTGGATTGTATGGTCTTTGACTGGACCTCTTTAAGAGGAACGGCTGGTCAGATCGTCTAGTAATCGAGTCTACCACCTGTTCACAATCTCGAACCATACCCTAAACATAAGTGAATACAAATTCTTAAAAGTTTATAAAAGCAATAAAATTAAAACATGATAACCACCTTGAGCTGAGAACAAGCCTCATTGCCAGCAGGGTAGTGTTTAAAAAAATCCGCGTGCCTTGAAGTACCAGGAACACTGCTGCGATAACGTTGCAAGTCCAAATTCATAGGTTCATCTGCCTCCTCCGGTTCTAATACATCCTGACAAGGAGCGCAACCTTCGGGGCATCGCTGAGTTTCGCCCATTACAAACAATATATCCTGAGGGCTAATGCTTTTGTCTATATTTTGATGACATTCCCTATCCCCTGGTCTAAAAAAATAAATGTGGAAAGTAAGAAACCCTTAAGGTCAAGACTAGGTGAAATTTTTACTTACGTTAGCGGATCATCACATTTAATGATCAGCCGAAAAAGCACCTCAAGCGTCCCAAGAACTTTACCCTTGCTTTCAAAACTGCATATTTCCGCATGCAAAAGATCACTCATGCCTACATCTATGCGATCAGTGATCGTTTGAGGGATGACTATATGACCAGTGCCTAAAATACGACGGTTGTAGCTAACTGCCACTTGCATCCCACATTCTGCAACGGTTTGGCGCAGCGTTTTTGGCTCTACAATGAACTCGGTACCAGTTCCATGTTTAAAATCGGTCACATTAATGCGGCTTTGAGTTATGGGCACGCTGCGATTATTGAATTGGACGTTTACTTGAATATTTTTGGGATTTTCTATCTTCAAGTCGGGTGCATTAAAATGAGGCACAATAACATCGAAAACAAAGTTACATTTTTCCGTGCTTTTGCGGGTGTTTTGATTCATAGTTGACAGTTGATTTTTAAATTAAATACTTATAGAATTAACTTTATCAAAATTCTAAGAAATAAATGAAACAAGAAATTTTTAAACATAAATTTTAATACACTTTTACTTTTTTGAAATACGAAATATAGATTGATGTCTGGAAAATGTCTGACGTCTAAAAAATCGAATGGTAGTATGATGATTAAAAAAAATAAATAATAAAAATGTTGGCTATCATTTTTAACCCGAACGCAAGGTTTCCATGAAGCATCAATCGCGCCTTTCTACATCTGCTATTTTAGCTTCTATCGCTTGTTTGAATGCTCCTTAGACAGCCTTAAAAGTCGTTTAGGCATTCTCACAGGAATGGGTTCAGCAGGGCCACCTTTACGTTTCTTTGTAGCACCAGGAAATTTCTTTGCACCAAAAATACCCCCTGGAGGAATTCGTCCTCCTCCGCGCATAGGACCACCAGGTTTTGCGCCCCAAATTTTCTTTATTTTTGGCCTACCTCCTGGAGTAGCTGATACACCATGCGGACCGCCGCCCCTAAATCCAAACACTCCATCTTCAAATAAATATTCCCCTAGACCCCCGAATGCAGTGCCCGTGTAACGGTCACCTACAGCACAGTCATAAGCTCGCCAATAGGGGCTCATTTTCGTGGGATACATGGGGTGAACTTTTGTATTTTTCTTGACAGTCTGCGTGCTATGGTTGATGGTGATTCGTTTTTGTCGACACGGAGGTTTTGCCGCACCGGCTGGTGGACTCACATCGAAGTCAAATTCCATATCACTTTCACTTGTATCTGTGAGCACCAGTTGATCAACACAATTTTCTATACCGTGACGCCTGCACTCCTTTTCCGTTGCGTATTCAAGATGTTTCTTTTCCACGTTGTCACGGCAGACGCACATCATCAATGTCTGATGGCAGGTACATTTTCGAAAGCCTTTGGCCTTTAGATTTTTCTTGATCCTACTGACTATCATCGCCAAATCACTTTTAACTACCTCAAACACAATAGGCTTCATCTCTACATGTGGATTATTGAGAGCTCGCAAAGTTATGAATATTACGCCATTTTTCTTACACAAGTTGAGAGTGGGCAGCTGCCGTTCGAGATCTTTCTTTGCTTCCTCCTGTTTTCTGCACACATTGAATGCACTATCTTCTGGCGAGTATTGCAAGAAGTAATGCATGATCCTTTTTATTGGTTTGAGAATGGCACCAGGACGCCAACCATGCTTTCGTGCCTCCCGGCTGGAAGTCCAGTTCCAGCCATGGTGACGGGATACGATACCATGTTCTCTCGCGCAATTCTTGTGTAATTTACTTATTTGTCTCTGTTTTTGAACAGTTTTTTGTTTGCTGCTGAGTTTTCCATACTCTGCGATTATGAATTTGTTATTCACAATAGTAGGAGTTCTGGGCTTAGGTAAGGTTTTGTTATGAGACAGTTTTCGACCGCATTGCTTGTCAAGCTCCGATTGTTTCTTAGTGTCTTTAACATCATAGAAATCACGTAGCTCGGAGAATACACGTGCTAGAAATGGACGGGAGTGCGTTGATTCTTCTTGTATCACGCAATCTTCCTCAGAAGATTCCTTCCTCATATTGGGGAGCTCGGCCACCTGCTTTTTATTAGGTTTGAAAAAGTCCTTGCATTCCTTATGTACTCGGCAATATGCACATAGTTTTCCAAACTTGCACGTACAACGACATCCAGTGTGTTGCTCCTTATTAACGTTTTCCTCAGCACAAGGCTGTACACAATAATCCTCTATATTTTCTTTCTTCCATCCCGCGTACTCGAATAGTATTTCTTCTATTGTTGGTTTCTCTTCTTGAGGTACCTCAATGATCGGCTTGGGTTTAACACCGCATCTGGGACAAGCGGCGAATTTCGGCAGCCAACACATGTTTGTAAGGCAAACTGGGCAGAAGCGACGTGATTTGATCATTAGCGACGGACTATATATTTCATTGTCCTCTTTCCGGGGTTCTGGGGAGTATAAGGGGTAGTCAGTAGTTGGTACACTGAACTGCTCATTTTCCACTATTGGATATTGACAGGGCTGATCGCAAGGACCCCTTAGAACTTCTGCTCCACGGCAAGGGGGTTTTATTGACTGTGGCTGACCAGGACGCCTGGTAACTGTGTCAAGAATCTCCGCACACTCCTGTCCCATTTTCTATAATTAAAAATCAGAAGTGCTTAGACAAGTTATGAAACTGTCCAAATTGTACTCACCTTCAACTCACAACAGACATTGTCAACTGGAGGGTTATATTTAAAAGTATCGGTAATCTTTATGGCACTGGTATTGAAGCTGCCATAACGGAGTAAGTCCAAACTTAAATTATTCTCTTCTGGTTCCCATGCATCGAGACACACATCACAGGTATTGGGGCATCGCTGGGACTGGCTCATCACAAACATGATATCCTGTGGGCTAATGGCCTTATCCATATTGCGGCGACAATCGCTCTCCCCTGGTCTGCAAAAAAAATATTAAGCGGTTAAATTTATAAAAAAAAACCTAACCTTCAACACCTAAGAAATTTAACTTTTTTGCCAACTTCATCATGCCACTGAAACCCTTACTTACTTTGATTGATCACATTTAATGAGCAGACGACAAAGCACATCAAGTTTGCCAAGAGACTTGCCATTCTTCTCAAAAAAACAAGATTCCATGTGAAGCAGTTCTGGCATACCTTCATCAATGCTGTCAATAATATTTTGGGGAAAACTTATTTTACCGGTGCCAAGAAGACTACCGTTGTACTTGACAGACACGGGCACGCCGCATTCTTCTAGGTTCTGGCGCAACCTTTTTGGATCCGCAGTAAATTCAGTGCTTGCACCAGATTTAAATTCGCTAACATTAATGCGACTCATGGTTATGGCCACTTCTCGACTATTGAATTTAATTCCCACTTCCAAATTTTTAGTTTGTTCATTTTTTAAGAAAGGTGCCTCGAATTGCGTCACAATGGTGTCCAAAACAAAGTTACACTGCGCCATTTTGATATGATTTTTAGGTATTCAGCTACCTTAATCTTGTTGAAAATTTATTGTTAATTTTATTTTACCACTTAAAATATAAGTTGGATAACCAAGTACAAGTAAATTTAATAGTTATGCAAATTTGTAAAACAAACTATTTTAATAAACCTCAATAAAAAAAACCGGTGAACTTAGAGCTGTATAAAGCTTGTGTCTAAAAACAAAAGCTACTGTGCTGAATATAATTTTTAAAAATTGAGTTTTTTTTAATACAAATAACAAATTATAAAATCTATCTTTTTACTGTCTTGTTCTTACTTTAAGATATATGTTTTAAACATCTAATAAGTCGGTCACGTTTTAATAATATTTTACATTCAATAAATTTAAGGTGTCTGAAAAAAAAAAAAATTGAAAAGTCCTCAATTTTCTATTTCTTTATATTATATGTCCATATTTATATACTAACACCCGTTCTTGTCTGATTGCAGACAGAGTGTAAAACAAATTTATTCAAATAATATGGTCAGGTGTTATCGTATCCACTTTAGTACTAAAATCTTTCCATTAAATTAATTATGCACTTTCCAATACAAAAATAAAATGAATTTTTATGAAATTAAGTATTTTATAAAAACAGTATTTCTCAACAATAGTTGCCACAAGGATAACAATATTGAGTGTCATATGGATTACAGCATTGTGAATTACACGAATTGAATCCGCCGCCACGTCGTGGAATAGTGTCGAGTGGTGGTATGGGCATTTCACGGAGAGCGCGACGCCTGCGTTGTGCATCCGTAAGTCCGTCGGGACCCACAATGAGACCTTTATTCTTACCAAGTGATCTTTTACCCTTTAAATATTTCATCATATCAATATTTTTCCTATTCCTTAAAATCGCTTTAACTTGTTCTTCATATTTAGTTTTTAAAGCATCTTTATAAAAACGTTTCGGCATTCGTACTGGAATTAGCTTACTACTGCCATCTCCAGGACTCTTTTTATAACCGGGGAAATTCTTCCCACCAAGTCTACCACCAGGACCAACACCTCCGCCACCGCGCATAGGCCCTCCAGAACTCGCACCCCAAATATCTCTATTTTTGGGCCTGCCGCCTGGAGCAGCCGATGCACCGTGGGGACCGCCGCCCCCATATCCAAAAACACCATCCTCATAAACAATTTCTCCTGGAGCGCCGAAGGCTGTGCCGGTGTATCGATCACCTGCAGCACAGTCGTAGGCGCGCCAGTAAGGATTAACGTTCTTTGGATACTTGGGCGGCACATCTTGATCCTTCTTGGAAGTCTGGGTGCCATGGTTACAGACGCGTGGCTTAACCTGAAATAGAGGCTTTTCCGCTTGCGGTGTCACATCGAAGTCAAATTCCATCTCACTTTCACTGGTGTCTGTGAGTACCAGTTGATCTACACAGCTTTCCATGCTACGACGCTTGCATTCCTTTCGTAATGCGCACTCAAGTTGATACTTTTCCATGTTGTTGCGGCAGACGCACATCATCACCGATTTATGGCAGATGCATTTGCGAAAACCATCTTCTTTGAGTTTTTTCTTAATCTCTCTGAGAGCTACAGCTAAGTCGCTTTTGCCTACTTTGAATATAATTGGCTTTATATCCACATTTGGACTATTGTTTGCTCGTAGAGTTATAAGGATTTCTCCATTCTCCTTGCGCACATTCAGATTAGGCAGCCGACTTTCTTCTTCCTTAAGCTTAAGTTGTCGTTTCTGTTCCATGCATTTTTTGAAAGCATTATCTTTCGACTGGTGTAGCAAAAAGAATTTCATGAGCTTCTTGATGGGCTTGAGAATGGCTCCAGGGCGCCAACCATATTTGAGCGCCTCTTGACTGGAGGACCAGGCCCAGCCGTGGCGATGGGATACGGCACTTTGCGGAATTGTGCAATTCCTGTGTCGAACACCTAATGTTCGATTGTGTTTATTAGGCTTGTGCAATGCTGAGTCAGCAATTCTTTGATTGGTATTTATTCTTCGCTCGGGTAAAATGGGTTTTTTCCTCTTCAATAACTTGGCTATTGGTGCATTTCCTTTTTCGCATGGCATGCTATAACTTGTGGATCTCTTAGATTCTTTGTGATCGTACTCGTCCCGTAGCTCGGAAAAGACACGTGCTAAATATGGCCGAGAATCGGAAGAATTTTTCACCATCATACAAGTCTCCTCTGAGTTTTGTGGTTCGTCTGATACTTGCTTGGATTGGTCGGGTTGAAAGATATCCGCGCATAGCTTACGTATTCGACAATGAGCGCAGAGTTTTCCGAACTTGCAGTTGCATCGACAAACACTACGTTGCACTTTATCACTTTTTTCATCTGCGGCTTTTTTACATGATTCCACACAGTAATTGTCTATGCTTGCTGTAGGCTTGGTAAGGTAATCTTTCAGTATTTCTTCCACTGTCAATTTCTTGTCCATAACGCGATCCTCCATGACTGGTGTAGGCTTAACGCCGCACTTAGGACAGGCAGCGAACTTGGGGAACCAGGACATGTTGCACATACAGACGGGACAGAAACGAAAGTGTTTTTTCTGTGACGGATCGGTTGCATTTCCAATATTACTGAAATTTTTCTTTTTAGGGTATTGATAAAGATTTCCGCAAGAACAAGTGGGCTTTACTGGCTGTGACTGTCTAGCTGGCTTCGAAAATGAATCAATAATATGCCCATACTCTCGTGCCAAATTCTGTGATTGAAGGTCAATAAATTATAAAGTAAACTCGAACATTACTCACTTTTAGCTCACAACAGGCATTGTATGCTGGTTTATACTTGAGATTTTCCGCAAGTTTTTGAGAATTACTTTTGACGCTGCCATAACGTTGTAAATCCAAATTCAGGAGCTCATCATACTCATCTGTTTCCAATGCATCTTGACAAGGATGACAGGAACTGGTGCATTGCTCAGACTGGCTCATCACAAACAAGATATCCTGTGGCTTAATGCTCTTATCGACATTCTGACGACAACCACTCTCTTTGCGACTAAGAAAATTTTTTTAAAGATATTAATATTCTAATGTGTCCAGATCCGATCCACAGAAACCTTTACTTACTTTGGCTGATCACATTTAATAGCTAGACGCCAGAGCCCCTCAAGTGTCCCAAGAACATTACCATCCTTCTCAAAACTGCAAGTGTCAGAATACACCAAATTGTCCATTTCTTCACCGATGCAATCAATAATATTTTGGGGTATTCTTATAAGACCGGAGCCGAGAAGTTTCTTATTGTACCAGACGAACACGGGCATGCCGCATTTCTCGAGTGTCTGTCGCAGAATTATTGGACTTTCATTGAATTCAGTAGAGCGATGAGATTTAAATTCGGATATATTTATGCGGCTTGCTGATATTGGTATTTCCATTCTATTAAATCCAATTTTTACTTGCAACTCATTTGTATCTTCTACTTTCAACCCCGATGCCTCAAAACGTGGAACAATGCAGTCCAATACAAATTTACAGCTTGCCATATTATTGGTAAGCTATCTAAATATATTGCTTTTAGATATTTGATAAGATTGATAATTTGTTGGTAATTATTGCTTAGTTATTAAAATGTTTGTGTAAAACCAATTACAGTGAAATTTAAAATTGATAATTACAATTTTTTATATAAAATTTTGTTAATGAAGTCAGTGACTGTAAATTAAGAATTGAGTACTCATAATAAAACACAATAGCTACTGGGTTGATTAAATTTATTAAAATTGCTAATGTGTTTCTAGTGATAATAAAAATATTATTATTATTAGTAAGAAGAAGGTTAACAACTAAATTCTTAACCTCCCATAATTAAAGTGTACCAGCTACTGGGCTTTCAGCTCGAACTGAAAATAAATCAGCAATATTATTTCCCATCCTTATTTACATAACAAAAATGCTCTTAAAATTATACAACTCATTGAAATAGGTTTCCATGGTCGATTAGTTATGCAGCTAAATTGATAAAGCTTGAAGTTTATGTTCCTTAAGATAATTTGAGGAAATTCCTATAAAAAAAAATTCTCATTCGAGATTATATAAAAGCAAAATATTTCAAACTGCTTCCATATTTGATTATCATCGAATACATGAAAAACCAGGTTGATAAATTGTTTCTAGAAAGAACCTTATCACAGTTATAATATATAGTTTCTCCAAAACTAGAACCTGTTGAACTTTATCGGTATATCTCGAAAGGCAAACGTTTGTTTGTTTGATTTTTATTTTTTGTTTCTTACCTTCTATTATCTTTATATTTTAAGAGATTGTAAATTCGAAAAACTATTGATATTTTTCGAATTCAAAAAGAAAAATATCATTGAAATGAATTGGAATATAATGTAACCAGCCATATTGTATAAATTTATTAATATAACAAGGCGACAAAATCATGGTAATTATATATATTTATAAGTATAATGTAAAATTTGTTTCCAATGTTAATTTAAATTTCCAATATTCCTTTGAGTACTTGTGTCCTTCAGGAAATTCCACTTTAGATTTATATATGAATTCGGCCTCCAAGTACTGCCAGTTTATCGTGTACTGTCTTTCAATAATTTTAAAGACTGTATTTAAAACACATGTTATTCATTTTGTCAAACGTCGTTAATTTCTAGCAATAGCAATAATAGCCACAGGGATTATAACATTGACCACATGGATCGAAGCCCTTGCCAAGACGTGGCATGGTGTCAAGTGGAGGTATGGGCATCTCACGTAGAGCGAGACGTTTGCGCTGTGCATCGGTGAATCCATCCGGGCCTACCACAGGGCCGGGCTTAGCCTGTTGTCCTTTCGGTTTAGGATTGTTAGGATCCCAGGGGGTAGTTACGGCACCCTTTTTCTCTAAATACTTAATTAGATCGATGCCCTTCTTTTTACTTTCTACCTCCTTCTGTTTGGCATGTTTTTCGGCCTGGGCAGCTTCTTCGATTGCTTTGTAATGTCGTTTTGGCATTCTCACTGGAATGGGTTCACTTTTGACCGGTGGTTCCTTCTTGATACCGGGGAAGGACTTTCCGCCAAAGCCCTTATGTCCACCACCTGCACCACCAGCACCACCTGCACCACCTTTACCGCCTCCGTCACCAACACGTCCACCCCCTCGCATAGGCCCACCAGGTTGTTCACCCCATATACCTGGGACTTTAGGCCTGCCTCCTGGACCGGCAGATTCTCCATGCGGACCACCGCCACCAAATCCAAAGATACCATCTTCAACCACCACTTCTCCGGGTTTAGCAAAAGCTGTACCCGTATAGCGATCACCTGCAGCACAGTCATAGGCACGCCAGTAAGGATTCGATTTAATGGGATATTTTGGCGGTACTTTCAAATCCTTTTTGCCAATCTGTGTACTATGGGAAACTGTGCGACGTTTTTCCGCGCACGGAGGCTTTGGAACGCCCGCCGGTGGTGTCACATCAAACTCATATTCCATCTCGCTGTCACTGGTATCTGTGAGCACCAAATGATCCACGCAATTTTCTATACCGTGTCGTCTACTTTCCTTTTCCACTGCGGATTCAAGATGTTTCTTTTCCGTATTGTCACGGCAGACGCACATCATTACTGTTTGGTGACAAGTGCATTTGGGAAAACCTTTCTCCTTGAGTTTCTTCTTGATCTGTCTGACTACCACCGCCAGATCGCTTTTGACTATTTTAAACACAATGGGCTTCATCTCCACATTGGGATTATTAAGGGCTCGCAGTGTTATGTAGATTTCGCCATTCTTCTTGCACACATTGAGAGTGGGCAGTTGTCGTTCCTTTTCCTTTTCTTCTTCTGCAATCTTTTTGCACCTATTGAATGCACTATTTTCCGGTGAGTGTTGCAAAAAGAAATGCATGATCTTTTTGACAGACTTTCGAACAGATCCTGGTCGCCAGCCATGTTTGCTCGCCTCTTCTCTGAGAAACCAGGACCAGCCATGACGACGGGAGACGGCGCCCACCTGATTCACGCAATCCTTGTGCCCAGCACCAAACATTTTGCGTTTGCGCTCTGGACGCTTGTGCTGTATGGCTCTATGTTGTCCGATTTTTTGTTTTTTTCCTATCTCAATTTGTGGAAGCTTTTTTTTTGGTGCCTTTTCGGTCTGCTTGGATTTCTCAGTTTCGGATAAACACTTGGTGTCCTTAAGATCGTACATATCTCTTAGCTCAGAGAACACGCGTGCCAGATATGGTCGACACTCTTTCGAGTCCTCAACCTTTACACAAAAGTCCTCAGACGATTTTGGCTTTACATCAGGGCACACAGGAATATTCTTACCCTCCTGAAAGAAGTCTGAGCAGAGCTGACGTATGCGGCAGTGAGTGCACAATTTCCCGAACTTGCAGGTGCATCGACATTTGGCATCTTCCTCAACCACTTTTTCGGCCTTGGTACATGGATCAACACAGAAATCGTCATTATTATCTTTAGGTTCTCCCAGATACTCTTTTAATATGCTCTCTGGAGTAAGTTTTTCCTCTTTATGGCGCTCCTCAACGATTGGCATGGGTTTGACTCCACATGTATGACAGGTGGCAAATTTTGGCAACCAAGACATGTTTGTCAAACAGACGGGACAGAAACGGCTGGGCTTGATATTTGGCTTATCTTTATCACTGATAGGAACGGGTATCAACGACTTGCTGCAAAAATCCGGCTCTTCACCTTGGCGCGCTGGCAAATACGAAAAACACGGTACGTATGGTTCAATGCGGGGATGTTCATCCCCAAGATAGTGAGTGGGACTGCTGCAAGGAACGTTTGACGGCTCTGGTCCTCGACAGGGCGGCTTCATTGGTAATGACAAACCAGATTTCTTGGTAATGGAGTCAACCATTTCTTCACACTCTAGAGCCATTCGCTGTGGATAGAGTCGGAATCAAATTAGTTTTGTATAGTTTAGGTAAAACTCTTGTAATGTACTTACCTTAAGCTCACAACAGGCGGCATTGCCTGCTGGATTATGTGTAAACACTTCAGGAGGCCTCTTCCCACCCGCATTGGAGCTGCGATAGCGTTGTAAATCCAATTGTAGCTGCTCATCACCTTCGGCTGTCTCCAATATATCTGCACAAGGATCGCAGTGACCGGGACATCGCTGCGGCTCGCTCACAATAAACATGATATCCTGCATATTGATGCTCTTGTCTATATTGCGACAACCAACTGGGTCCTCTGGCCTAAGGACAATTTAATTGTGAGTCCGGCTGAAATTAGGCTCACAAGAACTTTGACTTACTTTGGCTTATCGTCACATTTAATAACCAGACGACAGAGCATCTCAATGGTACCAAGAACATCACCATCCTTCTCAAAATTGCATCTCTCCACATGCATAAGATCACTCATGCCTTCCTCTATGCGATCTATGACCATTGTAGGAAACGTTATTTGACCCGTACCGAGTGGGCGACCACTGTATAGGATCGTTAGGGGCATGCCGCATTCTTCAATTGTTTTGCGTAACTTTTTTGGAGATGCTTCGAAATCGAGGCCACTACCAGGCTTAAAATCCGTTACATTAATACAGCTCGGTGATATTGTTATATTTTTATTATTAAACTTAGCGATCACTTCTAGCTTTAGTGGATCTTGAATTTTAACTTTGATTGGCTCGAAGTGCGAGACTACAACGTCAAAGACAAAATTGCAACTTGCCATATTGATATAGCCTTTGTTCTCTTCTTAGGCTTTGCTTAATACTATATTGTTAAGTTTTCAGAATTTTGCTTGGGCACCGCTAAACCAACTTGGAAATGAAATTTAAAACGGATTACTTAAAATTTGGCAAAAATATAAAATTTACAAGTTCTGGGTTGAATGATTTTATTTAATATAAATCAAATGAAATGTTACTACGATGTATATTTTAAAGTACATTTGTTTTCGCTTGACAAAGGAATCGAATTTTTTTTAAGTCATTTTACTTTGGGTAGGAGACATAATGACCGCATAAAGACTCATAAGCGAATAAATTGAATTGAATTTTAACTAAAAAACATTTTGTAGTATGGCATATGCAAACTAAACATTTTTGTCAGCCCCAATGAATGTGTTGTTCTAGAGTGCGTTTCAGTACTTTTATTACATTTCTGGAACTCTGCACTTGATTTACTATTCCAGGTTGTTTAAACATACATAAAGATCCAAAATGTGGAGTTACTAAGTCGACCGCCACACTCACTGTATTTTAAAATTATTGAAAATGTCTGGTGATAGATCACAGGTCCAATATTTTAAACAGGTTAAATATATTAAAGTATATCCGAACTAACTCAAGCCATCGAACTAGCTAAGAGGTGGGTTTCGCAAAATAACTTGGGTAATTTGTTATCCATCTCTTTTACGCCAGATGTGGGAAGCTTTAGAGCAGAATGTGGGCTCGACATACTATTAGAAATATTTTTTTATAATCTTAAATACTCCAACTATCTTAAATGTATGGAATTCTTGTATTAAAAGTGACCAGAATTCTCTGGAAACATTTTTTCGTTAAGGTGTTCTATTCAAGTGGCGGAAATATAAATTAAAGAGGCAGAAAAAAAAATATAAATTAAAGCTTAACTATTAAATCTTTTCTCTGGTAAAATTATAACAATTAAATAAACTTTAATTTTAAAAATTAATTCCCTAGTATTTTTAGATTGAAAGTGATGGACGATTAAAAAAACGTTTTAAGGGATGTCATATTCAAGTGGCGAGGAGTGCATTCTGTTGATTCTAGGATGAAAAGGTATCTGAAAGTGATAGTTTATTTCGCATAAGATAAAATTTATTGTATATTTTTTTTATAATATTTTACATTTGCCGAATCACTTTACTATTTTACATCTCGTTTTATTTTCTATAGTGCGTGAGTTGTATGAATTGTCAATAGTTGTGTGTAATGGACAATCGATTTTATCAATAGTCTTTTGATTGTTTTTTTTTTGGTTTTTAGCAATAGTAGCCACATGGATAACAACATTGTGCTGAACATGGATTATAGCATTGAGCAACACACGGATCGAAGCCTTTACCAAGTCGAGCTAATGAATCGAATGGTGGTATCGGAACCTGGCGGAGAGCGAGACGCTTGCGCTGTGCATCAGTGAGTCCATCATTGCCCACAACAGGACCACTTTTAGTTTTTTCCACTTTCTTGGGCTCATTGGGATCCCAGGGCTTCGGAACGGCTCCTTTACCTACAAGATACTTCATCATATCAGGACCCTTCTTCTTTTTTTCGATCAGATCTAGCTTGGCTTGCTTTTCGGCCTTGGCAGCATTTTCGATAGCTTCATAATGACGTTTGGGCATTCTCACTGGAATGGGTTCACTTTTGGGCCCAGGTACCTTCTTGACACCGGGGATGGACTTTCCGCCAAAGACACCACCACCTTTACCTTTACCGCCTTCGGTAACAACACGTCCACCCCCGCGCATAGGCTCACCAGGTTGTGTACCCCATATACCTGGGACTTTAGGCCTGCCTCCTGGACAGGCAGATTCTCCATGCCGACCGCCGCCACCATGTCCAAAGACACCATCCTCAAAAACTGCTTCACCGGGAGCACCGAAAGCTGTGCCGGTGTAGCGATCACCTGCAGCACAGTCATAGGCACGCCAGTAAGGAGTCAGTTTCATGGGATATTTTGGGGTCACTTTCAGATCCTTCTTGCCGGTCTGTGTACTATGGTTAACGGTGCGCGGTTTTATACATCTCAGAGGCTTAGCCATGGCTGCTGGTGGCGTTACATCAAAGTCATATTCCATTTCACTGTCACTGGTGTCTGTAAGCACCAAATGATCTACGCAATTCGGCATGCCGCGTCGTTTGCACTCTTTTTTCAGTGCACACTCGAGTTGCTCCTTTTCAATGTTGTTGCGGCAGACGCACATCATTAGCGTCTGGTGGCATGTACACTTGCGAAAGCCATCCCCCTTGAGCTTCTCCTTTATATCGCTGAGGGCGACTGCCAGATCGCTTTTGACTATTTTGAACACAATGGGCTTCATCTCCATATGTGGATTATTGATGCCTCGTAGCGTTATGAGGATTTCCCCATTTTTTTTACATACATTAAGAGTGGCCTTTTGACGTTCGATTTCTCTCTGGGCCTCATCCGATCGCCGACATGTATTGTACGCATTTTGCTCCGGCGTATAGTGTAAGAAAAACTTCATAATTGTTCCAGCATAGCGGCAAATGGCTCCTGGCCGCCATCCATATTTGCGCGCTTCTTTGGTCGATGGCCATGCCCAGCCATGTCGCCGAGAAACGAAGCCCACTCGCTTAAGACAGGTCTTATGTCCGATTTTGGGACTGGGATGTCGATGGAGAAATGTCGGGCTTCCAGTTGCTTTTAATGTGGCACTTGTCGAAGACTTGCTACGTTGCACCTGTGAGCTCATGTGAGATTTTCTATATCCAAGACTGAATAAGGACTGGGTGCATCTCTTGTTATATTCCGCTATTTTTTTAGCGTCTCTTTTATCATAGAGATCTCGCAGCTCGCAGAAAACCCGTTCGAGATATGGACGACATTCTTCTTTGGGCTCGACTATAACACAAAAGTCATCATTTGACGAAGGCTTAACGTCAGGACACTCCCGAATTTCATCGTGAAATATATCACCACAAAGGTTGCGAATCCGACAATGAGCGCAGAACTTGCCCCCTTTGCAGGTACATTGGCGAATGTATTTTGAAGTTTCAGCCTCAATTTCGTCGTCATCACAGGGATGTGTGCAATAATCTTCAACGGTTTTTGAAGGCGCTTTAAGATACTGCTGAATAATATCCGTGGCACTTAACTTCTTCTCAGATTTCCCTTCGATCTCTGGCATAGGTTTAGCGCAGCATGTTGGACACATAGAATATTTGGGAAGCCAGGACATTGCAGTTAGGCAAACCGGACAGAAGCGTATTGGCTTTAAGCCCATCTCCTCCATGTCACCCACAGGAATAGGTATCGTACGATCCGAATATTTTCTCTTGTAAGGTGGCGGTTTGCCGCTCCAGTCCGTGAATTGATGATCGTCATCTGGCATCGGCGATGGTAACTGAGCAACTTTTTGGATAACAGAATCAATGATTTCTCCACATTTCACCGTCAGGGATTTCAATTGACAGCACGCTTCTATGCCGCAAATATCCTCGGGTGGTTCCTTAACACGTTCGTTAATTGAGGGATATCGTTCAAGATCCAATTTGAGACGCTCGTCTCCTTCTTCTTTCTCCAGTTCATCATCACACGGATCAGATGGCATTTGACAGGGCTCCGGCTCGCCCACTACAAACATAATGTCCGTGGGATTAATTACCTTACCTAGGTTAACACAACTTTTTTTATCCAGACTGTGTGGGGACAATAAAAGAATCAATCTGGGATGATTTAGAAATCTAAGAATTGCTAACATACCCAAAATCAAAATCTGGATCATCGCATTTGATGGTAAGAAAGCATAGCACCTCCAGGCTCCCCACCTCCTCTTCCTTTCTTATAATAATTGCTGTATCCACATGCATTAAATCATTCATACCGCTATTTATGCGATCTGTAAAACTTGGCGGAAATTTAAGCTCCGCAGTTCCAAGATTCGCGCCTCTGTAGCGCACCACCATGGGCATGCCCTCCTGTTCGAGAGTTTTACGCAGTCCACGGGGTTCCATCAAAAACTCAGTGCGGCGTCCACTCTGGAAATCGCTCACATTTATACGGCTTGATGTGATGGGGATAGGTATTTTATTAAATTTGGCATTCACCACGACCCTATCCATATCTTCGACATTATCCTTGGTGAATTGTATGCGAGTTATTATGATATCGAAAAGAAAGTTTACTTTAATGTTTTCAGGCCCACTTTGCGACATAGTTCGCGACATTGATCGCGACATCTTAATTAAAATTTTTTTTTGTTAATAAAATTTGTCAAATATTTAAAATAGTGCAAAATGCATGTGTTAAAAATAAAATAAAATAAATTTGGACTATTTAAAACAAAATGATATTATGATTAGAAATGCTCACCTATTTTGCTAAGTCTATTTAGAAATTCTAAGGTAATATGAAAGTACATTACAAGATGCTTTGAAAGTTCTTATGTCTTTGTAAAAATATTTTTATTTTGTAAAAATATATATATATTTATTTGTATAATAATTTGTCACTAACAGTGTTACGCATCGAGAGAGATGTCTCCGAATCCGTTAAGTATATATACGTATTCCTGATTTAAACAAAGAGTCGATATTTCCATGTCAGTCTGAGTCTTTAAGTCTTGAAGCTATCTGAATGAAACGTTTTAGTGCTGAAAGCTCTTGAAAAAAATGTTTATCAAAGGTTCCATTAATACAATCTGACCATATTTGATCAACATTGGATCACTACACCATTTAGCTGACAAAGAACAATTGAATTTGATTGAGACTCTATTAATATTTTAGGCACAAATAATTGTCAATGCCGTGCCTAAAGTAATTCTTCACTCAGCTTTACTCCTTGTGTAGCTCCATTCAATATAAGGTTCAATGCCAGGCAAATTGGTCATACGAATTTGGGTCACGTTTGCTATTTGGTAACCAGTATAGCCACATCAGTTAAATTTCATTGTTTTGGCCCTGTTCATTATGTTGCCTGCCTGTTGTATTGCCGGTTATGTCTGCCAACAAAGAGGGTATTGCACTTGGCGGGTATGCGAGTCCCAATTTAAGCCCAAACCAAAAATAAATTCAGCGCGTTGAATTTATCGTTTTCACAGCCTTTGATTTGCCTCTAAGCGGCTTATTTGCAATGCGATGCTGGAGCATGCCTCCCGCCTAAACACACACACGGCCACACATGCGAGTACTGTTGAGCCTGAAAGTATGCAATATTATTTCACCTCATGCACTTATCTAAATTAAGTTCAATTTTAATGAAATTTTCACGCATTAATTTGACGCCGCGTGTCTGCCTGCAGTTGCGAGGAACCAAATTAATAAAAATTGCGAGGAGAAGAGGGTGTGCCACGGGTTATAACGAAATTTTTGATGACAGGGATCAATATGTTGCCAAACAGATAAATACACTACAATACGCTCAGCACAAAAATTGCTTTCGAATACTAGGAAATTGGAGCTTTATAAAACTAAGCCGTTTTAATTGGATTCAAATCAGTTGGGGTAGGTATAGCTTATGGACCTCAAGTTCGCTACTGTCGTATGTTGCAAACTTTAACAAACAGGAACAACAACATCAACGATTATTAAGGTGAATTTTTTGTGTTTATTTTGTTTTATTACATCGCAATCGTGCATAAATTCTACATAGATAGAATATTCTTAAAAATTTTAAATTTCAGTAAAAGAATAATATCAAAAGGCTTTCAATTAAAATTATTATATTTTTTTACCTTTTTCAATTCGGTTTTAGTTCGAGAATGTTTGCTGGAACTGACAATTTTAAAGCAGTAAATAATTAAATTTAACAAAAATTTTATTTAAAAATTTAAAATACAGCTAACCATTTAAAGTTCAGAAGGTTAACTGCGATTTATAGAGCCATTACTCAAATTTATTTGTAAAAATAGTTATTTGAAGTAAACAGTATTTTCTTATGTAACAAATTTAATTGGTTTTTGGCAAACTAATGTCTTGTATTAAATCAAAGGCAACCTTTTTTTTTGTAGCTGGAATACAAGTTAAATCACAAGCAATTAAAATAGTTGCAGTTAAAGTTGTGTACTCTATTTAAAAGCATATATATATATATTACATATATGTTTTATATGAATGTAAGCTGATGTATGAGAGCTTTGGGGTTTAATATGGCCCAGAAACAAGTCTGAAAAAAGTAGAAATTTTGCAATCCTAATCATTCGACTGTTATATACTCTGTTTCCAGTCTGTTTTCGGTTGCCCTTAGTCCTTATTTTGGTTTATTGACTGATTGTATAAAATTGTGAGAGTTTTCACCAAATTGTGGGTAGGCAGTGCCTTGGAAAAAATATTGTTGATACTTTTGTATCTATCAAATTTTTAATGCCGAAAAACTGCATTCTACTTGTGGAAGCAGAGTATAAATATGGCTTATATATAGGCAAATCGAATTTGGACCATTTAATTATTCCCAGTGAGCATTTGAACTCAACTTCAATCATGTATAAATGTGTAAATGTACCATGTACATACACAAGTCTTTGAACATGTGCTTAAAATATCTGATAGTAAAAATAAAAAATAAATAAAAATAAACAAAAAATGCTAGGATTTGGGTTACTTAATTTTAATTGTTCAAACACAAGGAGCAGCCGGCAAAACTAACAAAGTTTTACCTGTTAAAGATGGTAAAAAATATATATTTTTTAAATGCATGAAAATATTTTCTTCTACTCACATTTACACAACTTTCTTATTGCCCCATTTAATTTTAAATGGGTTGCAAGGTATAAAAATATATTTTCTTTAAATGCATGAAAACATTTCCTTCTATACACACTTACACAACTTTATTATTGCTTTATTTTATTTTAAATGGGTTGCAAGGTATAAAAATAATATGTAGGTATGTATATATTTGTAAGAATAGTGCTGGACCAGTGGGAGAGTAATACTTTTGTTATACTTGAAACATGTAAATTTCCACCACAAGTACAAGCAGCACAAATGTTTTCCCATGCAGCCCACAACCAGCACTCTACAAATTTTTACTCTGCATTCTGCACTTTACGATTACAATCCCTAGAGTCCTTTTCAAATGACGAAGTGCAAGGCTGCGGCTAAAGCATACCACAAGCATCTCCTGCTGAGGGTAGACAAATGAGCAATGCCATTAAATACGTTTTTGAAATATGCTGGCAAATCATTTACAGTAGCTACCGACTTGCCAGCTGCTTGGCTTTCCAATAAATCTGAAAAAGCTAAAACTGACGCAGCTTAGGGCTGTCAAATAAATAGAAAATCGTTTTGAGTTCAACTAAATTCCTTGGCAGCGACACGCAATATCGACACAAATTTGGACGTTGACTTTGTCGATAGAAGTATTCACATTTTTATGTACTATGTTACATTTACTGAAAATAATCAAATATATAAATAATAGTTTAATTAAGGGGGGAAAAAAACATTGCTTACCTGATAAACGTTGTTTTGCCATATAAATTATTTCTAGTGGCGCTAGGTCCGCTACATTCAATTTATATAACCTAAGTAATTCGTATTATTTTAAAAAATACTGCCTACTGTGATTTTTGTATTATATTTAAAAAATACTGCCTGGTGTTATTGTTGTAACAGTGCTGCATGCGTTAACAGTGCTGTATACGTTAACAGTGAGTACATCTGTTGAGCTGCCAGTGACTTTACCGGAACATTTTTTCAAAATTTTCTTTTCTAGAAACCTTCTCCTGGAAATTTCGAACAATTGAAAAAAAAAAAAAATTGAGCAAAATCGTCCTAGCCGTTCTTAATTGTTGAATTGCTATACATATTTTATTCACAATTTATATATATATATAGATATACTACTACATAAATATATTTTTTTACAAATGTTAAAGAACAGAATAGCCCAGCGCATATGCACAATTGCACTTTTGTCTTTGGTATTATATTATATGAACAATTCGCAAGCAGAAATACCAAAAAAAAACTTAAGTTTTATATCTTTTCGTCGACCGTACGACTGCTTCAATTACTTACCGTTGTCTCTTTGCGTCGACCGAATCGAATCACATGCTTTTTATTTATCTTTTCACATGCATAAAAATAACTTTATTGCATTAGGATGTGAAATGTGAACGTAGCTATATTTTCTACTTTTCAATGATGCCAGGAAAATTTTCAACTTTAATATCTGTACTTTCCTCAGAGATTCAAAAAAGCACATTGCTCTGTGTTTGTTAATGTAACATATACATTTGATTTCATTTTGAACAAGAGTCAAGCTATTTTATACGCCAATTTCTCGAATTGCCAAAGTTTTTCTAGCATTTGCACCTTTTATTGATTTCGATTCGAGCACTTTCATCTTTTGTGTGTCACTCAGCCAGACTGACATTTGCAGCTAACCTTGTCAATATGGGTAACTAAGGTTGATTTTTCTATGCGATTCAGTCCAAGGTCAAACAAAGCAACGTAGATAGTATATAGGGGCAATCTGTTTTTAGAATTAAATTATATAATTTAAGTTCACATGAAATACTTTTGCTGTTTTTTCAATTGACGCCAGCTCTAGGTTAAGTCTGTAGCAACTGTTAGCTGACTTTTTTCCATCTTAGCTCCGGATAATGTTTTTTATTAAAATATTTTTTGCTCATTTTAATGCGCAGAGCTCTCGCAATGCCCTGTGGTTATTTGTGCGTTTTATTTAGCTACTGCTGTTGCTGTTTGCTGTTGTTGTTTTTGTTGTTGGTTTTTTGAGCTAGATAACAGTATAATATAAGTCTCGGATATGGGATGTGTAGGAATATAAGCCACACATATGGCTAAGGCAACGCTCTGCACATAAAACGGAATAAGTTCATCTATTTTATATTTTTATATGAGGTTTACCATATGCCTTTTTGAGGCAGATATGTATGTATGCAAATACATACAAATATGTATAGTGTATAGATACATATGTGCACATACATTCAGTCCATTATGGTATTAAAAATTTGCTTTTGGCTTTTGTGCGTCTCTCTGGCATTTATGCATAAAAAGCAAGACTTCACCTTAAAGCGCCCAAATTCTACGAATTGAATATTTATTAGATTTTTGAATTTCCTTTTGTTGAAGTTCTACCTGTTGTCAATGGGATCTGAATAAAACCAAGCAAAATTATGTTCACATTGCATGAATACTCATAACAACAATAACCAGTATCAACCATAATAATAACAGTTACAGTGGCTGTTAAAATTTCGTTGCCTTCGACTTTATAATGGCGACCACAGAACGGAAATTAAAACTTCTGCACGTCAAAACTCAGCATGCGTGTGTGTGTGTCTGTGTGTGTATAGAATAGTTGTTGTTGTCTCCATAGAACCCATATGTTTTTGTTGTTCATTATTTGTTGGTGTAACCTGTGCATTGTGCATGCTTTATAAGTACATATCTACATTTGAAATTGAATATCCTTAACCATTTTTAAATTAACTCCAACTTTTACTCACAATAGATTTTGCTTCAAGGCTCTTTGCAACATAGAAAGGAAATGAAAATTATATTTCATGTCAGTTACCAACAAATATTTATATAAAAGTTCCATCGCATCTACACAATAGACATTGACATGTCCCGGGGCTGATCAACTTAATATGAGAACTAAGTTGAAATGTGTTTATTTGGTTGAGAACAAGTTAATGTCTTAACAATTGGTTGTTATGAATAAATATAAATTAAAATTTTACTATTGTTTATTTGCACGAGCACCTTTTAAAATGAGTTAAAAGAGGGTTTTTAGGCAGTGAAAATGTATGCAGGAGGCATCTCCGACAATCATGAAGTATACACGTCTATATATTAATTACCTGGTATAACTAGCCCTGTTTGTCAGTCTATATGAAACCTTCGATCTCAGTGACTAATTATGCTAGAGATACTAAATTTTGTATTGCAGTTATATGGCGTTATTCTAGTGAAAGGTCGCTCTAAAATATTAAAGCCAATATTTTCCTTTGACAGAGTAAAAATTCCAACTGATATGCTCTGCTTGCGTAAATTTCCGCTTAACTGCTTGAAATGCAAATATTGCACTGCTTGCCGTAAACGTTTTAGTATTTTTAGATTTTGGACTGTATATAGCAAAGTCTTACGTCTTTTAAGAGTCGATTTATATATAAAATGGATCACTGACAAAAAATTGCGAAAATAATAGCTTCTTTTGAAATTGGCATATATCTTAAGACAAAATTTTACATTTCAAACGTCAATAACTTCTAAACGAATAAGCTAATTAAAAATTGTTGTATTACAGGTTGATAGGCAATTTTATTAACTTTTCAAAAATATAAACACCTTTAGTATCAATAGACTATATTTGGAGTTATTGTCACTCTGCCAAAGCTACCTTATTGAAAAGTCGAAATTGTAGATTTTTTCGACTATCTCGAAAACGGTCCCTTAACCTATTTTTAAATATTATTTTTGGAATTAGCGACTTATTTTACATAGATATCGCCTCTAAAAATATGGGAATAAAATAATTTTTGGCACATTGTTGCATAGTATAATGGAATGCAAATATAATTTTAAATAGGTTCTGAGTTCAATTTTTATTTCTCACCCGTTTACAGCAGTTAAATAATGCTTTAAATATGATTATTTAATTTGAATATAAGTGTAATGAACTCGATAATTGTATTAGGTAGTACTTACCCGCCATTAATAAAAATATAAAATGTAATTCAATTTGCTTATTAATATATTCAGTATTTATTTAAGTAATTCTCAGTATGTCTTTAACTTAATATTTAGCTGGAAATTTACAATTGATAATTATCAATAAATGAACTCATTGTGGATAGAGAACAATGGAGGCCTATGCCAGCAAGGTGTTCCAAATATTGGTATAAACAGAGATGATAACATATACGAGTACAGCAATTATTCTGAATCTAAACATATATATATATAAACATACATTTACAGCTAACTACTAAGTATGTCTATTACAATGTGTGTTGTTTTATCTATTATAATTGTGGTTTTTTCTGTTGTGATTATTTGTTAATACATACACACAATGATAGAACGTACACATTTACATAAATGTAATAGTAGACAGTAACAATAATGAACTACAATTTGCGACTACAGTATATATTATATATAAGTATATAAATACGAGTATTTTTATGTTGCATTTTTACTAGGGTATAATTTTAATTTACAATCAATTTTTTACTTTAACTTTACTTTAAATAAATTTATTCTATTAAATGCTTTTAGCATAATTGTTACTTATTATTAACATGTGCACGTGATTTAAGCATTAAAATTCTTTGCTGTTGTCAGACATTTTCCTTTATTTACTCGTACTACATATAATTAGTTAATTACGCTTAGTATTAGTATTGTGTAATTTTAAGTTATACTTAGCGCTTTAATAGGGTTTTTTTCAATAAATTCGAAAGTGGGGAGCAAGAGGTACAAAAGAGCTTTAAGTTTACGAGTATGGTATTTAGTCTAGATTCAATACTATAATACATACATTTCCTTAGCAAATGGTTTTGTAAGTTTACACATATACCATATTTAATCAGTAGGTTTTTCAAATATTTACCGCAATAAGTAATTGTCCATATCATATACATACATAAACATTTAGTAGTATATGTATCTCTTATATTGCTATTTTTATCAACTATTTTCTTTGGTTTTCTAGCCAATTGCTGGGCTACACGTTCTGCCTAAACATTCAAACAAAGTTTTTATTTACATTTTGATGTGTACTCTTAGTTAATAGTAGTTACAACGCAATCAATCGGTTCAAGGTACAAAATAGTAAAGAAAGGTACATATATAGTATTTCATATTTATTATTTGTTTATGTGTACAGTGTCTGTCGGTGTAATTAAGATATGTGGCCGATGCTATTGGAAATAGCACACGATACGCTTCATATTTAAAGTTTTCAAGTTTTTACTGATATGTCTTATGTAGACAAATAGTTTGTGAGTGTGTGTGTGTGTGTGTGCTGACAAACAAGAACCGACAATATATTTTTCAATGCCATTTCAATTTCCGTTTCCGGCATTCCTATTGACATCTGCACTAATGGCTGGCATGAGTATTGTCTGAGCTTGGAGTCTGGAAAACTCTACGGAATATCTATACATAGATATGCAGTTGCCTTTTTTTTTGGTATAAGAATGCAACAGTGCAGTATATATATATATATATATATATATATATATATATTCGCAAACGGGTAGAGACAGGTGGACTGACAAACAGATATATATATATATATATATATATATATATAACATATATATATATATATATCTGTGTGCCTGTCCACCTGTCTCTACCCGTTTGCGAATAGTGCGAATACTGCTCAAAATGGAGCTTAGCTCTGGGGGATATCCTCTAATACTTTGGCGCTTCGCCCGCATTGCAGTCAGCAAAAATTTTTTTTTATTTTTTTTTGTAAAAAAAAGAAATATGTCAATTGTATGTCTATTAAACTATTGTGCTCCAGATGTGATGCTGCCTCAGTAGAAACAACTGACAAACGTTAAACACATTTGCTCCCCCTGGAGCTTCTACTATTGTTGATTTAAATTCATGTCGAGCATTTTAGACAAATTTTGACATTTGACATTTTTATGTTATCTTGAAATGCAGGTATATCCTTTGGAAAACTAAATGCAAAAACCATGCTCACCTACGTTAGCCATTTTATGAATTGGGGATAAGTTTGGAAGCTTAAAGCGTAGTTGAGAAAATGCCACGATAATTCTATTAAATTTGACATTCGAAATTTGTCATTCGTTTTAAAAAAATATTTAAATTTTTATTGAAACTGAGGGTACTGAAATATAGAATTAAGAGTAAACATCGACTCTAGTCAATTTGTTGACAAATTCCATAAATTCCGAATTAGATTTCCAAGAAATTTATTTTGAAATAGACGAGCCAAGTAATGTTTGCGCTTTTGTCAAATTGTTTGTATTCGAAAATAAATTTGACATATTATATTTAAGCCGAAATTTAAGCTGAAAGTTGATGAAATATTGCAGTACAATTAAAGGTCTGGAAAAGCAGTATTAATTGGCATGAGGCAATACGCTTTTGGAAAGCGTTTCGTTTACTGAGAGATAAACATAAAAAATAAAAATAATAAAAAAAAAATGTCAGTATTCATTTATGGGTGAGCTGAGCTGCAGGCGTGGCATGTTGCACAGAAAAATTTCAGAGCATTGTTTGCTGTGGTGCCCCGTTTTCATTTTTAGTGTAACAATTGCAGCAGCAACAACAACAACACAAACAACAACACAAACAACAACACAAACAACAACATAAACAGCAATAATAGAGCGAAAAAAATAGCGCTGCATATAATAAACAAACAAAGGGAAAGTGAGGAAACTCAGAAAAGAAAAGTCCGCCATGACTGGGAAGTATAAGCAAACATTTCAGAATTTTTCTTTTTAGTACATACCATCGTCAAATTAAAAATAGTACGAAATATTTAAGTGAAAAACAGGTCATAAAGCCTTGCCAGTCATCATATAAAGAGCATAAAATTCCAGTAAAACTCGTATAATTTTTATGTGCACCAAAGTCGACGTCGAGCACTCCAATTCAAGTCAATGCAATGCAAAATGCTTAGTTGCATTTAAGTTTTGCATTTCTATTTGAAAAGTTAAATCTGCTTGTTTTTATTCTACCAGTAGATATATCTCTGCAGAAATATGGTAAACATATTATTGATCTGTTAAACAGCTGATGCTTTGATTTATTGTTTCAAATACTGCAGGCAAATTTATATTTCTTTAATATGACTTTAACGAAAACTATACAATATTAATGTAAAAGACCTAATTTATTTTAGGAACAATGGAAGAGCTTACAAGGGAAACAGATTTAATTAAATTAAAAATTCAATAGTTTTTTTGATAATATTAAAGCTTACTTAAACAGATTCAGATTACATGTTCAAATGCATTTCACAAATTTTTTAAGCTAGAAACAGATTAGAAAATCTATAACTCCCACTTTTAAATAATTCGTACTATCGTACAGTAATTATTTTCATATTATTTTTCCTAGAATATTAGAGTCTCAATATGCATACTTACAGTCAATTTTTAATAAAAATTGAATTACCAAGAAATGTATTCGTACGAAGACAATCTTAAAGAATTTCTGGGAATATTAATATATATATACTCCTAAGTATATTATCTGCTCTATTTCATAAATATTTTTGCTTATTTCTTTTCGTAGTTTTACCGCAAGGAAGACAGATTTTCGCGTTTCACAAGTGCCAAATTAAATGCTTGAAACCAACTAATTTATTTAATTTTGAGCAGAAAATTTTTGCTGAAAACAGTTAAGTGAAAATAGTGAAGAAACTTTTTAATGACGCTTATTGATTGGTTTATGTGTCATTAAATATAAATGAAAATAAACCAATAAGTTAAAACTTTTTTAAAGTTCTCTGCTGCAGATTGGATAATACAAGTAATAGTCAGTTTTCGATAAAACTTGTGGACAATTTATTTGTTACAAGAAGTCATTGTTGCCAATCAAAGTATAAAGTTGGATAAAAGTTATTCAACTGAGATGTACATATTTAATTATTTTGGGAGTAGGAAGTACAGACCAATGTGTATAAATTTGAACGTATTTTAATAATTACAAATATTTACAAAACATTTAGAGCAGGCTAATCAAATTACATTCCATTTACTTATGGACAAACTAGAACACTTTCATATAAATTTGGCAAGTCAACTTAAAGCAAATTTCTTTGGCCAAAGGTCAAGCAAAGTGAGCAACTTGAAACATTGCTGCTATTAGCCAAGTTGATTAATGATTGTTGCTTCAAAAGCAACAGGAAAGAAATGGCAATGCCAAAATAGTCAAGGCAACAGTTTCATGATTTATTTTAAGCAAATTGTTGCTACACTGGCAAAAAATTTAGCAAATTTGCATTGTGACATCCTCAAAAAATGATATTAAATTTTCAACTTTTTAATATAGTCATTAAATATAATATTTAATTTAAGCTACTTTGGTTTTTAAATAAAGCGAAATTATAAAATGTAAAACTAGGATATTTTGCCTTTGTTTAGCTGACCAGCAGCGAGCAAAAAGCATTTATAGGATTGCAAATTTTTAAGACATTTAGCTAGAAATAATTAGATGCTACTATAAAATCATTTAAATTAAAAAATCTTGTGGCTTAATAGGCAATTAGGGAACACAAAAGGAACACTGCGAGCGTTATATATATTTCAATAAAACTTCAATGGAAATTGCGCCAGAGGAGATTTCATTGACTTCCCATTCAGAGTAAGGTTGCCGGCGCATATAAATTACAATTAAGTGTAATTAATCATTCGCCATGATGATACAGAGGCTAGCCAAGTGAGTTGCTCCACTCTGTGTCTGTGCCTGCTTCTTGGACCTACGGCGTTTGTAATTTATTAGCACAGTCCACGGTCAAGACATCACCATCAACATCAACATAGATGTCGACGCTGTTGCACAAGGAGGCAACATGCGGTCCAGCCGCACCTACCAGCCTTGTGCGGCACGATACTCCAGTGGTCAATCACACGGCCACTTAGCAACTTAGCAGAGTAACAACAGTAACAGCAACAACAACAAGAGCAACAAAAGAAGCAACAACAACCATAACAACAACAACTGCCCGGCTATGCAGGTGACTTGGTAGCGCTTTTAATAGCCCCGACAACTGCCTCTGGCTCTGGCTTTGCCTCCTCTCACTCCGACAGGACGTTGTTCTGGGCTAGTTGGCCATGGTGAAGGCAAATCAATGAATGGATATCCATTCAGAATGACGCATGGACAGAGAGGGTTGCAAGGACTCCAGGGAACAATACCCAGACACTGTGGAGCAGCGCAGCAGAGCGACTCCATCAGCGGCTCGTTCGTCTGGAAAACTTATTGCGCCAGAAGTAATTCTATAAAGAAAGCTCTCGCTTTCTCTATCTGACCCTTTCTCTCTCTCTCTGTCACTCTTTCATTGCTAGCTCTACGGTCTGTTTAGTTTTCCGATTGAAAATATTGAGGGTAAATGTTGTTGTTGCTGCTGCAAACGGTTGAAAATATTTAAAATATATGTATATACTTCGCATACTAGGTGAATATATGAATGAGCGATCGATTTTTGGGACTCTGGGGCTATTTACAGCTCGTCCAGCGAGCCAGCCCCACCAATGTCAAGAACTTGGACTTGGGGCAGTAGATTGACTAAAATATTCGATTACCAGCATCGAATTTTTTTGGTAATTTGTGTGGCCTGGCAACTGGCTAGGACTTTTGAAAGAGTGAAAATTTTAAAAATAAACTTAATTTGATTAGATGGGTTCATTCGCACGACAAACACACACACTTCGAACTCAAACCCATTGGTCGACAAAATTGTACGAAATTGATTTTTCCTTCAGAGTTTTATTTGTCAAGATAATTTAATAATAAACTTTGGCACTTTTAGGCCATTAGAAAGCAGAGACAACTTCATGCGACCGGAATTTGCAAAGCCAGAAGTTCAGTTTTGGGAGATTCACTGAAGCCCAAAATTTATGTTCACGCCTGCATTGTTGGGTTCAAATCTATATTTCCAGCCTTCTCTAGGTTTTTAGAGCACCAGCTGTCAGTGCCATATAAACGCAGAGTATTCAGCGTCGGGCAATGGTCCTGGTCTGTGGTTTCACTTGTGTTTTTATTGCCTGTTTGGCGTTTATTTGGAATTCAAATATATTTTGAATATTATTATGCCAACAAAAGAAATAAAACAAGCTAGAACCCTTGCAAACGGCAGCTCCCGACTGTTAAATACGCGATTTTTACTCAATTTAAACGAAACTTGGCATAACATAAATATTTCTGGTTAAATCCTTTAATCAGGTTTACACTCTTTATATAAAAATTTGATGATTTATAGCTCAAGGGTCAAAGAAATGTTTCATGTTTAATTGATCTGGCAAATACTCTATTGAAACTCGCATTGTCAATTTCGGAATAGAGTATTTATATTGTATGCACAAATTTTGAATTGAATTCGCGTTGTTTCATATGTTTTTCAATGCGATTGCCGCAGCTGCTACTTGTTATTGTTTAATTTGAGAACAAAGCAATTGCTGGGAGCAATGGTTAACTGTCAATAAAAATATTTATAAAATTATTATAATTTTAATACGATCTAAGCATAAACAAAATGTATAAGGGCGCCATGGAATTTAACAAGCTGTCAATTTGGTATGTTCATATAAAAAAAAATTAAATGTGAAAATTAAAACCAGCAGGAATTATGAGAAATTATTGAAATTGCAACATCCGCGTATTTATTGCTGCTAATGAATATTGAAAATATGCGTATTTAATTGAATAGGAAACTGTAATTAAAATTTAATTATGCCTTCATTATAAACATAGAAAAAGCCCAAGTTTTTTGTTTGATTTTTTTCTAATATCAGATATTTTTGAAAGCTTGTCCATGGGTTTGAAATAATCAATAATATAAGTATTTTAATTACGAGTATTAATCTTTATTTAACATTTAATCATACTGGACATCTCCTTGTTTATTCCAGTGTCCACTTTTATTTTAGAAATACACAAAGAGTTTATTGGAGTTTTTAAGAGTTTAAAGAGTTTTCATGAATTGTCAAATTTTACTGCTTCTGACAATGTTGTCAACTTTTACTACTCTTACTCACTCTGTCAATTTTAGGGTCAGTGTAAAGAAGTTTTTATCCTATTTTTGATTAAGTTTTTTTTAGTTGGAAAGTATTTGAAATAAAAGTGTTTCGCGATCATATCTTGGGACAAAGTTACAGTCGACGGCATAAATATTTTGACAAAAATATGGCACAACATATTCAGTGTAACTTTTTAATTGTTCAAAGTAGAAACTTTATTTATTTATGATAGGTAGGTATAGTATTAAGCTATTTATAACATGAACAATATGTGCATTAATTGTCACCGTAAAATTGATTTTTGCAATTGAACGGTGACATAAGTATTTTGATCAAATCTTTTTTATCACCCAAAAAAGGATTGGATACTTTTATCTAAACTTAACTTTTAAATTATTAAAACAGTGCCCTCAACAAAAATAACACCCAGGCAACTAAAATATGATAAGTTTTTTTTTTTATTATTTTTTTGGAGAGAGAGCGTAGCAACGAATGCCGCGTACACTGGTTATAAATATATAATTCAGTTTTAGCTCTACTGATTAAAAAAGATAACTTTAAGTGCAAGTGAGCACGGCATTATAAAATATGTTCAGCGATAACTTTATGCCTTACAGAAAAACCGCAGGATCCAGAGGGATGTAAAAAAAAAAAAATAGGATTGCTGCAAAAAACTTTGCCTTTGGCTGAGGACGCTGACGCTGTAATTCAATTTGGGCTTAAAACTGCAAACTATGTGTCGCTGCAAATTAAGCCGACGCGTTGCCTGGACAGAATATCATATACAAATATTTATATATATATATAATAAAAGTATATACATATATACTTGTATCATGGAATGGATGGTGGGGTGCCTGCAAGCAGCTTGTGCGTGGGCAGCTATTCCCAGGATGTTCCATTTTGCTCGACTCTGGCCGATTCTGCTCTTGTCACGGCTTTTTAATTAAAATGCATGACATGAAAGTGTATCGCATGTAAATCGATTGAGTGCAGTTTAAGTTAAGTAAGCAGAGCCACTGGAAGCCTGAAAGTATGCAAAATGAAGGCGAAGGAGTGGCAGCCAAATGAAGGATTAATTAATCATTGTTATTTTGTGCAAGGCACATGTACGCCAGCAGAACAATAAGAAAAGTCCACTTGGCTTATATTGTACTCTTTGCTCTCTCTCTCTCTCTCTTGGCACAATTGAGTGCCTTTTCTTGTCGCAGCTGCAGCTGCCAGTGAATTTTTGATTTGAAGCGGCTCAACGAAAGTTGAGTCCTGTTGCATTCATCAGTCGCTCATTGGGGCGAAAAGTTTGCACCAAAAGTTGACTATAAAATTGAATTCACATTTCAATTAAATTGCCCTAATTGAAAAGGCAAAAGGCAAACAAAAATGGAATAGCGCAGAGAATCGAGATTCAAGAGTCGAGAAACGTGCTTAAATGTGCATTATGAAAATGTGGAACAGCGTCGAGAATTTCTGGCCTTAGGCGGATGTTAGTATTTTGTTTGCCAGACAATAAGAAAGACGGGGCGTGGCCCGTTAGCCAGGTGACTGCCTAGGAAGAGGGGAACTGCGGTGCGGTGCCTTGTGTAACTGTCGAAACTTTGCTGCATTGTTATTGTTGCAGCACGAAAAACTTTTGCCAACACAACTTTGCCACTGCAGCAAATGGCAAAAAAAAGTACCCACACAATGAAACTTTATGTGGCAAATAGAAACTCGCTTAAAGCGCTTTAAGTTTGGCCAAATGTCGGAGATTGTGCATACGCAGCGTTGCCCTTGCTAAAAGTCAAAGTCACCATGCCGCAAGTTCAACTGGGCAGCTCTTCAATTGGCTATTCACTAAGTACTCTCACTCTCTCTCTTTATTTAAAGGTGTAGTCCTGGAATTGGTGCACAATCTTTATCTAGTTCACTCATGTATGCAAAATTCTTTCGCCAAAATCCTAGCGCGTAAGCAAAAATTGTGATTAAAAGTGTGTTTTTATGAAGCATTGGGTCGTGACTGGGGGCATTAAACGGGACCCGGATCTAACGTATAAATTAGCACGCCTCGCAACGACGGCAATAAAACGTTTTGAGCTACGTATACGTAATGTGACCCATGTACCGCGCTGCCTGAAAGTTGGCAGCCAAATGACACGCGCCGAGCGAATTTGTAGAAAGTCGTAAAACGAAATAAACACTTTAAGGCGCAAAGTCATAAAAACACCGAAATAAATTCAACAGCCAAGAGCCAGAGCCAGAGGGTACTGAGGGTCCTTGGGTATTACGAGTAGCGGACATTTTGTGGAAGTTGCGTGCCACTAAAGTTTCACTAAAATAATCTAGAGCCCAATGCGACATTTTGTATGAATTATTGGCCACAGTTGACAACTGTTGCTTTATGTGCTCGTACTAATATTTTATATTCGCAGCAGAGAATTGGGCATGGGTTAGGTTGGCATTGGTAGCAAATAAAAGAGGTGTGCTGTCAGTTTGTTCAGTTTGTTCGCTTTGCAAATGAAATGTCAATCTTTGCAGCCTGGCAACCACTTAAAAAACTTGCGAATAAACGAAAAAACGATTCAAACGTTTCAAATGTAACTTTCAGACAGCCAGTCAGAATGTCAGACCGTCAGTTATTCGTCCATCAAAAGCATGAAACCATCAAACCATCAATCAATCAATGCGCTTTGAGACCCAAACCCTGATGGCGAATTCTGTTGAATCTTTAGCAATCGACATGCAATTTATGCGAAATGTTGACATTTATCGCCTGACTTTTTGAGCTCTGTACTCTGTATTATTTGCCTTTAAGTTTTGGCCAAATGACGCTCGACGGCGTGAAGCGGAATTGTAAATAAATTGTATACAAACATTTAAAGGGTCTCAAAGGATTTGGCATCTGCATATTTACATATTTCCAAAGGATTTGCCCGGACTGACTTGTTGGCTTTACTGATTAGAGAAAGAAAAAAAAAACATTTTATGATTGTCAACTTTAAATTAAGCTGTTCAGTGGATTTGGATGAGCTTTCTTAATAAATTTCTTCAACATTGCCTTTATTGCATGTCAAAGAGTTGAGCATATCTCATGAATAAATTTATCTTCAAATTCGAAATTGTAATTGTCTATTCTCTATTCGAACTCTGAAAATTAATCAAAGCACAGGCCGCAGGTGTTTTCAATTATTTAAAGCTATTAACGAAACGTAGTTATTGTTAAATGCTATTTTAATTTCAGGTAAATGTTTATTTAATGTTCATTTTTGTTATTTTTAAATTAAACCCACGAATAAACTGAATTATATTTGTATTTGCATTTGCGTTTGCTTTTTATTTGAATTGAAACTTTAATTGTTTGCTATGGCTGTTGACACTGATGGCTGTAAATGTATTTCTATGCATATATTTTTTTCTTTGATTTTTTTGTGGGAAATAATTGAATTGCGAAAGCAATTACAAGAAATCTGTTGATTTAAACAGGGCGTGCAATGGTGCGTATGGGTAATGCAGCAAGTGGGACTCCTGAATAGACAACAGTCTCTTAAAGCACGACTTATTCTTTGCTCACCGATTATGCTAATGAAAGGGCATCTTTGGTTTGTTTTACGCAGCATTGCGCTGATTTAGGATCAGCAAGGCATTCAGGATTCCGGAATTTTATCATGCGCAGCACGTAGTCAACTAAGTATATAGAATGTCTCTGGCTAATATAATTAGAGAACGCGCAAACAGAAATTGGCCGACTTTTTGGGTAAACAAGCAAAACGACAAATGTTTCAATTAAAGCCTAAAAAAGTCAATGCTAAAAATTCTCAACGATTAAAAAGCCAAAAGTTGGACAGTAAATTCCAATTTTAGAAAAAGGTTTAACAAGTGCATAAAAGGAAAAAATCAGCTGAATTTTGTGCAAATCGATATAATTGCGATTGGCATTGTAAAGAGTAGCCAGCAGGACACCTTAAAGTTAGAAACATAAAAAAAAATCATTCAAAATCTGTTTGTTTTTACACATACCCAACCGCATATTAAAGCATTGCGAAAACGTGGAATATCCTATGAGTGCACAGGGACCTTGGCTCTGAGCACAATGCAACCTTGTTTCAAATTCTCAGCCCAGACAGAGCGCGGTGGCAATGCGGCTTCTATATATAGGCACATATTATAGGCGCGTGGCGTTTGCTTGGCATATTTATCATGGCATTTGCCATTTGCCGTTTGCCATTTTCCATTTGGCATTTGGGCGGGCTGTAAATACCAAAGTCAATGCCAATCGCAGTGCCAATAGCATTGACAATGTAACTCTGCCTCCTGGTGCGTGCCGAGCCCAGCAGGCAGCAAGGCTTCAGTTCAAGCCTTTCCATGACTTACGGCCACAGCCCACTTATCCGATTTGAACTCCGACTCTGTCTTTGACTCCGGAAAAGCTGGCACGTGCGATCAACATACGCGGGGCAAACAACAGTGGAATTGATTGCGTGCCAGATGCCAAAAGGAAATCAGCCAAAAGGCTTTTGCCAAAACAGAGCACACGCATAATGGGCGTTGGTGGTTTGGGGGCGTGCCCAAGTGTTTAATACTGTTTGCAGTGCGAGTAAGTATAAATAAGTATATTGTAATTAAAATGACGAAAGCAGCTGCTTTTAATAAACTGCCAAAATAAATACGAAACAAAAAACCGAAATACAAACGGCCCCAAAGAAGACATAAGCTGGATTGTGAATATTTGAGCGGATTGTCAGGGGCTCAGGCAATGTCCTACATATAATTAACAAAGCAAAGAGTTGAGACACCGAGCCAGCTGAAGGCAATCGCATCCTTTTCGCAAATAACTGGAAATGAATCTCAAAGTCCTTGCCGAGAGGCGGCAACAGAAAGCAAAACAAAAGCAAAATGTCGGCTGAAAGCAGTATAATTTTTCATTATATACGATGTAGTAGGAGCAGTCAGAGTTGTTTGGCGTGAAAAGCAAACTGTTTACATTTGTTTTACTTCAGTTGAGCAAGGATCCAGGCAGCCAAGCCGCCAAGCAGCCATCCTGGCATGTTCATTATCCTTGAGCAGACAGGCAGACATTTGGACAATAAGACATCTCAGGTGTTATCGCCACCAAGAAAGTGAATCTGCTTTGGGACGCTTCAGGTGCGGCTCATTAAATCATTCGGTAATCAGGACCAATGCTTTGGTTAACCTTTCCGGCGGCTGGCTAAGTAGCTTGGCTTTCTTATTGCTCTCAAATTTCGCGACTGTCAATCAGAGTTGGGGCTGCTGATTTACGTTTCAAGTTTGGCGTTGAGGCGGGCTGAGAGTTTGACAGACGCTTTTGTTTAGATACCAAGCACAATGAGCTCAAATTTAACCTCAACAAAGTTAAATACAAATTGTTGGATTTTAACATATTACTTATGGATAATGCTCGTAAATCGTCATAATTTTCAATGATTTATGACTGCACTTGGCAGTTTAATGCCACCTCGAATGTTTGAATGCACGTCGCTCAATGGCCATAAATTTCCATCAATAATTCAAATCGAAAGCTTTGTTAGCTATTGCCAATGCGGATGTTTTCTAAAATGCGAACGAGCTCCATTTTGTTGTGACTTGTAAATGGCACTGTGCGTATGTGTGTTGTGTGTTGCGTGTGTGTATTGTCCAAGTTTTGAGTACTATTATGACATATGCCATTCTTTGGCTTAGATATAATAATCATAACTTCTGCTTCTTGTTGAGAAGTCAAACAAAAAAGAAGAGAATTACTTAAGTCGGCCACATGCAAATTGAGTTATTGGACAGTTAAGATTAAGATTTATAGCTGACATTGAAGTCGAAATAAAAACCTAATAGTTAAACTTTATAGAAGCTCTTTGGTGAGGGGATCTTAGACCTAATCACGACTTGGTTTCATACATTTATAGTACATATATGTATATTATGTAGTTAGTTGTCTTATGGCTACAATATATTAAGTATACACACACTCTCAGAAATTACATTTAGTTGATAGCTTATAACACTAGGATGCGCTGATAATACTTACAGGTTTCTCATTTGCCTTTGGATTAGTTAATTGTGCTTGGGTCGGGATTGCGACGCATTGATTTGCGTGTAGGAACCCAATTTCTGACTTAGATCAGTTCCGTTTCCATTTGTGCGGCCTCCACGGTCTCCACGATGGTTGTTGTGGCCGCCGCGACCGAATCTCATGGAACGTATCTTGTGGTCAATGCTCCATTATCATCATCATCCACATTTATCCCGCTGCTGGAGCAGCAGCAGCCGCACAAAAACCAACTTGTTGCCTTGCCGCAGCGTCTTGGTCAAATCGCAGAGACCTGCTCCAGTTCGGCGCTGGAGCGGCCCGAGTTCATGACAACCACATTCTTGGCGGCATAGTCTGTTATGAATCGGTCACTATTCCGCGGATGTATATTGCCCACGTCCTGGGCACAGCACCACGGATTCCGCATGGTTAAAATGCGCTTGAAGGCATCCCGAAACTCTTTGTTGAAAATCGAGTAAATAATCGGATTGAAAGCGGAGTTCGAGTATCCCAGCCAGGTGAGTATCTTAAATGTCTGCCCACCTATGCACGTCTTGCAGAAGGCCGCCGTAATATTCACACAGAAGAATGGCACCCAGCATATAAGGAATACGCCCATTATAACGCCCACTGTGACCGCTGCCTTATGATCAGATACATGATATGGCGAACTATGATGCAGATTGCGCACCTTGAACTTCTTTGGCTGATTCTTGGGTCTACGTATGCTCTTGTAGCGTTGCTTCTCGGCCACCTCACCAGGCCGTGTCACCGCCTTGATTGACTTGACATGTTTCTGGGCATAACAGTAGAGTCTGAAGAAATTAAATTAAAATAAATTATTCTTAAATTAAATAGATAATAAAAAAACACCACAGCTCAAGGCAAAATAAATCAATATTTAACTTGCAAATTCTTCTTTAATCAACATCAATTATTATAAATATTAATGAATTAAATCACAACTTGTTGAGTTTAAGATTGATTAATTAATTTGCTTCAACATTCCTTGTTTGTTTATAAATCACTTGAGCTAAAATCAAATTATAAATAAGCTTTGTGAAACTTCGAGTGATTGATATTTATATACTCTTCCTCTAGTTCGATTTCGGTTCAATATTATACTCAGTTAAGATATGCACTGTGTATTTAAATTAGTCTCTAATTAGCTCTTATATATGTATATATTGCTGAAATTCAATATCTGTCTGTCTTATAGCAGATAGATAGTTCTGTCTACAATCTCTTCGTGTAACTGATATGATAATTATTTACTTGTCTGGGCATACCAATTAAACAGTCTACCCCAGGGAATAGCTGCATAGACAGCCCCCACTTCGATTATATTGAACAATCTGAGCAGCGCGTATACTTAATATTTGACAGGGTTGTTCGACTCCCACTTGTATTATGGCACGTTCTTATTCACTCGTTTACTGGGCTACATATGTTCGTGTGTTTGCTTGGAAAGGATAACAAGGCCATGCACAAATTATGACGATAAAAGTCTATTTATTCTGTAATTTAACCGAAATTTGATAGAACATTCCAGTGACAGCAACCAGACACTCCGGCTCGGGCCACTATGAGCGATGTGGCCACCGATGTGCCCAGTGGTCAATGGGCGTGTGAGCAGCTTGTGTCCATTTGTTGCGTTCGCCCATTGGCCGCAAATCTCGTTAAGCTAAAATGGCAACGTGCCACTCGCCGCTGGCTATAATGCTGATGAGCGGCCATATCGTTGTTGTCCTGTTTTTCTTGTTGTTACTACTGTTGTTGTTGTTGTTGCTATTGCTGTTGATGATGTTGGCATCCTGTTGCCGTCCTTGGCAACGCATTGTCTAGCCCTTTTTGCACACGCCCCAGTCTTTGACCGCCTGTCCGCCTTTGGCTCTGCTAAGGGATTACTTAGCTGGACACTAATGCGTGCGCTTATTTGTTTGCCTTCTTATTTGATAGTCAGCCCCATGCACTAAGCCTGAAGCCACCCAGCTCCTTTGGCAACCCAGTAACCAGTAACCAGTAACCAACTCCCAACTCCCAGTTATCCCATTTCCACAGCTCTCGTGTCTATGTGCCATCAGTGGCAATATCCTTGCGGCATTCAGCATTGCGATAGCAATTTCCACGGCGTTTACCACATTTTATTATTTACATTTTATTACTTTGCTGAGCAAAATAAAAATATTCAAAGTGTTCTATGGTTACAGCATTGACAGTCTGTTTGACCTTATTCCAAATGACATTTATATATTGCAATTTAAAAATTTAATTGATTGTATAATATTGATAAGGCGCGAAGCTAAAAGTTATTCGAATTTCTTTGTTTTAGAGGAATATCTATCAAGAATCTATTCCGGCTCTTACTTAACGACTCTAGATAATCGAGCTTTGCTTTGACAAAAATATATTTCGTTTCTTTATAATTTTTAGCTTTACCAGCAATATTAGATAATACTATTTTTGCCTTAGTATAATTGAGACCTCAGGCAAAGTGGCAATGAAATTCAAGTTAAATCTGTTGTAAACCCTTATACTCACCGACAGTAGATGCCAATCATGACGACGCAGGGAAAGTAGAAACTGATACAACTGGATACGACAGCATATGTGGGTGTCAGATCCAGTGCGCATGTTGGATACTTTTTGCCATTATCCTCGAAAATCAGCGGCTGGTCGGGTCGATGTATGCCCAAGGATATGGGCACAAACGAGACAAACGCGGCCAGCAGCCAAATAGCTGCAATGGTAATGACAGCAACACGTCGAGTTACCCAACGTCCGTATCTGGAATGAGAGAGGCAGATAGAAAAGGATCACATCAATTTGAAGCAAAGGAAGTGCTGCTGGCTCTTGTGTTTGTAACCCTGCGGTTGCCAGCAGCAAAGGCTAAACGTCAACAGAAGTTGGCCAACAGAAACAGCAACAGTAACAAGAATTTGGGCCATGTTGTGATTGCGGCTTTGCATGTTGTAGGCAGCCTGCCCCGGCGGCATTGGGCGACACCATGCGACAAGTGTTGGCCGGAAACGGAAAAGCGACGCCGCCTGCGACTGGGACAACATCAACCCATTTGGCACACCTAGTGGCAAGCAGCGGTATAACATGGATACGCACAGTTGCAAGGATGGGCTGCATGTCATTAATTACCCAGAGCAGACTGCGACAAATGCGACCCAAACTAAACCGAAAACCTAACCACAGTACAGCCCAGCGAACATTACGCATTACCCTACGCAATGCACTATGGGGAATTTTAACAGTTTTGTAGAGTAAATTAATAGCTACACATTTTAGATGTGTCTTTTTTTTTATCTTTCCTGGTCGAAATTTTATACCAAGAATTGCGGAAATTAACAACTAAAGTTAACAAATTCGAATTCACAAATGATGACTCTACAATATGTATTTGGTCAAATTGCTTAAAAATTTTAAAAACTTAATCCAAAGAGAACAATTTTAAATAAAAAAACATTTATTTTTAAGGCAAATTATACCTACTAAATAATACCTACTATATCACAAAAAACTAACAAAAATAATAAAGTACAAACCTCACTGTTTAATACAGGGATCACAAAAATAATTATGAGTTTAAAAAAATAAAAGCTGGAAAATATTATCTAGTTTATTGGGAAAATCTTAGATATACTAATTTCGGATGCAGTATTCTGGAAATAGGATTATTTTATTATCATTTTTTTTTATAAAATTAATTTTAACTCCTATATTAAAATAAAATATATTTTTCATACTTGAAGGGACATTAATATTGCTCCTTTAAGGCTATTTTATGTGTCATATGAATAATATTGCGTCACACATCGGGAATATATTTTAATTTGTTAATACAGCAGCTGGTTCCATAGATGTTAACGTTCAGTTTTTGTTAATGATTTTTCTTTTAAGGATAGAAAAATAATCTATATTTTAAAATAAGAGTTATTTTAAAATTTTTTGATAAACCACAACTAATAATTTTTATTTCATAATTTTTTTCTCTTTTAATTTTAATGTGCATCACAAATTTAATAGGAAAATGTTGATTTCTTAGATTTAAGGCACTTTAAATTAAGCAAAAATAGAAATTAATTAATTAACAACAGCAATGTGCATTTTGTTCGGAGCAGCTGATTTAACAGCTGCTAAATTAACAGTGTGCGCGACTGTTAAGTTTGAAAAATGAATTTATTCCAGAAAAGTGATTAAATTGCCCATTGTACAATGTGATGTCGGTGGTGACGTATGCAAATCAACGTGTATGCCTTTTCGAAACACTTCGATTTTGACAGGGGACGCACAATTTGCTTTTACAACAGCGGAAATGAGCAGGCAGAAGCCTAAGGCTCTATGTATGTGTGAGTGTGTTAGAGTGTGTGTGTTTAAGTGTGTGTGTGTTTGTGTGTGTATGTTGCCATATGCCGCAGCATTTTGGCTTGTGCAAATGTTGCCGCTGGCTGTGTGGTAGACATGGGCAGGAAATCAAACAGAATAATTCAATTTCAATATAAAGACGCACTCAGTGAATGTGCAGCCAAAAATGTACAGATGACAAAACGGAAAAAGGAAGTTTAGGTAATTGTATTCACAAACAAATTCAATTTCATGTGGGCACGAAAATTGATTTCCATTCGAATAGCAACCCCGCAGCGTTCGTCATTTATTTAGTTGGCACCTAGCCCAAAGTGTAGTCAATCTTGGCAGAGTGGAGCTACTTACACCTAGACACAGCCAGTGATACGTACATATATAAAGCTCATACCTATTGCTCCATTGAGTGCCAAGTGGCGCCACATGCATCCATCGATAGAGCAACCAATCATGCCTCAAAGAGCTAATTGAAATCGTGTGTGAGTGTGTTGAGCTCAACTTGCCCCACAAGCTACACAAAGTCAACCGCTGGCAATGCCCCATTTGCATTTTATATCTGTGTGTTGTGTGTGTGTGCTACACGCACTCAAGAAATTACATCCAGGCACGCACAATGTCCTGTTGTATGCGTGTGTGTGTGGATAAAGGACATCTGCATAGTTTGTATAACTCTGGCGTTTATTTTGTTTGCCTGTTGGCATCTGAAGTTTTATGAGTTTTTATGAGCGTTTTGCTCAGCGCTTAAATGTTGCCAACACATGCCGCTCTTGTACCCATTGTTCTTGCTCTTGGTTTCAAGTGTTTCAGGCAACTGACAGTGAGTTTAACCCAAGCCAACCCAAACTCAAACCCAAGTAAACCAAAAAATAAAAAAAAACACAATTACACACATTCCCAAATGCGCCATACTTCGCCCTCTCCTTCCGTGCTTTCCCTCTCTAGGTTGCCATAAAAGTTGGCGTCACTTTTTATTGCAGTTCAAAGTGTATTTTATGCATGATACGAGGCATGCACCCATATAAGGATACACTTATGTACATATGCTTGGCCTGGCTTTGACAGTTACAATGATGACAGCCGCTGGCTGTGTCGGCTTCAACTTTTTTTATCACATAAAGCCATTTTTAATTTTCATTTAATACCGCCATCATTTTAACTTTGTCCGCGCCTGTTTCTAATTAGATTTGCACGCGCTTTTTATTCAATTTGGTTTGCTTTTCTTTTTCCTTTGCCAATTCTCGCTGGCAGTGCACAAATCTTGGCAGGCGCAATTAAATTAAACGCCTGCAATTATTCTAAGACGCTAAGAAAATACACCAAAATTTCTCAGTGCCACCGAGTTCGTCCTAATGAGACGCGCGAACTTTGACACGTCCTGCAGGCGGCACATAAAACCTCTGTACGATCCTATCCCCACTTTGACATGCAAATAAATCAGATTTGCATAAAGAGCAATGTCAGTCCGCGGCGCCTGCTGGGGCTAGCACTAATAATGCTAGACAAGCAACATTCAAACCCAGACTCAGACTCATCTTTACATTCTGTTAGCAAGAAAGAAGAAAAGGAAAATATAGATGTATTCATCTGACGAAGTTTGAATACCCTCGCTGAGATGCTTATAAGATTACTTAACTGACAAACAAATACAAAAATAGAGTACTTCATATTACATATTCGATTATTGTCTGATCGTTTTTGAAGTAATTATGTTACTATAAGTAATATTGAGCTAATAAAATTACTAAAATATCTTGAACCTGTATTGTCTTTTTATGTTTCACAAACTTTTACTATGTCAAATATTTGATAGATTAATAAGTCTCTTTTATTAAGTTTCAGGTTCTTATAATGACACTGACTTTACAAGGCTGTAAATACGGCCCCCGGAGTGGCAAATAAAAATTCCCCAGTTTGAGCCATTATTAGAAACTTATGATATGTTTATATCCTTTCACTTCACATAAGATGTATGTTATATATATTTGATTTATCAGCCAAATAAGCAAATAAGTAAATAAATACAGTTGGAGATTAAAACTTTTCCAAATTAAATATATCTTAGCGCAAATTATTTCTCTAACAGTTATTTTCCTGCCGTATACATAATATAATTAAACAAAAATTTCTGTTTAATTTTGTAACATTAAAAACCTTTTTTAGTTCGATTTTAACATCACATACAGAACTTTGTCTTAAAAAAACTTTTCTCTTTTTATTAAAATTCTAATTAAAAATAATGATTGTTTAATAACATCATAGATTTTGTGACAAATTTATAATTCTCTTGCTAGGGTATCAAAATAGATGGAGTGTATTCGTTGCGTGGGATTTTCGCTGAAATCAAATGGGAGTTGGGCATGGCACATTGGTGTGAGTTCGTGGAATTGTCTTGATGTTTGAAGTGCACGCCGCAGACACACTCAGGATTTAAGAAAATGGACCTGAGTCCTGTCTAGCGCAAGAGGATAAAGCAACGACTACAGTGGCAAAACTCAATTGAATTGTATTTAAATTGACCCACAGGTCACATGCAAATTTGCTAAAAACGTAGCTAATGCTTTCTTTATTCTGACTCTCATTTTAAAATATTGTGTTGCAAGAAAAACCTGCAAGCATAATTTGTTAAGTATACATAAATAGATTTAATGATTACTATAAATGTCATTAAACTTTGTGTTCTTCTTGCTTATGGCTAATATAATTTTTAAGTGCTATTTACGGTTAAGCTAATGACTTAACCAATTGCCACTTAATATACAAACTTTTTACAGCTTCATTATACTACTTGCCACAGTGGCAGCAGTTTTGAATCACTGCTAAATAACACAAACTGTCAGCAAACTTTTCTCTTCAAATATTTGGTTAGCAAACGAATTTTACTACCTGAATTCGCAGTTTATGGCCAAGTCAACTTGACAACTCGCTGAAGCGAGCTAACGCGACAGCTTGTTATATTCAGAAAAAGGATTTTAAGAAATGATTTGATTTCACAAAGTGCCGGCGCACTAGAGTTGAAAAGAATATAGGTGATGGACACTATCGGAATTAACAATAAATTGTCTTGATTTTTTGTTAAATTTTTTTTATTATCGATTTATTTAAATTGTCAGGAAGTCAGAGTTGTAGCCCAAAAAAAATGTTCTCAGTTTTTTGGGTTATGGCTCAACAAATCTCTGATTTTGCTATCTCTAGATAAATTCATTCATTAGTATTTGATATACTCATAGGTATATGGTTATTAATCTTTAAAAACTCTAAATAATTTGACTTATATTTTTTTCTATTTTTTTAGCTAGACAGGGGTTGGTAATCTAATGGTTTGATTTGAAATTAATTTCTAAAATTAAACAGCAATGGAATTCCGAGTTCCTAATTGATCTGATTTATTATAAATATTTGCAGCCTGGAATAATGTAGCAGTAGTAGAAGTAGTGATGTAAAATGCTACGAATAAACTGATTTATTTTATTTTAAAATGTTTTCAAATACTTATTAAAATATTCCATATCTTACATATATGTAATATCTATTCGATTTTAACAAATTTCTACTTAAAAGCTTCGCGAAAGATTTATCTAATATATAATATCGTAAATATTATTAAAGCGATTTTTTTAAAATTTAAAAATAGCAATTTAAATTCAGCAATTTATTATAAGTGCCAAAATGCACCTTTTTTTAGCTTTGATGACATTAAGTTTCTTTAATTCTTACTCGATCCGCATAAGAGGCATACCGTTAGAAATAATACATTTAACTATTGAATTCTCCAAAATTTTTCAAGATCGAATAATATCTGATGTAGATATGAACAAATAAGTAAAAATAGTGCCAAAAAACCAGCTATTTGCGATATTTTCGAAAACTATTCTTTAGAAAAAAAAAATTGATTTCATTTTTAAAATCAGCTGCCCAAAAAAGTGTTTTTTGCTGCAAACTACTAATATATAGAAATAATAATTTGCTAAAACTATCGCCATTGAAACTATCGAATAGCGACACTCTCGATGGCTTTCCGGGACACACACAAACCAACACATACATATATACAACATTTACATACACATAACAAGTGTAAGTGGCACTTCAATACAAATGTCGTGTAACATTTTTCATAAACGGATAAACTCTGCCAGGGGCCATCAGACGTGGCAGGTGCAAGTGGAGCAACAAATACCTGCAAGCGAGAAAGTGAGCGCATAAATATGAAGCAAAAAGAGAGGAGAAAAGAGAAATGAGAAAGGAGCGGAATGGCAGAGTGAAAAGAAAATATTTTTCTACTTTTGGTTTATGTTGAAAATAGCATCAAAGGATTTATTACGACGCTTTGCAGCAGCAGCAGCGACAGTAGCAGCGGATGAGGTTGATGGCCAGGGGTAGCCTCAGTCATAAGTGTCTGGTTGCCATATGTTGACAGCAGCTTTTTTTTTAGCTACTTTCCCGCTGTGAACCTTCGCCCCTTCCTCACCACAATATCCCGCTGCTGATGCCAGCAACAGCCGTTGGGGCCCAGATTAATTTCGTTTGTGGTGCTGCTGAGACTTTGTCTTTGGCTGTCAGTGACTTGGCCAGCGCCATTTTTAACAACGCACACATACACCCACTCACACCCACTTACACCCACAGCAGCCATTTTGTTGTGGTCCATTCTGCCACGACTGGCCGTTGACATGTCATAAATTTTCGTTTGACTTTGCCACTCAACGTAATATTTGTAGTAGAAAATTTGTTGGTTTCTCGTTTTGCGGTTGTGGCATTGTTCAAATTTTAATTAACACACAATTGTTATGACACAATGAGGCACAAACCAAACGCTGATAAAGTTGTTTTCACTTCTTGTACGCTCTACTTGACTCTGACAAACAACTTCCAGAGGCAGGACATTGCCCAAGAGGGTACAGAGACTTTGCTACCACAAAGCAAATTGACACAGAGCTTGCATGTTGCTCTCTTGGACAACTGGCTGAATGTTGTTGAATGCAATGCAAGTTGCACAACAAAACATTGTGCCACACGCACACAACAAAGACATTGTGTTTGCCTTACACACACACACACAGTCTTGGCAATGTAGAGGACTAACTGCATGTTGGCCTTGGGGCTTGAGTTCTAATGAGGCAGCAGGTGAAACTCGAGTAAACGTTGAAATATCCTGAATTGAGCCGGATGCATTCCATTCACATTTCATTGCAATTAGCAGCCACATCATTCTTCAAATGATCGATAACATTGATAGGCAAAATATATCAAGTTAAGTATCAGGGAAATAGTACTATAATTGTTTTCATAAAATTCGTCGAAATGTAAAACGCTCACTGAATAATTTATAATCTTAATGTGCTGAATGAATGCCATAAATTTTTCTAAAATTTTGTCATTTCTTAAAAGTGCACTAGTCATAGTTTGCGATGAGGAGTACAGGTGACGTATTCTTATGCAATAGATTTCTTTTCAATTGCTTTCAATTCCATCTATTCAATTGAAAATGACTTGCTGGATAGTTACTTATATTGAAGTAGATGGCTAAATAAAGTCTCAGTCACTGTCTGATGATGCAGCAAAAGTGCTTAACAGACTTTAATACACGCGCAGTGCATAAAAATGAAGTCAGAACCGTGAACAATGTGCTGGTCCTTGAAGCACAAAAAAAAAGAGTCGTTAAAGCCCAATAAATCTGTTACTAATGAAACAATTATGAGCACCGATTAATGGAAGACGGCGCCATAAACAAGTCGAGTTACTCGGTACCCCAAAAAGTCTAAAAGCTGGCAATGAGAAACGTGACGTGAATGACAACGCGACGGATGAGTAATATGCATGAAAGGAGGCTCTTCCGGTGGGGCACAGGACTCGCTGGCATTTGGAGCGGCAAAGTCTGTTTTTAATAAATCGATATTTAATCGGGCTTTGGATGGCCCGTCAATGTCACATCAATAATATTTCCACTCACTTGCTGACAGACAACAAATGAGAGCAGCTTTTGGGTTCTAAATACATTGAAGTACTATATACCAGGTAAAATCAATAGAGGGCAGATAGCTCTGCATACTCTTACATTCTATTACCCGTCACTCGATGCACAATTAATTTCTATAAATTCATATGAGCCAGACGATGACAGGCAGCTGCTGTATCTATTGATAAATTGTATAATTCATGCATGTGACAGCGTCAGCATGTTGATTAGTTGCTGTACTCACCTGAGCGGATCCTTGATGTGTATGTAACGGTCCATTGATATGGCGCACAGATTCAAAATGGATGCTGTCGAGCACATGACATCAAAGGCCACCCAAGTATCACAAAACTCTGCACCAAAGATCCAATAACCTGAAACGGAAAGAGTAATATTCTACTATTTAATCACTGATTGATGATGAATTGGCCGAAAGACTGGCTAACTGTCTGACATATTGCTCCTTGAAAATGCCTAATAATTTCTTTGATAAATATTTTCTCTGATGTGAATGCAATAATGCGAGGAAGTAGTTATATATGACTCATAAATTTCTGTGACAGAGCCAATTAAAATGGAAGGCCAACTATATGGATTTTATTACCCTTGGTATACGTATAATCGGGTATACTAAACGAATTCACAATGTCTACATAAATAAATGCCTTTGGGTTCGTATATTCGTGGATAATATATATAAATGTACATAGTATCCTTATGTTGACCATTTATCCTAGCATACACTCGACGCGTTCGTATGTGAACATTCACTTATTCATAAAGAAAATTGAGTTTAAATGATTTCATAAATTAATTTCCGTTTCCTGTACTCTACTGTGTCGTTTCATTTGCCAGTTTCCACTCTGCACAATTTGTGGCTCATATGTTATTTATATTTCATTTCGTTCGAGAAAATAAAACGATCCTTTTTCACGGCAATGAGTACTTTGCAATTATGGCACAGGACTCTGTCAAACAGCCTCCAAAAGTCCATTGAAGTGCTGTGCGTGTTCGAACAGCGACCCACGGCGGACATCCTGTGCTTTGTCCTGCCTGAACTCATGAAAGATTTTTTATGAATGTGGTGCTATGATAAATTTAATATCAGAACTGACACAAACCGTTTATTTACTATTCGAGCATGTGTGTATAGTGAATGGATGATTTCATGTTATTTGATAATGTGCATACAAGTATATCTTTCTTATTTTTGGCCTTTATGCCTGTCACAGGATATTGCTCTTTAGCTCACAGGATGTGGTGCATCAGCAAAAGGCTTGACATCATCATAATCTGTCAGAGCATGTTCCACTCAATGCAGAACATGATTTCTTATTGGATTCTTTATCTGATTGGGTCAGTGTCAATAACTATGACTGACGGCATAAGTCTAAAGTAAGCATGTGAGTTTGACTTTTGAAATTCCAACATGTTTTCAATTTTAATTGACTTTCAATTGACTTTTATGTCGATATTATTAACATACATATATGCAATGGCTTGAGAACAATATAGCTAAGAAAATAGATCTTATTTTGAATATGGACATTAAATTTGATCCATCACATTTGACTGACAGACGGAGATGGCTAGGCTCTGCTATTAATGCTGATTAATTATATATATGCTTTATATGATCGGAACAACCTCTCTATGCCTGTAAAATTGTCATATAATATTTATAAGTTTGATATTTCTTTTAGAATTTATCAGAGGTTGAATTGGAAATTTTTGATAAAAATATTCCTATTTTAAAAAAGCTATTTCGAGCGTCATTTTATCTCAAAGTCTATAGTTTTTAATTTTTGTAACACTCTCAGGATCTGTAGATTTATTTATTTTAAAATAAATAAAAAAAAATTTATAAATAACAGTTGACAAATATAGAAGTAATTAGCTCTGAAGTGGAAAATGGAAAACTTAGATTTTTGTGAAAATAGGGGAGGTATTTTTAATTTATTAATTTATTTGAATATTATAACGTTACTATAATTTATTAATTAAGTAAATCTTTTATTGTATAACCTAGTATTTATTTATATATTTTATGTAATCGTAGTTCAAGGAGAGCTCACCACAATTTTCATATACTTAAATAAGCTGATAAATTTTGATAGCTTTCTCATTTTGTAAATTATATTCACTTTCATTTCATTTCTCAAATTGTAAAAATTTTCTTGCAAGAATTTATCTTTGAAATTATTTTCTATAACAAATATGCATTACAAATAATGTAGCTGACGGCCTTTTGAGGCAAATTAACTTTGCATAAACATGAGGATGCGAAATTCAGTTGAACATCATAAAAAACGGATGCTGGCTTAGTTGGGAATATATTTAAGTATTCTCTCATTTGGAGCTTATCACAAACATTGTCATAAGCCCTTTCAGTCAGTTAGTGGAATCGAATGATATATTGAGTCAACGATGATTTGCAAATGTAAGTATATAAAAATGGCTCGGAATTTCAGCAGAACAAATACAAATACCTTTGGGCTAGTGAGAATGCAGAGTTATATTCTCGACAATGACGTTCAGCAGTGCAACATTTAGACAAAGTCGAGAGAGAACTTCTCGATTTAATCAGATCTGAATTCATCTTTCATATTTGTATACATGCCTACATATTTAAATATATATAAATACTTATTGCTTATGCCCAATCTGCCATAAACACGAGTATGTTTTCATACTTTGTGAGCTGGCGCAGCTGTTGCCCTGTTGTTGCTCAAATTTGTATAAATATGCTGAAGTTTGTGCGTTTATTTGCTGATTTGCCCGCCTTGGAGCGTGCCAAATGTTGCTTTAGTGGCACCCACACAGGTTCTGACTCGCCGGCACTTTGTCGAAAATAATTTGGCTGAGCAGCTCTCAATTCTCACATGTGTGTGTGTGTGTGTTTTGGCCCTGAGGTGCCTCAGCTGGCACTCGACTGACTGTTTGTCTTGAACACTCTGCAAGCAGAGCATTTTTATTTATTTTTTCACACTTTCTGCTTACGAAGCACTGCCAGCAGCAGCAGCACCACCTCCATTTCAGCTCCACTCCTGTTTCATCTTGAAGTGGCAAAGTCGTTTATTATTTTCACGCACAAACACGGCAAGACAGCCCCAGACAAACAGAATGACAAACAAACAGCTATACACACACATATGTATATATACACATATATGGCACATTTGTATCTCAACTGTTCAGTTACTGAGGTAACGCATCAGCGAGCTTTAGCACACTTTCTTATATGTATTTCTGGGCCTCTAGTAGATTCACAGTATTTGTTTGTGTTTTGCCCTCTCATTGAACACTCGCTGAGCAGGCATTGATGTCAGCTGCATGCTTCTCAGCCGGAACATGTCATCGGCATAATCAGTAGCTTCCAGCAAGTCTTCAAAGTGTGTCTTCTTATTGAGCTGCCAGCTCAGTCCCACTGCTTGTACACGCCCAATTTGCCATTTGTTTACTTTGTCTTCCCTAACTGATGCTGCCTTTGAGAGGTTTTAATTTGCAACCGAACTTTTGAATATTGCAAAACTTAATCAACTACACTCGCAAAGACATGAAAGAATTCTCTAGTTGAAATTGCTCAAATAGAAGATACTCCCTAACCAGCACAAAGTATCACTGATACAGAAGTAACTTGTGGGTTTATTAAAATATGCAACCCCAACCTCTAAAAGTTAATTCATATGAAAAATCGGTCGCTGATTTCGAAAAAATAATTTAAAAAAATATATTACCGGTACCGTTTTCAAGCCTAAAAAAATAGCTAGTAGATTTTCAACTTTTCAAAAATTTGGATTTGGTTAAGTGAAAATATTTTAATAATAATAACATAGTTAAATAATAATAACAGTTTTATAATATTAAAGATATTTTAAAATGGTAATGAAGAGATAAATAGGTAATAACAGATAAAATGGTAATAAAATGGCTTATTAGATAATCAAAATATTAACCTGCCATATTATATTTGTAAATTAGATTATTCGTTTTGTAGTTATTAAGCATTGAATTAAAAATTGTATATTAAATAAATTATATTAAATAAATTTTTTCTACACTTTTGGTTTTAAGTATCATTCTATGAGTTGACTTATAAATTGTTGATTACAAGATCTTTTTGAAAGTTTTTATATATTGTTATCTAATTAGACTATGCAACAAATTGAAAAAAATTTTTGTATCCCGAACTTTTTAGAGTCGATTTATATGTAAAATGGGTCGCTGATTCCAAAAAAAAAAATTAAAAAAAAAAGGTTCTCGAGATAATCGAAAAAATCTATATTTTCGACAATTAAAAAAGATAACTTTGGTAAAGTGACAATAACTCCGGAACCTGTATATTGATATTAAAGGTGTTTAAATTTTTGAAAAGGTAATAAAATGGCCTATCAACCTGTCATAGAATTTATTGTTAATTAAATTATTCGTTTATAAGTTATGGAAGATTGAAATGAAAATTTGTCTAAGTAGATGCCCATCTTAAAAAATGCTTTTTTTGTTCAATTTTTTTCGAAAACTCGAATTTTGGTTTCTTTTTATCACTTTTTGGACCTATAGAAATACTAATTGTAAAAGCCGTTCAAAAATAGAAATACCTTTAATAACAATAAACTATGTTTGGAGTTGTCACTTTTCCAAAGCTAAAAGCTAAAAGTCGAAAATATAGATTTTTTCGCTTATCTCGAGTGGGCCATTTTACATATAAATCAACTCTTAAAAGACCAGGATATAAAATGCTGTTGCTTAGTGTTATTAAATAAAATTATTTGTAACATTATTATAAGAATAAAAATAACGAATAAAACACCTCAGCAGAAATACCTATGTAAGCTCTCAATTTAGGATTCTCTAAAAATTTAAATTAGTTTGTTACAAAACTAAGCTAATTAATTCTAAGCTGCTCTGAAACACACACTTTTGGGTGCAACTGATTTGAAAGTTAAATTGAAAACAGTCGCTAAAATTAGGGTTGAGGAAAAATACAAAATGTAGCAATAACTTTAGTTACATATAGAATTTAGTTTATCTGAAACAGAAAATTTCTTAGCTCTACGCAATACTATAGAGCAACGTATATGATCGAAAATATCCCCCCCTGTCTGTTGCGCAATTGTCTACTAATATCGTATTTAATTTTTAAATAAAGGCGCTCATATGCAGGCTCAAGCCATTGCAGGTTGCGGGATTCGATTCTCTTTCCCAAACAAATTAGCATTGAAAGCTATGTCAACGTCAAGTGCAAAGACAAAGGATTGCTCGGCTGCTACAGCTGCCAGTCACTTGGGGTTTTGTGTGATGCCAGAGAACGGTGAATGTAAAATAATTCCTGCATAAAGGATATAGGTTGTTTATAAGTATATAAGTGGAAGCAGGTAAGGTCTACATATTAGCTAAAAGCGCAATTGTGGCTTTGACATGGCAGAAAATGAAAAACTCCTGTTGGCTGGCTAAGCAGCTGCACTCACTGCAGGCGGCTGGATATGGCGGCTTATTGTGGGTCCACTAAGGATATACGAGTGCTGAATGTACTTGGCGACCACTCAACCAGCTCGACTGTGCAGCTGACACTTTAAAAGGCATTGTACAAAGCCACACAAGATCCCAGCTTTAAGCGCTGCCAGGCATGTCAAATGGGCTCACATGAGTGAACCACCAGCCTGCAACCCCCAACCACCAAGTGGTGCCATTAGCCCATGAAACTCGGTTTTTTTGCATGTTGTGGAGTCGTTTGTTTGCGCGACAGCAGCCTGCAGCATTTTACATAAAATTTATTGCGCGACAATTTCAATTGCAAATTTCCATTACGAGTACACTGCCAGCGGATGATACTTACCCAGCAAATCGTTGACGCCCGCAAATGTCATCACCAGAGAGGCCACAAACAGATCCGCAATCGCTAATGAGGCCAGGAACAGATTGCCAATACGGCGTAGGCTACGCTCCGTGTAGATGGCCAGGCAGACGAGGATGTTGCCGGCAACGGAAAGGAATATCAGCACCGATAGAAAGATGCCTGTGGCGGGGCAGAGAACTCAGGATTAGACGTGTGAATTGCATAAAAAGAAATGTGAACATTCAATAAACATAGCATACTTATGGGGGTTCGAACCGTATGTGATAAATATTATTTGTATTTGGACTTGTATATGTGCGAGTATCTGTGTGATCCACATGCAATTGTGTGCGCTAATTGAACAGTAAATAATTTTAATTGTTGTGTTCTGTTGTTGAAAGTGAGCTGCTGGTGTCTGCTGGTGTTGCGCTTGATAGACATTCAACGACATTTACTTTACCAACAACTACAATTGACACAAGTGAGAGCTGTTCCGGTTCCTCACCAACTATTGTATCCATTTCAGACGCATTTGTCCAGCTGGTCTCATTGTAGAACGATGTCAGCTGCAAAGAGTTAAGATATAGAATACGATTCTTAGTTTTCTGTTTTCAACTTATTAACTGCGGTTTCTTGTCAAGCCACAACTATATACATAAACAACTACTCGACTCCTAAGTTGCCAACATTTGCTTCTGTCTGTCTATGAAATTGCTCTTAATTATATGGCATTTAGGTTTCCACATAGCAAACATAAGGAACGCGACTTTCAAACCACACATAGAGAATGCTGGGAGAATGCTGAGGTATGAAAACAGAGGAAACTGAGGACTGAGGACTGGGGACTGGGGGCCAACGTCAACTTTTAATTAACATCAAAGGCATAAACTAATTAAATATATAAAATGTGTATATGACACAAACTGCTGGCGGTAGCAACATTTTACACTAATTAAATGACAGGCACAAGTTATGCGTTGCATTCGCTGTTCACTTAGGACAATGTTTTATTTAGTTGCTTTTACAGCTCCTCGTCGACCAGGACAATATGGTGTGAGGTTTGTAGGTTCTGTTGTCTATGGTTCACATGTCTTGCTGTGGTTGGCTGCGTATAAACAGTAACTATTAATCTTATGGCATCTGCGGTCGCCCAAGAGCAACGCACTTTTCTTGAAATCAACACATTTTTATACCCTAAGATGCTCCAAAAAAAAAAAACATACATATCAACATAAGAACTTTGCGATTATTATGTTTTTCTAATCTTTATTTTTACATTATTTTAAATGCCAACTGCCATACATTTTTGGCTACAATTAATCCACGTGCAAGTCAGATCAGTTCCGAGGAAGATATACGAAACGCAAATATTTTTTAATTTTTGTATAATTTTATGAGCTACTATTAAAAATAATAATGAAATTAAAAAATACCAAAAGTATAACAAATAAATATTGAAATATGTATAAAATAATCAATAAAAATTTATTTTCCAATATGATCTGTGTATCTTGAAGTTGAGAATTTAAAAATCCTTTTTGAAAATTAACAATAAATAAACAGCTATCTTTGGCATATTGATCAATCATTTCAATGACAGATATATGATATAGTAGTCAGATTATGATCAAATAAAATTAGCTTATTTACTTATATGATATTTTATTTATTTAAAGTTAAGTTTATAAAACTATAACTAACAGGAGATGATAAATATAAATATATATAAAAATGATAATAAATTTTAATTTGTCTACTTTGGTTAGGATATATTGAAAAAAGGAATTTTACATACAAGCTCACTTAAACCGATTGATCCTATTGCAGCTACAAAATAAACTTTTCCGATTTTGATTAAAATTGACTAAATTGTGAATATTAAAAAACTACATTAATCTGTCAAGCTTGGTTTTGATATCCTGATATTTTTTCTTATTTGTGATTTTATCATTTAATCTAACTGCTATTTTTCAACAACTTAACAAACAATAATATCAAAAACAACTTAAAAAAACACAAAATTTAGTCTGGTTAATAATAACAACAAAAGACATTTACCAAAAAAAAAAAAATAAACAAAATTAAGTCTGCTTGGTATTCATAAAATATGTTTTCAACAGTTTTTCACTGGTGGCTATATATAAAATATATAATATTGTAGTCCAATCCGCTCGATTTTAAGCCGTAAACTACCTGAGAATATATATACTTTATATTGTGAGCTATAACTATTTCCAAGCATTACACATTTACACAATAACCTAATACATAAATGTATTATCCCTACCAAAATATCTGAGTGAAGGGCATCTCATAGTCAAATACAATTAAATAGAGCATTTCCACTTGTTCATAATTAAAATCGACAACATTGTGCCTCTGCTCTATAACGTTTAAGACAGTACATACTCGTACATTTCTGGGCCATAATATAATTAATTTGTAAGCCTAAGCAGGGATCGTCACCCGACAGCTTATGTCCTGGCATCTGTCTGTCAGTGTGAATTTGCCTTGCGGTTTTGCCAACAGTTAAAGTGTCTGTGTGTGTGTGTGTGTGTATTCATGTGTGTGTCTGGCATTTTTGGTTATGTAAATGCTTGCATGTTGGCATTTCGGTGGTTGGCCCCACTCTGCTCTTGACCAACTGACCAAAACTATGCTCCAACGAATTTAATTCGATTGAAAACCACAACAGGGCGCTTCTCCTATATGAATTGGCCTGTGCGAACGAATTTATTAATTGATAGTAGTCCTACGAAAGTAGAACAGTATGAATTGCCTTGGCAACTGAGCAATTCAATTAAAGGTTGAAAATATTTTATGGCTCTCGCTTCAAGGATAACAAACAAGTACGGCTGCTGTGCCCAGCCGGTGGCATTAATATGCAACCCGGGCAACCCTTGTGAATAATGATTTTCGCTATTTATGCGCCAGCTGAAGGTACTATAACTTTCACTAGAGTTTTGCAATATACAGAGAAATTACTTTGAAATATGAATGCTATGTATTGTAAAGTATTCTTAGTTCAAGCACCTTTATAGCTATTTACACTTTTCAATGAAATTGAAGTTTTTCAATAGGCGCCCAACTTGCAAAGGACAGTTTCCTTAGAGAAAGTCTAAAAGCCCGCTGAAAGGAAAATTTACAGCTCAATAACTTACTCCTGTTAAATGTTAAAATACTTTTTGATATCTTTCAAAGCAACCAATGCCTTATAGATAACTGCGACTATATTATATCCAATTTTGGTATATGGATAGTTTTCTTTAAATTGAATTATCGTAGCCGCAACCGCAATCTGTTTAATTTAAATTTAAATTCAAATCCCAAATGAAATGTTTTAATTGTAAAAAACTAAGTGGGAACACTGCAAAAAGAGACTCCCGACTAAGGTTTACTCTGTCTTTAATCTGTTTGTAGAAGTACTGGGAGGTGGTAAGGGGTATGAGGTTATCATGTGCGAAATGAAGATCGTTGGACGGAACAGAGAGCAAAAATTTACAAAAAGGTCATCTAAAATAATTAAATTTAACTTTAAATGCTATGCCAAATTAAGTATTTTTGGACATAAAATGGTTCAAGAATTTATACGAATTTTTTAATAAGAAATTACAGAGTTTAGTTCCTTATTGAAGTTTATAAGTTATAGTGCAAAATTTTAGGACTCTAAGCAACAACATTATTGGCTCAAGTCTAATCACTTTATCTCACAATAGTTTTGAATAATTTGAAACCATATTTGTAATAATTTTAAACAATTATTCATAAAACTTGTGCAATAAGTAGAATTTCTAAAAAGCTGTATAAAATCAAAAGATCAAGTTTTAAATAAAATATTTTTCCATTAAATGTAATTTTAATGTCTTTTTTAAGACATCTAATACCTAAGTACCCGCACATACTTATGTGTGTAGATAGTTTCTTTTTTATCATTTTTAGAGAAAATTAAAACAGAATTAAGCTCTATAGGCTTAAGCATTTTTTGCTTGAATGTATTTTAGTTAATCATTAAAAGGGTATTTAAGCTTCTGTGTACACAGGAAAGAGTCCAGATCTCTTTGTCTGGCACACGCTGCGTATGTGAAACATTAATTTACCACACAAAGTGAATACGGGACATAAGCAACAAAAATGCAAATGAGACTGCTAAAAAGCAACCTCAAAACCGCTGACACATGCAATTAATTAATTTCAACATAAAAATGCTATTGCTGCAGAAGTATTTTTAACTTTCTGTTGGTTTTTTGGTTTGGGGCTTGATTTCCGAGAGAATCCTCACCTATAATACGCTGCCTTTATTTTATGAAATTAATTTTGCAACGTGCTTTTCACTTTTTGTTGATACTTTTTTAAGCGGCTTAAAAAGTTACGAATTGTTTGAAAAACGCAACTTTCATTACATGAATGGTAGAGAAAACACCACTATATTAAGCCAATGGAAATGGTGTCGCATGTGGCAGGCCGCACTCCGCATAACAAACATTTCAAGCGCTCACATAGCGTATACGTAATGCGCACTAATTAAGCAGTAAATAATAGGCGTCAGAGTTGCAGTTAAACAAATATATTCGCAATATAATTAAGTATCAAAAGTGATTGAATTTGGCAAAATACAGACAATCAAACAGCACAGAGATTCTAATTAAAATCACATTTATTACGATTTACCAATCAAGTCAATCTGAATGTATTAGACGATTAATTTCAATTTCAATATTAGCCTGAGCTTCTTGAGACAATATTTGCAAATTCTCGCATTCAATTGAATAAATCATAAATTGCACTTAAGTAAGTTTAATTGACCAGTTTACAGCTTTGTGTACAAAGGCAATTTCAAGTTTGTGTCCCTGATTTGCATACCAAAAAATTAATAATTCAAAACTTGACTAACAATATTGATTGTCAAGTATTAAACGCATTGCGCTACTTAGTAAGCTGTAAGTTGTATATGTATGTATTTTGTCTGGTTTAACAATTACGTGCTATATGCCATGAATTTACAATAAACAAACTTAATTGTCGCAAAGCGCTTCAGTTGTTCATTTGGTCACTCCCAGGGACCATTAACCCATCGTGCAACAATTAAAGACACTTGAGATTATAAAAATTACATTAAATACTTTTGCGTGTCAATTGAATGACAGTAATATATCCATTAAATTTGTCAGCTGTTTAACAGATTTTAATTGTTGATATAGTACTCGAATATACTCTATATACTCGAATTCTAAAAGAGCCCAAGAGTTTATTGGGTTTGTGCAAAGTCTGTTTGTCCAAAATTAGGTAATATTGTCTATATGTTTATTCTTCTGAAATAGTGATTTGTTTGGGTATCATGTGTGTAATTCTAATATTATAAATTTTTATTTTTGCAAGGCTATTTTCGATATTTAATTCATGTGAAGTTTAAGTTATGGCATCTCAAAATTTTAAATAAAGTTTAAAATTCCGTCTTTGTAAGTGATATTTTGTGTATAGTTAATAAGTAATAATTTACACAATAATAAAAAATAATACACAATTTAGTAAAAACAAAGTAAAACACATTAAAGGCATTATATTAGTTGCCATATAAAGATTTATATATAAATTAATGATAATTTTGTATTATAAATTCGCGTCAAAATTTAATTTCTCACTCGCAACCACAAATTATAATTATCAATTAGAGAAAACCCATATCTCTCACTTTATTTAGGAGATTAATACATTAGACACAAATATATATTTATATGACTCCCATTCTCACAGCAGACAGTGAAAGCCGAGTATATAGCAGTCCGGAGCTTACTTTGTATTTTCACTGCTGTGATTTTATTAATTTCTTTTTTTTCGTGACATCATTAAAATGCATTTAGCAATTAACGAAGAACCGCAACAAACTAAAGTGGAATTAATGAAAATCCAGTGAAATTGTCACAAAGTATAGCAAACAACAAATTCAACAACCATATTCAGGTATTATTAATTAATCTTTTTTTTATATGTTTAAATGATGCTATACAATTTATAAACAATTGATAAAGACAAAGTGCAAGTGGGAAACACTTTGTATGTCTGTGAAAAGAAATTAAAAAGTGAGATGCGAGATTCCGCTACGGAGATGCCAGCTGCTCCATTTAATTGGCAATAAAAGTGGACAACAAATGTCAAAAGCCAGCTACGAGGGTGACTCAAGGAGTAACATACAAATCTAAAGAGGATTTGTAAATAATTAAAAATGTATACTAGTTAAACTCGTGTCAGAATTGCGTTTACCAGCAGAACTTTCATAATATTTAGTTTGCAAATTTGTATTTATTTTTTTAAATTATTAAATTTGGTTATTTTTGAATTAAATTTAATTATAAGCAAAATGCTACAATAAAAATACATGCGCGAAAGAAAGAAATCGACAAATAAGTAAGATTCTATTTAAAGTTTGCCCCACCAAGGTGCCGTTTTTTGCTTCTTTTCCCAGGAATCTAATGAATTTTTAACCAACTTTCATTTGCGGAGTAAAAACACTAAATATATTTTGACTGCAACGTGGCCTGCTCTTAATATAAGTAAGTCTTTGGTGACCGACCTGAAATGTTATACATTTTTAAAGAGTGCTTCAAAGTAATAATATGTACCCGGATTGTTATTAAACTGCTCCAGATAAGGCAGATATACGGCAGGAGGTCGCACGGAGACACAAATACTCTCGTACATGTACACAGGCCGCAGGACATTGCTTTGAGAGTGTTGTGTGTAGGCAGACGCTTAGGCACTGTTTGTAAAGTTAAATGCTACAATGCGTTGATTAAACGTCACAACACCCACACACAGACACACACAACACGGATGCGGATACGGACACGAAACGCACACACGCAAAAATTACCAGCCGGCGGCGGCCAAGCGAGCAACGCAACAAAGTAGACTACAATAATAATGCGCAAAAGGTAAGGCATAAAACCTGTTAACAAAACAACAACAACAACAACAATAGCAACAACAACCAAATAGTAAAGTTATCCTTCCGCTTGTCGAATACATAATACCCTTGCAGAGATTATAATTTAATTTTTACTATGATTAAACTAAGGAGAATATCAGAAAATATAAACTGATTAATGGGTCAACTTGGAAGTGCTGAATTTGGTTAATAGAGAGAAGAAAGCCTTATAACAATATATTATAGCGATTTCGAGAGCATTGCTAAGTTAAACTACTAACTTTTTCCTAGAATAAATTAATAAATCAAAGGTTAGTCGAGTTTTTGGGTTATATTTGAAAGCGTTATAGAGAAAAAACATTTTCTTCTTTTCTGGTCAACATTTACGATATTGAGGCTATATAGTAAAAGTAAAATTGAGATTACAGTTAATACATACATTATGTGTTATTACATATCTTTTAACAAGATTATAATACCCTCGACAAGAGTATAAAAACATCAACAACAATGGCACAAAACTGTTGCCAACGGCAGACCGCCTCTTTTCTCTGTCCGTCTGTCTGTCTGTCTGACTGTCTGTCCCTCTGCCTGACTGTCTGTTTGTCTGTGTTCCTACTTGTAGGTGAGTGTAGAAGTGTAAATATGAGCGCCTGCCGGAAGTAGTGTGATTTACAAGCAAAGAAACGACGCAACGTGCGCATAATGAGCAAAGCCAACAGAAAAACCAACAAAAAGGACACATCAAGCTGGTTTTCCAGTCTTTTATCATTTGTATGAGATTGTTTATTTTATTCACTTTACAGTGCCATTCGAGCAGTTCCACCGCCACTTGAACTGTTGCTATTTCATTGTCAGAATAAACAACAAATGAAACAGGAAACTAGTTGCTTTGGTTACCAGCAGAACCTCTTAGATTTCAGTTAACTTGGAATTTGCTTGGCACCACTTTAATGTTACTTGTATATTTAACAAAAAAAGAAAATAATATTTCTTTGTACAATTTCTTTTTCTTCGCGGCAAACTGCCCATTGTCTCGTTTTATATTCCGCTCTTTGCCCCCTTAGCCCACAACATGAATATCTGTTGCTCTCCGGTTATTGTCGCAACAATAGATATCCGATTTCCACATGTGTCCGCAAAGGAAATAGAAAGCTGTTAGAATTTGACACATTTTTTGTCTGAAGCAGTATTCATGTTTTATCAGCGCCAAGATCTGTATAAAGCAAGGATTTATAGCTTTAAGTTAAATCACACAAGCTTAAATTAAGAAATGTTTTTTTTTTTAATATTTTAATTGAAATTAAGTCTAAGCCTTAGCTTATGAAATCAAATACAGGCAAAAAAGTAAGTTAAACATTTTGCTAAAATGGTGCTAATATAAACCATATTATATATAAATCCTACTTAAGTTTTTGAAAAGCTTCTTATCTTAACTTTTAGTACTTTTGTAGGGAAAATTAAACGCAACAACAAGTATTAGAATTTAATTAACATTTATTTAAAGCGTTTAGCTTTTATAAAAATATTTTAGAATTGTATACAAGCCTTTCTAAAATATCTTACAATCGAGGGTGTCGGTCCAACAAAAAAAATGAATTAAATAGCTTAAATATGACTTAATCCAGCAATGAAATATCTATTAAATATCTATTCTCGAGGATTTCATTTAATATCGTTTTCCCAGTCGATTCCTTTGCAGCTTAGCTGGTTATTAAATTGTCTGCTTTCAGTCGGCAATTTTATATCCTTGGCTTCTTAAAAATTTCAATGGCAGAGATTTTGTAAAACCATTTCTATCACTGCATCAGCAATTTATTCGTTTGGATGGATGCACTGAATTAAATTGAAATTATCCAATAAGGGTTAGTAGTTTCTGTGATGGTAGTTTTTTTTAAATATTTCTTTAATCTCTATGCACAAAGCAGAGTTTAAATTGAAGTTGAATAATGCAATTTTCAAGGCAAAGCTTAGTCGGCTATATATATTACATCTGTCCGAATATAACAAGTATTCAATATGCATTAATTTTTAAAGCCACAGGCAGTACAAGGCACATGCTGCCTTTGTTTTGACAAACTTTTGAAAACTTAACTTACTAACTATACGATCATATAAGCCACAACAATGATTAGCATAAATTTAAATTCGCATAATAAACAAGAAAATTCGTAGGCGTTTCCTGTGCCAACTCAGCTCTATTTACAATAAGAGTATGTACATACATACTTATAGCCATATATTTAGTTTCCCAAGTCAGGAAATTGGGCAGAGGAAATGCTTGCATGTATTGCGGCCAGGATTGGTCTGGTCCTGGCTAGCTGGCTTCCTGGCCTGCTCATGACTACGATAATAACGGTGCTAACATGCTGATTTATGCTGTAAGCAAATATTTGTTGAGGATGCCCAGCTCAAAAAGTGGTCTTTAAAAAGTTTTCTTTTTTCGCAAAACTTTAAGCTACTTATTGGGTCAGTGGAGTCTTGTTAGTATAAAGTTAAACAAGCGGAAAGCTGACAGCCAAAAGTTTTCGGGTTTGAGCTACTCCGTTTTCAATATTGATGTGTCAAGCATCAATTATTTAACAAGAATATTTGGTCATCTATCAGATGGTTTACATTGTATATTGGATGTATTTTTAATTTATAATATAAACGCGTGAATCAAAGGAAGGATCCAGCCTGTATTTAAATCTGAATAGTATTTTAAAATTACTTTTTTTGAAAGTACAATGCTTAAAGTATTTACTACATTCGCTGCTTAAAATTTATTAATTTTTTTTAAGCCCTATAATACTAAATAAAAGTTTCTGTTCCTCACTCACCCAAATTAATTTTTAAGGGCATTTCTCTACTTGGAGACCCTAATGTCACCAATCTACAAGTTATGTTAATGTTAATGTATACCATAAAATCAGGGATCGCAACTCTTATAATTTTTAGGTATAAAAATGATGAGTTAAGAATTATTTATGAACTTTTTTTATTAAAATTGGAAATAACTCTTTATTTTTTTTTTTAGCCGAACATACCTACAAAATTTAAAAATTGTTGCACAGTGTTATTTTAATATTAGAAAGACAAAATAGATTTCTATTTTTGATTTTTATTATAAAAGTTAAAAATAATAGTAATTTAAAGTTTTTAATATGCAAATTATGTCACAATTTTATTTTTTTGATCGAAAAATACAATTTTTTAATAAATATTTTAACCAAGTTTATACAGTTTTCAGGATACTACGTCCTGAATTATCACATGTAAGATTTTTCCATCCAACAAAAACATTTTTTTAGGATTGATTTTTTTGAACTCATGACTTTTATTTGCGATTCCTGCATAAAATATAAGAAATTAAAGATTTACTATATATATATTTACCATAAATATAAAAAAAAAATCGTCTTATTTGCGATCCCTACATAAAATATAAAAAATGAAAGATTTACGATATATATTTACCATAAATATAAAAAAAATCCTTACAGCTATCCTAATAACTTAATTATTAATTTAATATCGTCATATATTTTTGTTCATTCGCCTTTACTTCACTTTAATCTAGATCTCAATGTTGTAACGAATTTACCTGTAAATAGCTCAAGTCCTGAGTAGTCAAAGCTATATTTCCTAACTTGTTTTAAAGTTTCACTCAATAGTTTGTATATATTATTAAATAATAAATAAATAAATAATTATTTTTTCATTATGTTGTGTAATACTATATAATTTTTTAGCTGATGTACTGTAGTGTAGTGTGTGTATTAAGCAGAAAATCACATATAAAATAGTTAAAACAGAAACTACAATTACACGGGTAAAGAAATCAGTTCAAAAGCGTGATCTCTCGTTTTTACAATTTCGATGTCACGAAGCTCAACTTAAGCTTCAAATACTCTTTGTATCTGTAAAACAGTTTTTAAGGTGTCTGCCACGCCCATTCATTTGAAGCAGATGTAAACTGTAATAACAATTGTCAAAGAGTTCTCTTAGCCATTGTTGGAGCTGTCAATGCTTGTGCGCTAGTTGACAATTGTTAAAAAGTTGGCAGGCCCGACTCCGAGAGTCTCTGAATTCTGAGTTGCCTTGTCTATGTTTACATCTGTCTACGATTGTCAAGTAACAAGTTGTGTGCACATATGTTTGTGCGACACTGTTAGTGTCTTGTTTGTGTTCATTGTTGGCATTTGGCATAATTAAACGCAGTTGAAAGTCATGTCAACATACACGCTCGAATATATACATATAAACAGAATGTTGTAGCACTTGTAATGATTACGCAAATAGACGCTGCCACAGTGAACAGTTGGGCACTTGAGCACGCCTAAAAGTATGCAACGGCACACATGAGTTGGATGTTAAATTTAGCAAATCGTCATAATTGAAGCAAAGCATCTATGAAAATTCCAAGAGATTTCTGAGCATATTTAACGAGCATGTGCATAAATGCAAATGAGCATTTAATAGATAGACTGGAATAAGAAACAGAAACAAGCTTAAAAAAAAGTCGTCCAGGGTCTGAAAATGTATGAATGCCTGATGGTTTTCTTAATTATTAAGGTATTAATTAGATTTAAACCAACCGAAACTTAAACACGCAAACGAGCATTTAATGCTTCTGGGATAATACTCACACTTGAGGTGTGCTTGGTGGTCTGATTTGGACTTAGAATTGCCCAAGTTGCCACCAAGTTGTGCTACACCCACAATAATTTTTGATGCGGATTTTACTTTCCACCATGTGCACACATATCAAATTTTGCACTAGATAAATAATTAAAAAGCCAGTCGTCCGACAGTCTGCTGCTAAGGGTGTTCCTTGGATGCTTGTTAATGCATAAAAGTTATTAAAATTTCTCATGCTTCAATGCTCTGTGAGCATGTAAACTTGGCAGCTGTCACCTGACCCAGTTCTCAACTTACCTACCTCAAGCCCAACAGTAAATATCCAAACAGAATATATGAATACGTATATTGAATGCTACATTTCTGTTCTCCATGATAATTGCCTTTTCTATTGACAATTAAGAAACGTGCTACCTGCAACTACATTTGTCAACTGTGTAAATACACTGAAAATAAATGGTAATCATTGTGTTTACTTAAAACCTTAAAAAAATCAGATAAAAGCTAATAGTCTATATATAAAAAAACGTCTGTGTCGATTAGGCTCAAATCTTTTTTTCAATTCTTCGTAATTGCAAGCAGAAGTTTTCTAGAAAAGAAAATAATTGAAAAACTTTCCAAAATAGTCGCTAGCGCCTCAACAGATGTTCTCACTGTAATGTAATGTATACAGCACTGTTATCGTGTACAGCACTGTGAAATTTTTTTTAAAATAAAATACGAAAATCGCAGAAGGCAGTATATTTTAAATGAATTCAAGAGAGGGCATAGCAACACACGCTGGGTACTCTAGAATTTTGAAAAAAATAGCTGCACAAACTTAAAATCGCATTATTTTGGATTAAAAGACCATAAACCCTTTTGTAAACTTACATACCTTTAAATATCGATATCAATTTCACAGAACTTTTCTCCTAGTGTATGTATAATCAACGAACAATAAAAGCAACTGCATAGAAATTCCTATACATACTAATTTCACAATGTCCTGGGCTGCGCTAGCTATGTATCTGACGGATTGTACTGCAGGTGCCCAGTCTGTTTGTGGTTCTGTGGTCATCAGCTACGTGAATATTGAGATTTCGATTGCTCACATAGATGCAAACTATCAATGGTAAGATAATTAGCTGCATGAGCAATTGTCCTTGTTTGCCACTTGAATGTGAGCCACAGTCATGGATGGCAGTTGACTTAAGCTGATTGCAAATTGAAGTACGTCACTCTGTCAGTCGATCCCAATCTGCATCTTTTGCTGCTTCATCACACTTTAACTACAAGTGCATAGATGCCATCGATTTTATGCCCTGTGCCGTTTTTTCACTTGACATGCAAACGATTTTGAGTGCAAAACTTGTAAAAAAAAGAGTGGAAAGCGATGTCTCTGCCCTGACACGTTCTGTGCTTTACAAACACTCAGCCAGCCCACACTACCTCAACTGCAGTATGTTGACAGACTAGCATAGTACTATGGAGATAGTTCATACTTTTTCTGGATTAAAATTCATATTATCAAAGTAATTTAAAACAGAAAGTTTTGTCAAATTATGAAAGTATTGAAATTTGGCACAGATGCTATTGTTGTTGCAGGTATTTTGATTGATTCAGGGCGATCGGCCCATTATATCAAAAAGCTCCTATAGGATAAATCGCAGACACTTAATTTTTATGTGCTTGTATGAAGAATTCAAAACCAAAATCAGCAGCTCGACGTAAAATTATAATTTATACAATCTGATCAGTTTTGAATAAAATAAGACTGCTATATCTTATAGTTTCCGAGGAAAAAATCGGTGGAATATTGAAATTTTCAGGAGGGTCCTTGCAATGGGAATATAGCTTCGGTGTGCCGAAGATAGCCGTTTCTTTTTTAATGTAACAACGTTTTAATACTTTTAAAAATTTTATATTACAATTTTTTAATTATAAATTGGATGTTATTCAACAATTAGTTATTAAAGGCAAGTTTTGCAAATTAATAAGACATTTCTTCATAATCTTGATCTAAAAAAATGGTTTCAAGGTTCATCGTTTGTGTTCCATGCAATCTCCACGAATTTAATTACAGCAATATTCAAACTTAATTTCTTTCCTACCAAAAGCCTTCATTACGACGTTCCGGTGAAAACGTTAACCCGCTGCTCACTAATTGGGAATGAAATATTTAAAATGGTTATGAAGAAAATGCATTTTCCATTTTTAATGTGAAAAATTTACGTAATTTTTGTCAAAATAGAAAAATAAATCCATAAGAGCTTACCTCTCGCGATTAACATAAATTTTGTAAACTAGTGTTTGTTTAAAAAATATTGCAACTTTAAGCTATTTAGGTTGTTTGTTGCTAATGAAAATTAAGTTATTACAATCACGTTCTATCGCGTTCCACTTGTATGATAATACCGGTCCGATAAGGTCGAATCTGAAGTACAAAATGCGATCAACGTGTGTTTCTATGATTGTAGTTATTAAAACATTAGATAATATTATTATTATATATATTATTTAGTATTATATAACATTATTTTCATACGCAAAAATATTTATACTAAATTATTGACCTTAATAATATTATGCTCTTCAACACTGGCCTTCTAGCTTGAATTGCGTACAGGGTATAATGTCGAATATACTCGATTATAGTATTTTTTTTTTCATGTTTAAACTTTAATGTTTGTTTAACCTTATATTCATAAGGTCTTCGACTTTATACTAAAACAGCTTAAATATTATTAAGTCATTAAATTTAATTGTTTTCAAAAGCTTGATAGCTGTAAGTATTAGTTTATCTTGACAATCAATTGTAATTGATATAATCTTCATATAGTTGGCTGTTACTTAGTATTATTCTATATTCTGACTTCGTGTATTGTAATATACATAATAATAATGAATCATATATATTAACCACGAATCTATAAAAGCTAAGCTCCAACTAGAAACAATAGTTAGTAGCTTAATCAAAGTCGATTGATAAGGTTCCGAGAAATATAGTTTCAATTTATTTTCCTGAAAATGTCGCAATTTATTTTCATAATCGTGTTGTGTACATTTCTCTCTGTACAAGCCAAGTTTCGTAAGCAAGGATTAATATTTCTACCGATGTCTATCTAAACTCATTTATTCTGTAGCCGAAGATCCCAAGGCCTGTAAATATGGGGATACTGAGTGTATTGTGAAGATGATCAATTATTACATGAGTGAAAAGGGGAAACAGGGTGATCGTGACATAAATTTGGTGAAGCTTGATCCATTTAAAGTGGCCAAGATGAGCATCAATCAGGGTAGCGAGAGTCCCGTCGCTATTGACCTCACCTTCAACGATAATATTGTCTATGGATTCAGCGACATGAGATTTCATAAGGTTAAGTAAGTAAACTATCACATTCATAATATTCTTAGTATAGAAATCCAATAATATAACCGCAGGGGCTTCGGTAAGAATATTGCCACTAAACACGAGCTGTATTTTAATGGTCCGGTAATATCTTTGGTTGGACCCTATGTTATTAAAGGAAAAGTGCTAATACTACCAATTAGCGGCACTGGCAAAAGCAACATGACTATGAGTGAGATGTCTAAATTAAACATATATAAGTATAACACTTCAAAATCAAATATTTACTTTTAAATAGTTAACTGTGAGGCGAAAATCTCCTTTACGGGTAAACCCTATGAAAAGAATGGCGAAACATATATGGAGGCATCCAATCTGAAGCTTATAACTAAGCCTGAACGTGTAAAGTACTTCTTCAGCAATCTATTCAATGGTGATAAGGCTCTGGGTGATAATATGAATGCGTTCCTCAATGAGAACTGGGAAGCTATATATTCGGAGGTACAGAAGTCGATAGAAGCGTCATTCGGAGACATTTATCAAGCGATTATCACAAATGTGTTCTCACAGTATCCTTATGCCAAATTCTTTGAAGAGTGAATATTAAATAATACCTATTAATCTGTTTTGGCTAATATACTCAATCAGTCTTACAGCAAAAAATTTAAGTATAAAAAATTAGATTTTTATAAATTTATCTCAATTACTATAAATGTAAAAGTCTTCTGCAATGTGTGAAAAATTTAAAACGTCAAAAATGCGCGTTCTTAATAAAAAATTATATATATCTTTTTCTTCCTATCTATAGAGTACTGCCTAGCAAAATTTCGATTTCTTTATCTTCGATTAGCTCTGAAAATTCAAACAAATAGTTGATAATGTCAAAAAAACATTTTGAAATAGTTTTAATTTTATAATAATTTGCCGTAAGCCAATGAGAGTTCGTCATTATTAAGTGTGTGTATGTATATATGTGATGGTTAATATGTTTATATAAATTGACAGTTTTCTGAAAGTAACTTTAAGAGTCATTATTATCAATGATCTTTCACATGAATTAAATAATAATTAATATTAAATATGTTATCATTCATAATTGTATATAAATGTAAGTAATAATACGTTATGGAAGTGTGGACACACTGCTCAGCAGTGTTGTGTACTGTGTTGGACAATGATACATTTCACTTTGGCAATCTGTTAAACCAATTATATTTAAACAGCAATTTTTTGGCCACTAAATGTTGTGTGAAATTTATGTTAGGTGAGAGTCACCTAAAATGGTAATTAGAAGAACGTGGTTATTTAAATAGAATAACTTGAAGAATATTTTCGTTGAAAATAAATCAAATAATTAAAATTGTTTAAAATGTAAAATTAAATTTGTAATTTTTCGGGCATTTCATTTAATGATAATTCTGTTTTGGTAATAAGAGGACTGCTATCTATGTGTTCATTTCACAAAACTTTGATTTTCCTCCATTGTTCAGCACAAAATCACAAATTACACAGTTTATATATACAAGTCCACATACTAGAACACTCCAATACAACCACAAAATCACGCAGTTGCACTTGTTCTGTGGCACTAAAGCAGAATCACACAAACACATATATGGATGCTCTTGAAGTTGATTCTATTGCGGATTAGCGTTGCAAGTGTTTCGATGAGCACCAATCCAGACTGCCAAGTAGTAAATCATAAATAGTTATTAACTTATTTTGAAAATCAAGTCTGTACATCAATACATACACTTTGTTAAAGCTGCCTGCCTTATAGACCCTATGAAAGCATACTCAAGTAGTGTGAAGAGTATCATGTAGCTCACTTGACTAACATCCGGGATTTCCTCTTCAATATAATCGCTTACTGTTGTCTCGCAATTACAGGCTCAACTAGCAGGACATATAGTTGCATTTCTCTCTCCAAGGTTGGATAAAGCAATGGCAACAAATCCAACAACTCACATATAAAAAATGTAATGAAAGTAGCAAAAAAAAAAAATAAAAGACCGTCGCACATTTTATGGTCAATAAAACGTGAGCCTTTTGGGTTTATTGAAACCCTTCGACTGTGCATTGGAAAATCTTTTGCTGCCATATGACCCTAGCTTAAGGGTGGACAGAATATCAGTGAACACGGAAATGCAGACGACATAAAAATCAGAAATTACCCGCCATTTTCATTTGCTGCCCTAACCTCACACAGATACCCAGCGACACAGATACACACTCACATACAGATACAATTGCTCAAACAGACTTCAGGCACTGTGCAATTATATGGCAACACCTATACAAACAATTTGCAGCTACTGTGATGCAATTTAATGTGCAAGTTGAGGTGTGAATAGAAGAAAACTGCAATTGTGGCTTATATTTCTGACCCAAATTATGGTCAGGATAATACTGTATCGTTTATTTTATTTTGAGGCTGCTCCAAAAATAAAAATTATAGTTTTTAACTGTTAATGAGTATTTTAAAGCAGAAACAAGAATGGCTATATACGGTGTGCCGAAACTAAGTATGCTCTTTCAGCAACTTTTCAAAATAAAATTAAATGAATAAAATACATTTTTGGCGTTTTATTCATAATTATTAAGTCGAAAGGTCGATCGGACCAGCTCTGATATATTTAATAGTGAGAGACTAGTTTGCGTACAATTTAAAAGACAACCGGACAAAATTTTAAATTTTATTAATTAAAATATAAATTTTTCCGAATAATAAAAAACGTTTTTGTCGACTTCACTATTGACTTATAATCACAAACTGCATCAAAAATACAAATAGGTTATATAATTCATTGAATTTTATATTGACTCCACGTGTCACAATTAAATATCAATTAAATTGAATGCATTAGAGAACTTTTCTATTTACTTTTATACCCTAATAAAACGGTATTCAAATTTTGTTATTACGTGTGTAACTAAGTATATATAAGTATATATTATATTTGTCTGTCTGTCGTCTTCTACGCATCCAAATCATAACAAAAATCATAGCCCATTAATAAAATTCTTTTTTTAAATGTGTTGTATAAGCAATTTTTTTGTTTAAAGTAATATCTGCACCAAAAGTGCCAATTCTAAGTTTGATTGTTCTTAAAATATATTGATTTAACTTGATCATAATTTCATATAGTTGGAGAAATGGTTTAAAAAACTATTGCAAGGGTATAAAGCGTCGGCATGCCGAAGATAGTGTTTTTTTCCCTTTTTATTGTGTTTTTACAAGCCCTTCGCTCAATAAAATAATTTTTTAATTTCAACTAATTCAAAAATATTTGCATATTAATTTATTTTTAATTATAATTTTTATAACAAGCTATTATTATTTTTTTTAATACTCCACAATAAAATATTCCAACCATCAATTACATATATAAATATAAAATCAAATTATAAATATTTAGGCGTGTGATCGAATTGGTGATACCTCGTGCGTTTTATATTAAGTTGGATGATATGCCTACCAGTTTTTGTTTACAGTAAAATATTGATTATTAGATTTACATGCTCTTTGTTGTTATTGAACCTCAAACTCAAATAATCTCATATACACACACATTCAAATCAAGCAGTGCAAAGCAGAATTTAAACTGCAAGCAGTTCAAGGTCTAAGAGATAAATTTATTTCTATAATAGCTTCCGTGTTCCGATAAATTCGCGCAGCATATTTAGATCGTCATAAAAACTTGATTAACTCTTTCGACCTTTGTTTCGATTTGTACAGGGTATGTTTTTATAGGTATTAGTTTATCTTACCAAACAAATATATTTGTTTTAATTTATTTCCAGTTGTTTGTCATATAAAAAATGCACTTACTTATATGTGATAGTTATTTAATTCACATAAAAACAAGAACGGCACGTCGAAGCTAATTATACCCTTGCAATGATCATCTAAAATTTCAATATTCGACCGATCGCTTCTATGGCAGCCATATTATATAGCTGTCTGATCTTAATAAAGCTTAATGAGATTTTGTAGAGTAATTTTAAGATCGATCTGGAGAGATTAGTTCTGCTATCTTAAAAAACGAAAAACTTTTTCAAAGAAGAACTCAATTATCACCAGATGGTTTATGTAACAGTTAAAGAATATAGTAATTAGTCTTTGATCAAACCGCGTCGGATTTTACAAGCCATGTTTCTACATCGAAATTTTGAGTTTGATTTCACTATCTTGAAAAACAAAAAAGTTTTTCATACAAGCATATATTTCGACCGATTTTTCATATGAGACCTATAGGTTATTGTTGTCCAGTTTTAATGAAACTCGGTAAGATTGTTTAGATTATAATACTCTATTGATCTGCTAGGTTTGGTTTTGATATCTAGAAAAACAATTTTTTTTATTAATCTCTGCTATGACAGCTATGATTTTGATTTGAAAAATTGAGAGACTAGTTTGCATAGATACAGACAGACGGACATGACTTTATCGACACAGTTCGTCGTCTTGATCAAGAATATTTATACTTCATGGGGTTTGATACATCTTTTACTATGCGTAACACATTTCATTGCAAAATTATAATACCTTTTTGCAAGGGTATAATATTGAATCATCTGCATTAGCTATGAATCTCTATAAAAGCTAAGTTCCAACTGCAGATTAATATTAGTAGCTTAATCAAAATCAGTTGAAAAAGTTCCGAGAAATATAGTTTAAATTTTTTTTTTCTGAAAATGTCGCAATTTATTTTCATAATCGTGTTGTGTACATTTCTCTCTGTACAAGCCAAGTTTCGTAAGCAAGGATTAATATTTCTACCGATGTCTATCTAAAGTCATTTATTCTGTAGCCGAAGATCCCAAGGCCTGTAAATATGGGGATACTGAGTGTATTGTGAAGATGATCAATTATTACATGAGTGAAAAGGGGAAACAGGGTGATCGTGACATAAATTTGGTGAAGCTTGATCCATTTAAAGTGGCCAAGATGAGCATCAATCAGGGTAGCGAGAGTCCCGTCGCTATTGACCTCACCTTCAACGATAATAATGTCTATGGCTTCAGCGACATAAGATTTCATAAGGTTAAGTAAGTAAAATATCAAATTCGAAATATCTAAGTATTCTAAATAATTTAACTGCAGAGGATTCGATAAAAATATTGCCACTAAACACGAGCTATATTTTAATTCTCCCAAAATATCTTTGGTTGGACCCTATGTTATTAAAGGAAAAGTGCTAATACTGCCCATAAGCGGCTCTGGCAACAGCAATATTACTATGAGTGAGATTTGAGATTTAATCATTTTTAAGTATAATACTATAAAATCGTATTCAATTTTTATAATAGGTAACTTTGAGGCGAAAATTTCCTTTACGGGTAAACCCTATGAAAAGAATGGTGAAACATATATGGAGGCTTCCAATCTTAAGCTTAATATTAAGCCTGATCGTGTATACTACTCCTTCAGCAATCTATTCAATGGTGATAAGGCTCTGGGTGATAATATGAATGCGTTCCTCAATGAGAACTGGGAAGCTATATATTCGGAGGTACAGAAATCGATAGAAGCGTCATTTGGAGACATTTATCAAGCGATTATCTCAAATGTATTCTCAAAATATCCTTATGCCAAGTTCTTCGAAGAGTAAATATTATATACACAAGAATTCTCATGAGCTCAATATGCTCGGTAATTCTAATCGCAAAAGATTTAAAAATAAGAAATAAGATTTTTATAAATTTATTGAAATTATATTTGTTTAATTGAGAAAATGGTAAATGGTGTAATTAAAAAACGAACTAATTAAACAAAATATGTTGAAAAATATTAATTTTATTTATTTTATATGGACTCGGGGTGTTGGTAATAATGAAATACTATATATGATTCATTTCTCAAAAGTTTGACTTATTTCCATTTTTATCAAATTTAGTTTTACAACTTAAATCTAAATAAATCTTCAAGCTGGTGAAAAGTATAATTTATTAAATTATTGCAAAGAATCGTTTCAATGACGTCAAAATGTTATACCGGCCGATCCGACGAGCTCTGATATACGTGTTATTGGGAGACAAGTTTACACGTGTATCAATTAAATATCAATTAAATTGAATGCATTAGATAACTTTTCTATTTACTTTTATAATAAAACGGTATTCAAATTTTGTTATTACGTGTATAAGTATATATATGTCTGTCTGTCATCTTCTATGCATCCAAACCATAACAAAACTCATAATCCATTAATAAAATTATTTTTTAAAATGTGTTGTATGAGCAATTTTTTTGTTTTAAGTAATATCTGTACCAATTCTAAGTTTGATTGTTCGTTCTTTTATTATATTTAATTTCATCATAATTTCATATAGTTGCAATAGCAGTAAGTTGGAGAAATAGTTTAGAAGACTACTGCAAAGGGTATAAAGCGTCGTCATGCCGAATCTTCGGCATTTTTTTTCCCTTTTTTTATTCTGTTCTTACAAGCCCTTCGCTCATTAAAATAATTTTTAATTTCAACTAATTCAAAAATATTTGTATTTTTACTTATATTTATTTATAATTTTTATAACAAGCTATTATTATTTTTTTTAATACTCTACAATAAAATATTCCAACCATCAATTACATATATAAATATAAAATCAAATTATAAATATTTAGGCGAGTGATGGAATTGGTGATACCTCGTTTTATATTAAGTTTGATGATATGCATACCAGTTTTTGTTTACAGTAAAATATTGACTATAAGATTTACATGCTCTTTGTAACTAGTTTAAGTATTAAATTACGAAACGTAGTCATTGAACCTCAAACACAAATACTCTCATATACATATACACACATTCAAATCAAGCAGTGTAAAGCAGAATTTGAACAGCAAGCAGTTCAAGAGCAATAATTACATGTCCGTGGATTGGCTGCTTCTGTATAAGAGATTAATTTATTTATATAAATTATATTATTTATTTATATAAAATTTAATTCGCACAGCTTATTCAGATCGGTATAAGAACTTGATTAACTCTTTCGGCCTGTGTTACGATTTGTACAGAATATGTCCCGCAGTCAGTCTTATTATCTTATTATATATGATTGCTTTTATAAGTATTAGTTTATCTTAATTAACAAATATAATTGATTTAATTTATTTCCAGTTGTTTATCAGATAAATAATGCACATATATAATTACACGTGATAACTATTTAATTTACATAAAATCAATAACGGCCCGCCGAAACTATTAATACCCTTGCAATGTTCATCTAAAATTACAATATTCGACCGATCGCTTCTATGGCAGCTATATGATATAACTGTCTGATGTTAATCAAGCTTAATAAAATTGTTCAGAGTCAGAAGAACCAATTTTTCAACATTTATTTTTTGATGGATCTTTCCTATGACAGCTGTATGATATAGTTGTCTGATTCGGCTGATTTTGGGATAAAAAAAATTTAGAGACTATTTTGCATAGAAACAGACGGAACGACATGACTTTATCGACCCAGTTCGTCGTCTTTATAAAGAATATTTATACTTTATGGGGTCGGAGACATCTCTTTCTATGCGTAACACATTTCTTTGCAAAATTATTATACCTTTTTGCAAGGGTATAATAATGAATCATCTACATCAACTACGAACCTCTATAAAAGCTAAGCTGCAACTACAGATTAATGTTAGTCTCGTGAAAAGGTTCCGACAAATATAATTACAATTTCTGTTCTGAAAATGTCGCAATTTATTTTTATAATCGCGTTGTGTACATTTCTCTCTGTACAAGCCAAGTTTCGTAAGCAAGGATTAATATTTCTACCGATGTCTTTCTAAACTCATTTATTCTGTAGCCGAAGATCCCAAAGCCTGTAAATATGGGGATACTGAGTGTATTGTGAAGATGATCAATTATTACATGAGTGAAAAGGGGAAACAGGGGGATCGTGACATAAATTTGGTGAAACTTGATCCATTTAAAGTGGCCAAGATGAACATCAATCAAGGTAGCGAGAGTCCCGTCGCTATTGACCTCACCTTCAACGATAATAATGTCTTAGGCTTCAGCGACATGAGATTTCATAAGGTTAAGTAAGTAAAATATCAAATTCAAAATATCTAAGTATACCAATTAAATAATAAACCTGCAGAGGATTTGATAAGAATATTGCCACTAAACACGAGCTGTATTTTAATGGTCCAGTAATATCTTTGGTTGGACCCTATGTTATTAAAGGAAAAGTGCTAATACTACCAATTAGCGGCTCTGGCAACAGCAATATTACTATGAGTGAGATTTGAGTTTTAATCATATTTAAGTATAATACTATAAAATAATATTCCCATTTGAATAGGTAACTTTGAGGCAAAAATTGCCTTTACGGGTAAACCCTATGAAAAGAATGGCGAAACCTATATGGAAGCCTCCAATCTTAAGCTTATTATTAAGCCTGAGCGTGTATACTACTCCTTCAGCAATCTATTCAATGGTGATAAGGCTCTGGGTGATAATATGAATGCGTTCCTCAATGAGAACTGGGAAGCTATATATTCGGAGGCACAGAAATCAATAGAAGCCGCTTTTGCAGAAATTTATCAAGCGATTATCACAAATGTATTCTCTCAGTATCCTTATGAAAAGTTCTTTGAGGAGTGAATATTATATATCTTAGAATTCCGTTAAGCTTAATATACTCATTAATTCTAATGGCAAAAGATTTGAATATATAGAAATAAGATTTTTATAAATTTATTTAAATGACATTTGTTTAATTGAAGAAATTGTGAATGTGGTAATGAAGGAAACGAGCTAATTAAACAAAATAACTAGGAAATATTAATTTTATTTATTTAATATGAACTCGGGGTGTGGACAATAATACAACAATACCATAGATGAGTTATAGATTTATTTCACAAAACTTTGATTTTCTTCCATTGTTCAGCACCAAAATCACAAATTACACAGTTTATATATACAAGTCCACATACTAGAACACTCCAATACAACCACAAAATCACGCAGTTGCACTTGTTCTGTGGCACTTAAGCAGAATCACACAAACACATATATGGATGCTCTTAAAGTTGATTCTATTGCGGATTAGCGTTGCAAGTGTTGCGATGAGCACCAATCGAGACTGCCAAGTAGTAAATCATAAATAGTTATTAACTTATTTTGAAAATCAAGTCTATACATCAATAAATACACTTTGAAAAAGCAGGCTGCCCTATAGCCACTATTTAAGCATACTTAAGTAGTGTGAAGAGTATCATGTAGCTCACTTGACTAACATCCGGGATTTCCTCTTCAATATAATCGCTTACTGTTGTCTCGCAATTACAGGCTCAACTAGCAGGACATATAGTTGCAGTTCTCTCTCCAAGGTTGGATAAAGCAATGGCAACAAATCCAACAACTCACATATAAAAAAAATGTAATGAAAGTAGCAAAAAAAAAAAATAAAAGACCGTCGCACATTTTATGGTCAATAAAACGTGAGCCTTTTGGGTTTATTGAAACCCTTCGACTGTGCATTGGAAAATCTTTTGCTGCCATATGACCCTAGCTTAAGGGTGGACAGAATATCAGTGAACACGGAAATGCAGACAACATAAAAATCAGAAATTACCCGCCATTTTCATTTGCTGCCCTAACCTCACACAGATACCCAGATACTTATTCATACATACAAAGCAAATACATATATACATATATATATAGCTCAAACCGACTTTAAGTACTGTGCAATTATGACATCTATACAAACAATTTGCAACTACTGTGATGCCGCCTAATGGGCAAGTTGAGGTGTGAATAGACCAGATACGCTGTTAACAGAACTGCATTTGGCTAACAAGGCTGAGTGTGTGCGTGTATGTGTGTGTGTGCATGTGTGTGTTTGCATTCCCTTTTGCGGTTTATATTTGTGACCCAAATTATGGTCAGGCTACCATAGGGCACATTGCTCCCAAGCGTGACGCCCATTTGTATTGCGGCTGTTCCCATAATAATGGCAGCAGGCAACTGCCAACAACACACACACATAACAACCACACACACACACACACTCACATGCACACCCATAAATTGCTTCTGGTCGTATTTAATTTCAGCTAATTAAATTCAATTGCTGAGATTATGCATATTGTCAAGTGCACATTTTAGCTGAAATTTATTTTATAAATGATTTTTATAGAAGAAATTTTTGTCAAAGCAAAACTTTTGCAAATATTTAATAGAGAGTAGTTTGGGACAAACTAAACTTGAGCTATTGAATATATATATAGCTTTTTTTAATGTATTTTTTAATGCATTTCCTATGAATTCCTGGAGCATGAGAACACTAAACAAAACAAGTATTGAGTAAAAGTCACTCATATAATTGGTCATAAATTGCTTGATACTGTCGCTTGTCAACAATTATAAGTACTATGCCTAGCTCTTTTGACAGACACATTCCGATTTTCCAAGTAATCAATATCCTTTGTCACGCCCATTATACCTAAACCCCCCCCACACTGCCAATGATGTAATCCCAAACGAGTTCAACAAATTGCTGGCGGAAGTTTTCTCACATTTCAATTGATTTGTAAGTATGTATATACAAAGATATTTGTATTGTGATTGTGGCCAACAATGGGCCATGGTCAATATAAAGAGCAGAGGAAATTTGTAGCAATCAGTGCGATGCTATGCGAAAGCAAACAATACTTAATGCTATTAATATTTTATTATTATTACACGACTATGCAAAGACGGCGAACAATGGAAAACTAAACTTTTTATGCCCACTCTGCCGCCGTAATAGAAAATACGGAATTAAGTTCAAACACAAACACAGACAAATAATGGCAACAATGGCCAACTACGCCAAAATGCTTATCCGCGATTGTGTGTGTAAGTGTGTGTGTGTGTTGGTGAGGAATATATAGTGTATAGATATACCCAAGGCAATAGAAAATGTCGGTCGAGAGAATTAATAATTCAATTAGATTGCACAATGCATTGTATAAAAGTTCAAAAATTTAAAAGAGTAGCACGTGTCGAAAATGCAATATTCTTATATAGATTTCAACAATGATAAACAAATGATACTTATGATAAGTTATGGCTTTTATCTATAGATCTAAAGAGTGACGCAAAAAACCAAAAAACGAGTTTACAAAAAAAAATTTCACAAATTGTAACTTTTTTTAAAATGGATATATTTTTAGGCAAAATTTTAATTGCAATTTACAATAACTTTTAAGCGAGAAATCTCATTTAAAATTTGTATATAGCAGGTTAATAGGTTATTTTAATATCTTTTCAAAAAGATAAACACTTTCAATATTATTAAACTTAGTTCTTAGTTAATTTGCACTTTACGAAAGCTACCTTTTTGAAAAGTAAAAACTATATTTTTTATATTATCTCCAAAGCGGTCCAGACAAAATATTTTTTTTTTAAAATTTATTTTGCGGAATCAGTTACCCATTTTACATATAACTTGACTCTAAAAAGTCCGGGATACAATATGCTGTTGCTTAGTGTAATTGGTTATTGATTAAGTTGATCAGTTTTATAAATTAAAATGGATAAGTTGCTATTAATCTAACTAGATTATTTTTAGATATTTTCCTACGATTATTTTATTTAATTGGAATTAAATCCAACAGGTTTAGCTAAATCTGCTCTGTTGTTAATATATTTATTATTCAAATGCGACACATATTACGTGATGAAATAAGTATACTCTCAGCAAGAGTATAAATAGAGCCAGCGAGCAAATGCAGATAAAAACTGTATTCTTTGATGGAAATTGAAAACCGTGATTTCTATGCCAGTGCCAATAACAGCTGAACTAAAATTCCATCAAAATATTGCACTTATTTTCTACATATCAGTTGAATATGTTTGTACTCTGACTGAGAATTAACCTAATCATATTAAAAAAGAAAATTGGCCCAATTGAGTTATAAGCATAAACCATATTTATGATGTTGTTGAGCAGAAGAGTGCGCTCATTTGTGCATTGCACATTATGACTGTTTATAAACAAGTTTTAAATCTATTTATGCGGAAAATGTTAGACGACATTGCTGCCCCATCCCCTGTTGCCCGTTTAGTCAGATACGCGTTTGTGGTAAAAATCTGTTGCACAACCCTCTAAATGCTGCACGTCAACTTACGTGATACTCATTATTTACATTCGATTGAAAGTTTAACGTGTATGGGAAAGGAAAAAGTTTATCGTTGTGTGCCTGAATACTGGTTACGGATATTGCGGCTATATGTATCTGCGTATCTCTGTATTTTTCATATCCTTTACAGAGCACGTTCATTTTTCGTTTGCCAAATAAAATATAAAGTTTAGCGTACCTCAGCGACACCTGCCCCACGACCCGTGTGCACCCTTTTCAAATGTGGATTATGCATCAATATACATACTATAAACTTTCCTATATGGATGTCGGTATATATGAATACTTTGTCTGTTTCTGGGAAAAGTTTTCACATGTGCGTGCTCTGTTAATGAGTCTAGCATTCATTCTCATTTAGCAGCTGAGTGAGACATGAATTAAGATAAATAGAAAGGAATTCAAAGTTTTTCCAACTATTCGCTATATATCATAATTATACTTTTATTAAATAAATTGCAATTAAGTATTGTAAATAAGTTTTCGTGTTCGCTAATTGGTTGCCAATTGTCTAAGGTAATACTTAGTCAAAAGTGGAATATAAATTATAATAGGTTTTCAGTTATTTTCAGCACGATTGATTAAGAGAGTAATATGAATACTATAATTTACTAGGGAATTATACTTTAAATCAGATTTTAAACACATTGCCATTAACATTAATGATTATTTTATTGAGATACAATTATTTTTATTTATTTGATAACCAGCCTTTAATTATCATGAAACATATTTGACCCCAACATCGATATCCGATTTTAATACAATATAAAAAATAATAAAATAAATAAAAATTATAAATTACTAATCGCATTTAAATTAATATTATAAGCAAAGTATTATGAATAAAATATCTACAAAATCTAAAATGTTTTCTACTATGTTTATCAAGCTTAAATTTATATGTTGACTTACAATTAAACTTAATAAATGAAAAGTTTATTATGTTGCTATTTCAACTAAACACTGATGTAAAAAATTATTAAATAAATAACATAATTTACGGGTTTTGTATTATAAGTCTGCCCTGCCCTTTTGTACAATCAAAATATTTTTTGGCATTATGAGTAAAAGCTTGAGCAAAAAAATCTGATTGATAGAGTATAGGAATATCTGTGACAGCCGCAATTCGACATAAAGATAAACTTACTAAATTATACAAATGGTTTCACTATAGATGACTTTCTTTAATTATAATTCAATAACTAAATGATAAATATTAAAACAATAAAAGTCCTATAGCTTGATTCACCAAATTTGATAAGATGACTTCGTTGAAAGAATTGTGAAAAAAATTGTGTAAAAAATTGTAAAAATATTAGATTTAATATATAAACTTTATAAATAACAGATAAATAACATATTTGCTAAATTACCTTTAAAGGCCTTTCTTGACAGCCTAACACACTCAATATCCTCTTAAACAATGTCTAAGGCTAACTAAATTTCCATTTATGTCTTTAAAAATTATTAAGAAATTAAAACAAAATATATAATGCATCAGGCATTTTAAAATACCGTTATATTTTGTATTAATTATTATTGTATATTATATTACTGAAGCCGCATTTAAAGAATCTTTTGACTATTCTCTGACAGATTTCAAAATGTTGTACAGGAACTAAGACTTTGTGTGTTATATGACAACTCATTACGCAAGCGGTGCTAAAGGCTAGTGCAGATATTTATTACGCATACGCTCTATAAATCGCTTGCAATGAACCTACATTGTTTAAGGATATGAACGCGTGCAATAAAAGTGAAGTTCATAAAAGCTTGGCTGTTGGCTGATGGCTGATAGCCATTAGGGTTGCCATCGTCATGCACCCGATCAAACAGTAAATTACTGCAAGAGAGCATCTATGGCAATAATAAAAAATTCCCAATACCTGAATCTTTTGTGTGCTAAAAGGATAATTTTACGAGTCAGCCAAGGACATAAAGCTGGCAGTCAGCTAGCTGACAACCAAATACAATCAATGCACAATCTATGACCAATAAGAGCACATAAATTCCCATTGACAAACCCCCGCTCCCCGCTCTCGTCTGTCAAACACTCACCGTGGTCCCGTCATAGCCATTTGTCAGCAGTTGTATGTCGATTTCAAATTCCAGATCCACTTTGGTGGTTGTCAGCTGCAACGGCAGGTGATCGGCGGCCATAAGCAGCGAACTGTGGTTGCGACGGTTGCCACCGCTGCCACCGCTGCTGCCACTGCTGCTGCTGCTGCTGCTGATGGGCAGTATGCTGGTGTGATTGGTCGCTCTGCTGCTGCTGCTGCTACTGATGCTGATGCTGCTGTGGGTGGTTGCAGCTGCTGCTGCTGCTGCTGCGGCCAGGGCGGCAATGGCCGTTGCGGCGCTTATGGCATTTGTCATGTTGCTTTAAGGATGGGGTGGAAGCTAAATGAATTGGACTTGGGGCTTGGGAAACAATAACTTGATTGACTTTTCTGCAGTCACTGCCTGTGGTAATGTGCGCTCGAGTTTCAATCTCAGAATGAACAACAAATTGCCAGGCGACTGTGGCGTGGCATTTTGGCTTTGTTTGTCCTTTCTATCTGCTCGTATGTGTATTTGCTATTCAATAAGCATTTGCTGGGGTTTCTGCTATAGGCGATTTAATGTATAACCTGTACTCTTCCATATGCATTTTCCTACTTTTCACTGGCGAAACACAATCAACGGGCGTACACACAGTAAGTAAGTAAACCTGTAAAACTAGGCGAATCCTGACCAGTGCCCAGTCATCGTCATGCGACATTTCCAAAACGGAAATTGCACATTTTCAACAGCTTTTCGTGTGTAATAGTCTGCAAAGTCATTTATTATTAGCCAGGACAACAACATGGCCAAGACGTGACCATTCAGTCAACGGCAGTGAATAACAGTTGAAAACTGCATGCAGCATGACGATATACCGACCCACTGTCCCGTCTGGCACGCCTAGTTACAATCAAGCAAATTATCAAATTGCTGCCAATTGCCGACTGTAAACTGTAAATTGTAAATTGTAGCACAAATGGGCTCACAATAATTGCAAACGTGCTCGGAATTAGACTTAGACGTCTTGAATTAGTTAGTAACTTGTATTATTTTTGTTTGTTTTATGCACTCGCGCACGATGAGTATGATTATTATGGCGGCAATTGATCGACAAACACACACACACACATACACATTTATATAGTAGACACACTCACACACACGCACACACACGGACTTGCTGAAACTTCTGCGTCGGCTGAAGCTGAAGCTGCTGCTGAGGCTGCTGAACCGCGCCGAACTGTGCGAATTGAAGGCTGAACGTTGACTGCCCCGTTGACAGGCACGCACGAGCGACCCGCAACGGTGACTAAATTTTGGGGGGGCAAACGAGGCGCCGGGTGAAACGCTGGCGAATGCCGTGCGTTCATTTGCCAGCACCGCACGGTATGCAACAAATTTTGAAGCGATTTCATACGCGACTAACTGCGAAGGCATCGACGATTCAACAGGATGTGTGCCAAAGGTTCGTAACACAGGCGAACAAACTGCGCAGCGCACGGCAGAGCGAGCTTTGCCGAGGCAGTTAACCATAGAGAGAAAGTAGTAGAGAGAGAAATACAGAGAGAGAGAGAGAGATAAGGCAAGAGTGCTATCTGAAAAGCGCACCTGTTGTGCCGTTGACGCGTTTTATGGGCGTTTCATGTGCGTTTTCAACGCGTTTCTTGTTCGCGCCCGCAATTTAACCTCATTACCGCGCCCATGTGACAGTCTGAAGTGCATGTAATGAAACTAAATTGCTAGCAATGACAAATTGCACTTGCGCAGCAATTTTTCAATTTGTTCTAAGCTAGGCTAGCATTTATTTTGGCACACAATTTGAAAACTCTTTTCAGCTCTTATCACAAGTTAACTAATCTCTTAAAAATATATGTACATGAAAGCGACGACTTAGAACCAGATCTTCTGGCGCACCCAGTCAATATGCCTGGCTATATCCGTATAAATGACGGGCTGTGTTAGATCACAATCACCGCCAGCGAGCTGGCCCGCCGAGACAACGCCGCGCAACAGCCACAAATTCTGCTCGTACAACATGAGGCCGCCACCGGAGTCACCTTGGCATGGACCGGAGACCTTGTTGCTGGCACAGATTGTGCGTGGGGTGACGAACCTGGCGCTTTCGGCAGATGTCAGATTTCGCAGACACTCAGTCTCAGTCACAATGCCCGTGTCCGCCATTTTGGCAATCTGCGTCTGATCATTGCCCAGCTCATCTTTACCCCATCCGGAGACATACGATTTGTAGCCCGAGGGCAACTGCAGCTGATAGTTATTGTTCCAAAGGCATATGGGCCTGATGTAGTTGCTAAAGCTGCAACAAGAAATTGAACTTGTAGTGCCAGGAAACTTCCCATATTGACAGGATTAGTTAATGCTCACCTCACTGGCGTCGCAAGCTGGAGTAATGCAATATCAGCGTCCGTATACAAGGATTCTGTGTATTGCTCATGAATGAGCAGCAGTGAGACACCTCGCGTCTCGCCCGTCGTCTCTATATCCAAGGTATTCCGCCCCAGCGAGACGGCAACTTGGTTGGCCGGCAGATTGCGACCGCCGTATTGGAAACAGTGCGCCGCCGACAACACCGTGACAGCTGAGATGAGCGTGCCACCGCAGAAAAAATTGGTGCCATCTCTGCGCTCATAGAGTGCCACCATCCAGGGCAGCTGACCGCGAGCCACCTTGGTGCCACGAACGATAAGCGGTGCTGTGATGTGCCCCACCCGTCCACAGATCAAGCTTAATTGCTGGAATCCTTGGACACCAGTTCCAGGTGCCGCCGGTCTCTGCCGTGGAACTGCAGCTGGAGCAGGTGTAGGAGCAGGTACACGTACAGGTGTAGATGGTGGTGGAGGTGGAGGTGCAGGGGTAGGAACTTGTACGCGGAATACTTGTTCTTGAGGTTCTTCCTGCCACACCGGGCGCACTGGCTGGCGGCTCTCTTGAGTGAACTGCCTCTGTGGACCCAAACCAATCAATGGTGCCGTATCGGAGCGCAAGGTATTAGATAGTTTGAGGGTAACACTGTTCGGAGGATCTGCAAGGAAAGTGTAATTTGTAATTCTCAAATTTGTATCAATTGGAAAACTGTTCAAGACCACTTACATGGTGAGCCTCTGCATATCACGATGTCGTTGATCCTAATGAGCGTTACCTTGGGCAGAACTCCTGGTGTGGGAAAGTCAATGCGATATTGTATAGGATTACCGACCCGCAAATTAAGGTTGGTTGTTGCATCGTCATCCCACAATCCGAGAGTGCCAACGTAATTCTAAATAAATGCGAACATATAAAAGTCTTATAATTTGATGGATTTAAATCTTGAACAAAAATTTCCCCCTTTATACATAACTTCAATTAGTGAGCTCATTTGAAAAAGTACTCCTGTAATTCCCTATCAGTCATTTGGGTAATATTTATTTATGCTGTGCATTAATGGATGTCAATTGAAAACAGGTAATCATGTTACAGTCGACAACCCCGACTCTTGTTTACTCTGTTTTCAGTGTGTTTCCATTTGCTTACCAGCACAGGCGGAAGTGATCTCAACTTTACAAAAGCTGATATTAATTTTTGTTATTATCTTTACGGCAGGTATGTCACAAATATTATAAGAGATTTTGGCTTTGATTGCAAAACTCGCGTTATTTAAGAAAACTTTCATTAAAAGAAATCTATCAACAATTATCATGACATATTGTCACTTCAGGCAACAGTATAAAGTCGAATTAATAATAATTAAAATATATTAAATGCATAACAATTCAATTATTGTAAGTAAGGTAATCATAAATAAATAAAAAAAAAAATTGATTTATTTTCAAGAATTTTATTATTTAATTTTGAGAAAAATATGTTTTATTCCAAACTGATTATTATAACCCTCCAAACGAAACTCGATTTAAATTTAGTTAAAGCTCCCGAACTTTATTGTAAAAATTTACAATAAACGCGCCGCACATCAGCAAAAGAAATTAGTAAATAAAATTGAAAAGACACAGAGTATTTAACAGTCGGAAGCTGTCAATTCTAACACTAACACTTGTTCCCTATTGGGAAGAGAGTGTAAAGAGAGAATTTTAAAATATGTACATACAAATAAATCAACTTGGTAAAACCTACAACACATTTGTGGTTTTATTAATAAAAACAACAACAAACAAGATTTATCGCACCAGTGTAAACTTAATAATCCAAACAAATGTCAAGAAACCGGTGTCTCAACTTCTGGAAGTGACGCTCTAAGCAAGACAAGCTGCGTAGAATCATCTATGAGTATTCATATTATTTAAACTATTATACACGAGCCCATGAACAACGTAATGAATATATATATATATATGTACATATTTCGACTAATACTCCAAAAACAGTTATAGTTATTTATAGTTATACTATTTTCAAGCAATAAATGGATAAAACAATAGCTCAAACATACTAAACTAAAACAAATTTAAAAAATATGTGTGTATAGTGTTTCTATTTTGTTGCTTGTAATTGACATTAACGGACATTCCCATGGGAAAATCACGAATCTTATCAGCGACTGGGGTCAATGTGTGATAAGAGCACAAAATAAATGACAACGAATAGTACAATAATATAAATAATTTAAGGTTTTATACTCACCGAGTCAAGGAAGCCGCGCTGAGAGAGCTCAACGTACACAGTATTTTCCTGGTAGTGTGGATCATGACGTATTGATACGCGTCCCACGTACTCCTGATTATATCCCCGATACTGAAAGTACTGCGGACAGGACACATCAGGCACTTCCAGCTGAGCCGCATTGGGTGATATTAAAAGCTGCAGTGTCAAAAATATGGCGGATAGTAGTAGTAGAAGCTGATCCATAATATCTCTTTGTTTATATCAAGATCAATAAATCACACACGGAACACCCGCAATAACCAAGCACAACCACGTTGCAGACCGCATGCAAAGAGCGTCAAGCGATTACTGATGAATTTCAGATTTCAATTCCGCAATCTGACCGGTAAACCAGCGATCGATGGGAATCGATCTTGTGAGACAAAACCTGATCTCTCTGTCTCTTAACCAGCCAACCAATTGATATTAACACTCTCTGAATTGGACTGTCTTAATCACAGCTCTCTCGCTTTGTTTGGGAAGAAGCAAGAGTGCAAATACTTAATATAAATGTATTAGAAAATGCGCTTAATTTTTTACAATTGGGAGAGCCTAGCATTTTACTAACTAACTAGCTGATAGCAGGATAGAACATAACACCCTGTACCCATTAAAAATATGTAAAAGGGTGTCATAAAAAAAACGGTATCAAGCACAAAAAGGCTTGTCCGACCATATAAAGTATATAAATTCTTGATCAGTATCAGATCTCAAAAACTATACGAGCTACTGACACCAAAATTGGTATGTAGGTTCCTGTATTATTTTAAATTTCTAATACTCGCTCCTTACCCCTTCAAAAAGATAAAAATGATTTATAGCCACATTATGACTATGATTTTTGGCATTCGCATACTATGATTTTTTGCTTTTTAATAAACATCGAAGTTATTGAAGAATTAGTTTACGTGGAAAATCAGCTGACAGCAGAGCAGCCAGTCAGTGGCTGGACTGGCTACAGGGTATACCATAGTCTGGTATATTCGACTATAGCATTGTTACTTGTTTTTATTGAGTTATGTTTTTGATTAAAAATCAATTTGTTTTTCAGACAGCATTCCTATATACGGCGTAATGATAAATAATTTGCATATAAATTACCCGTCGTTGGGATATGTGCATATGTATGAATACTTATATAACTCGTGCATCTTCCGTAAATTTGTCAATGGAGTGTGCAGGATGAAATTCTATTTATTTATTTCTAATTAAAACTTAAACCTAAAATTTATTCTCTACTGTATTTTGGCACTACTTTGGAGTTACAGTGGAACTCTTAATAATAAATAAGTGATTACTATTCCCACATGTGTTCACGCACCCAGGCAATCTGCTTGGCCACATCAGTGTAGACGGCTGGCTTGGAGACATCACAGGTATTGCCCTTGATCTGGCCCATCGAGATGACACCACGTATCAGCCACACATTATTTTCTCTGATTAACAGACCGCCACCTCCATCGCTACCACAGGGACCGGTGCCATCTTTTTTGGCACAAATGGTGCCAGTTTGCACCAAGGTCCTTGGCAGTTCGCGGAGACAATTTGGTTCTGCCAAAATATCTATGTCCGTAACTTTAGATACTTTGGTGTTAGCATTGCCTTTTTCATCTGCGCCCCAACCAGCCACATAAGCCTTATAGCCTGATGGGAGTTCCGACAGATTGTTTTCGTTCCATAGACAAATCGGAACAATATAGTCGTTAAAGCTGTAGGAATAATTTTATTTTCCTTGTACAATAATTTTATTTTTAATTTATTTATGTTATACTTACGTTATTGGCACATCCAGCCTAATAAGCGCCAGGTCTGGCTGCTTGTTACTGATCTTGTACTGCTCATGAATAAGCAATTCCCAAACGTCTCGCACCGTGCCATCTGACGAGAGATCGACGGTGTCGCGACCTAATGACACAACAGTTTGGCTGGCCGGAAGGTTGCGGGTAAAAGTGGGAGATTCAAAAAGAAAACAGTGCGCTGCCGATAGGACTGTGTTGGCCGAGATTAGTGAGCCACCACAAAAGAAGAGCGGTCTACTGCCTTGCTTCCGTTCAAAGAGACCCACCAACCAGGGCAGCTGGCCGCGCTCCAGCGTCTTGCCTTGGATGATAAGCGGCGTCGTGGTGGTCCTTTCACGTCCACAAACGGCACTTAGCTGCTCAGAGTTTGTGAACTGGTTAATTAACTCGGGCGTTGACTGCGCTTCACCTCCGATCTTCGGTACAGTCCATGTTATGTTTCCTATCTCCTGTTGTTCCGCTGCGTTTGATTTGGGCTGTATCGGCGTAGGCGATGCGCCAAAAAAGAAATTCGGTGACGCCGTGGACCGCAATGAATGTGCCAGTGATATTACTGTTTGGGGTTTTGGATCTGTAAGAGAAAGGTAACGTTACTTGAACAAACTTGAATATTTGTTGGTTTACTTACATTGTTCTGCCCCGCAGACTACCACATCGTTGAGCTTGATTAGGGTTAATTTAGGTGGACTAGTCGGCATGGGAAAGTCAACGCGATAGTTAATGGGCAGACCGTTTTTTAAATTGTTGTCAGTTATTTCCTTACTATCTAACAATGATAAACTGCCGACATAGCTCTAGAGTGGACAGAAAGAATATAACAGAGGTAATATTTATTATTAAATTCTCTGTTAAAATCAAATATAACAAGTACCAGAACTTCATAGAATATCAAAAAAAAACCTTTATTGTCAGGTCTTAACTGGTTATTAAGGGTATTTACACTTCCATTTGAACCGGGGATCTACAATTGGGTTGCTGACTTCAATAAAAAAAACTTTCTTCAAACTGGTTCGTCTGTCTGTATACAAATTTGACATACATATGTGCGTACATATATTTTGAATATGTTCTCAAGAGTACAAGAAATATATGTATAATAATAATATAAAAAAATCGTCGGTCAACCAGGTTATTTATAACTGTTCTCTATAATTCTCCTTAAAACCAGCTTGATCTCATATTGACACAATTATGAGTTAGTTATGAATCTGTCTCTCTCTCTCTAATAATGGAAATTTGCACATTAATATAATTGTGTTTACTGCGGGAAATATCAGCATATGCATTATCACTTGTGATTGTGTGATAAGAGCTGGAAATTGAGCACAGTTGTAAAAAACACATCAATATGCTGCTGGGAAAAGATCCAGTTGAATGACGTTCATTGAATTCCACAGATTCAACATATTCTCAATGGATCTTATTACTATACACGAATATACTATATAAATACTCACCCAGTTATAAGCTCCACGCTGTGAAAACTCTGCAACGACCACATTATTTTCAGTCTGCGGATCGTGACGTATTGATATATGACCAATGTACTGCTGATTGGATATCAAATATTGAAAAAACTGTGGACATGATATGGCCGGCGAAAACTGAGCCGAATTGGGAAATATCTGCCAAAAGATTATCAATATAATGCCGGACAGTATTCGTATTTTTTCCATTTTGAGTGATTTGTATTTTGTTCAAAACAAAAATTTGCATTCGTATACTACACTCGCTGAATTAATTAATCCGAGTGTCTAACTACAATACAAACGAACTTGACTCATTGAGAGTCGAAAAACGAATGATTTGTGTTTGCTTCTGGCTACTCTATATCAATCACAGATCGGTGAGTATTGATCTGCTCAATTCTGGGCTCTCAAGCGAAACCGGATAGCTCAACAAACGAGCAGCAATGAGTATAAATATTTTGCTGAGTCTATCAACTTGTAATTGAAATTTGTATTCATAATTCATATATATACATACATTATATAAATAAATAAAATCATTTCATATTTTGCAAAAGGCTCATCAATATACATGTAATTCATATATATTTATAACTTGCGTAACCGACGTGATAAGCCAAACGCCCTCAATTTTCAAATATAAACGGAAAAACATCATTGCTCTAAAATTTACTTTAAAATATCATCAAAAAAAATATATAAAAGTTTAATTAAATATTGTCTTCAATTATTACCTTGAAATCTTCTGCAACATAAACTTTTTATTTTTTCAGCTTATTGTCGACTTGATTTGCTAATTTTAAGCATTTTTCAAAAGTTTTTTAAACTCTAAGTAGACCGTGTCGAATAAAGAGTGAAGAACAAAGAATTGAAGGCTCATCAAAGTTGTATCTAGCTATTAAATGATGGGGAGACAGCTCTGAAGCAGAAATTAGAAATTCTAATCTATCTATTTGTATCGTACTTGATCTTATTTTAAGGACACAAAACATTTTTGTGAACTTCTATAAAGTACAAACAAACAAAGTCACTTCCATATTAAAAAATATACAATTTTCTCCCTTGAGATTTATTTAACAAACAGAGTAAATAGAGGGCGTTACGATTCATCTCAATTATTATCTATCCATAATACTAAATACAGTCTTGAGATAAATTTTATTGTAAAAACTCAGTATTGATGTAACTTCGTACAGATATAGTTCGGATCACCATTGTATTGAAAATAATAATAAATGTTAATAAACATTTTGGGAAGTTTCATTTGATTTTATTTTATAATAATTTCTAATATAAATTGAATGAAGAATTACTTTTTCTCCAAAGCATTAAATGTATTTAATTATTTGGTTTAATTTATTAACTACTAACTGATATTCTCTTTTAACCAAGGCAAATGCTTGGAAAGATCGCAGTACAGAACGTACTGAGTAAGATTGCAGCTGATTCCGGTTGTGCTTCGTTCACCCAGAGAGACAATGCCCCGAAGCATCCAGCGATTATGCCGCTTGACCATCAGACCCCCACCTGAATCACCTAGGCAAGGACCGGAGCCATCCAGATTTCCAGCACAGAGAGTGCGTTCCAAGACATTCTTCAACTTCCACTTGCGAACGCATTCCGCCTCGGTGGCAATCTTAGCGCTAACAACGCGGGGATAACGTGTCTCAGAGCTTCCATTTTCATCCGTGCCCCAGCCAGCAATAGTGCCTGATTCGTCAGCAGTTTCGCTTTCTTCAGCCTCCCACAGGCAAATGGGTTTGATGAGGTCATTGAAACTGCGGGAAAAGCAGAAAATTTGCGTTGGGAATTGAAATATGACAAAAAAAAGAAAAAAAATTAACATACATGACGGGACGATCAACAGTTACCAGTGCAATATCTGCGTCAGGCAAACGCTGTGTTAGAGTGGTAAAATCGGGATGCATCTTAATGCTGAACACATCGCGCACCTCAGCGCCATCCTCATTATAATTATCCAGATCGTAGCGACCCAAATACACCACCACACGATCCTCCTTCATTTTGTAAACGCAGTGGGCGGCTGTGATAATCAAAGTGGTCGAGATAAGCGATCCGCCGCACTTAAAAGCAAGTTTACGGGTCTCCTTGTGATAGATGGCTGTCAGCCAAGGATATGTGCCACGCGGATATTCCTTGCCCCTATGGATGTAAGGCGTGAGCGTACCTTCCTGTCCGCACGAAGAAAAGGATGCAATGAAATTTGGTGGCGGGACGGGTCCAGGGTTAAGCCGATTTATATTTGGAACGGACGTTGTAGCAGTCGTAGCTACTGGCCAAGGTGCGGGTGCAGGTGGAGCGACTGATACAGTTGTGGTTATAGTCGGTGTTGGCAAGTTTTGCCAGGGCACTACAGAAGTTGTGGTTCTGGTTGTTGCTGGTGGCCAGGATGACCAAGAAGGAGCAGCACTCGAAGGTTGAACATTCACCCACTCATTTAATAGATGTGGAATCAAATTTTTGGGCAGTTCCCTTTCAGCAGGGGAATCGTAATATACTGTTTTAATCGCCACATCAGACTGATCATTCGTAAATGTATTGAATACGGGTGCGGGACTTAGTGAGCCGAAAGTAGAGATCTCGTAGTAACGATTGAAGTAAGTGAAGGGCGAAGCATCTGAAAGCACAACGTCAATGCAATTGTTTAGAAATAATCCCATTTAAGTTAACTCACATTCACTGCTAGTGCACAGTGGGACATTATTAAATGAAAACCGCGTCAGCTTGGGCAGTATACCCGATGCATCTGGCCGTAAGCTCAGTCGGAACTTAGCTGCACTCAAAGTGGCCAGCACAGTTGCCACATCAGGATAAGGTAGTAAAGCTCCAACAACAGGTTGCTGTCGAATATTGAAAGTGGTATAGTCCATTCAGTTAGTATCAGATTCAAAACAAGCTTGTTGTGATTGGAAGTACATACATCTTGATTGCCCCGCTGCGAGAATCGTACGTCGATGCGACTCTTGCCATTTGGCAAGCTTAACGTTAGCTCTCCATGAGAACCTCCATTGGCGCCCTGAACATATTGGAAATACTGTCCACACGTATTTTCCGGCAACAGCTGAGCCATGGACACCGTCAATACCATGGCCAGCAGTAAAAGCAGTTGCATGCTCATTTCCGAAAATTATTTAAAGAAAACACAACAGAAATTTCGCTTAATTACTTAATGTACATGCGACAAGCGTCAATGGGCAAATATAACTGCTATGCATATTGAGATGTTCAACGCTCAACTGCGCTCTGTGGCGTTCTGCGTTGTGTTTCAGTCAGTATGCTAAATAAACTGGAAATTCCGCATCGTGCGGGAGCCTATAGAGCTGCCTAGAACATGTCTAGCTCTCCAATTGTGTCTCTTAACTGATGACTGAATAAAACCCGCCCCCTGACGACTCATAAACGGTAGAATAATTAGGTAAACGGCATCTGGTTTATTTTGTTAGCTTATTTCTAACTACTCATCTCACAATATTCCGCTCTATCCAGCTGAGATGCCTGGCCACATCACAGTAGATTACGAAGCGTGACAAATCGCATCCATTGCCGGCACGTTGAGCCAGCGAGACGATGCCGCGAACCAGCCAGCGATTGTTTCGCAGCACCATTAATCCTCCACCAGAGTCACCCAGACAGGGGCCATGTCCCTGGCTATTGCCAGCACAGAGTGTTCGAGGTGTCAGGAAGTCCTTGGCAGTAACCATTTCGCGCAAACACTCCTCCCTGGACACAGGTCGGACGTTGACTGTCATGGGAAACCGAGTTGGCTTGAATTTACTATCAATACCCCAGCCGGCAACAGATGCCTGTTCGCTATCATCGATGCCCAGGGTGGTACTGCTGCTCCAGAGGCAAATGGGGCGAACATAAAGTGAATATTGCACCGGCTCGGTGAACACTAATAGACCCACATCACAGTCGGGCACAAGATTGCCTACAAAATCAGGATGCGTTTTAACGCTCTCCACGGACATCAAAGTGGCGTCCTTCTCGGGATGCATAGTTACATCATGACGTCCGACATATACCCTCAGCTCAGATGGCATAGACCCGAAGATGCAATGTGCAGCCGTGATGACAGTGCGTTTAGAGATCAGTGTCGTCACGCATTTATAGTTCAATTCAATTTTATTTGGATCCTGATTGCTGTCGTGATATAGTGCGGCTAACCAGGGAAAACGACCTCTGGGCACGGTTTCTCCTCCAAACTGTAAGCCCCCAAAACCCTCAACGCCACACTCTTCTAAAGCTGGATCTTGTCGGTTATTCACTACGATGTCAGGCTTCCGGCTGGTCAGCGTTGGCAAAAACGGATTTTTATTCCAGGTGTTCGCACCTGATGTAAACGATGGTATAGGATTTGCTGTGGTGGGCGACGATAGTTTTGCAGTAGATGTCACTTTCTGATTGATGAATAGCAATGGTCTTGCTGTGGACTGGTAGACTGGTTTTGCACTGGTTGAAGCCGGCTGGTTGAAAAAGTGAAATGGAGTTTTACTAAGGAATGGAAGTAATCCCGATTGTGATGGCGCTGGTCTAGCTACGTTGGGACTAGGCCCAACTACCTGATAAGTAGTCGTCGTCGAAACAGACAAGTATAGCTTACGCGTTATTGTTGTTGAGGGTGCATCATCTGTGATTAAAAAATAATAATATGATTAGCTATATTATTAAATAAAAAACAATTTAAATGGAAATCGTAAGTCGGTGTAAGTATGAGTAGTTTTTTATGAGAATAGATTTGGTGTGACAGCGGAAATAGCAGTACAAATCCTTTGTATCTCAAATTGCTTATAAAGTACTAGCTCACGCGGCGTGCGTTGCTACGCTTCTGCCTTAAAAAAGACAATAAGTAATCTAATCATATTCTACAATGTCACTCAAATTGTAGCCTACTGCGGCACTGGGTATGTTCCAGCTGAAAATCTCAGACAATTTGCAAATGTATTTTCAATATATATTTTTGATAAAATTTTGTCACTTCCAATATAAAAGAAAGCTACAGTAAATATTGCAGGCTTCTAGTTTCTACCGTTTTGGGCTGTTCGTGAATCGACAATAAGTCACTCAGTCAGGTTGAACATTTATAGAAATATAGATTCACAATTCAATTACCAATATCGAATATATTGTTGTATATAAATGCATATTATTTAATGTATATGTCTTTATTTTAATCTTAATCTTTATTGACTACTCACACTCACTATCACTGCATAGCACTTGGTCATTGAGCTCGATGTGCACAATCTTTGGCAGCTCATCCGTGTAGCCCTCGAAGCTGACAAAGCATTCAGCGCGTCCACCATTTAGCAGGCGTTGAAGGGCTGTCGTCTCGTCTGGGTACGCTGATAAACCACTTATTGTGCCCGGCTATAAATAAATGCAATTAAATTTTATATGGAATGCGTCCAAAATACGATGCCTCCTTATTCAAGCTGCATACTTGACCCACGCCATGGGATACAAAACGAAGTGTCCAGTCGACACTTTTGAGGCCATGTTGTGAAGAAATGACATGGCCAATCCAATGATCGCCCTGTGGCTCATAGTGGAAGACATTGTTACAGTTGTTGTGTGGCAGACGCTGGGTCAAAACAATCTTTAGACAAAAGCTGAGGAGCGTCAGTTTCAGCATTTGCGTCTGAAATGCGATGACCATCAGAACTGTTGCTGATAGCGGATGACCGAGAACTGAGCCAGTCGACTACAAATCAAGTATGTATCATCAACAGACGAAGTATTGGCTCAGAGTTAGTCGCTCTCAGCAGTCTATAAATGTAAGAACATAAGAGTAACTGATTGCTCTCTTCCATGCGTTGAGATGCAACTTTCCTGAGGACAGGTTTTCGGACTGCTTGCCCCCTCCGGTGTCAGCCTCTGCGGATTACGCAAACTACGAAAGTGCCGGTTCATGGGTCAGCATTAAAAATATTCAAATTTATATTATATATAAAATACTTCTGTATATATATAAATATGTTCAAAAATGCTCGATGACGCTCTTGCTACAGCTTGAATGAAGCATGCTTTCACTATAATCAGCTTGTGGTGGCGTTTTGTTTATATTTTGATTTAGGTTTATAAATATGATGCTGCTTCCCTTTTTGTATTGAAACTGGTTTGCAAAAGATTTCAGTTCGCTCTCTGCTGTACTCTACCAAAAAGCGAAACGAGTTAAATGGCAAATAGCATCATTTTGCACTGCAGAGCCTGATTTAAGTCAATTGGGACTTAAGTAGGATTGATAGTAAATAAATTCGTTTTTTCATATATTGGTTGTAGAATTGTCAGTGCACTGCCGTCGGAACAAGGTATCTGCAAGTCAAGCCCACTCCACTAGAGTAAGTACTTACACTATGCAACAAATTTAAAAAAAAATTGTTGTGTAAGAGAAGGGGACTTAATAGAGGGGACCTGATTTAATTTTATTATCAATGCATTGTGACATTTCGTAACACAATTATAATACCCTTTTGCAAGGGTATAAAAATTACAAATAAGAGTTATTCTGCAGTTATATTAATGGATTTTCTTTGAAATTTCTTTAATATTAATTAAATTTAAATATATTATAAATAACTTGCTATTATATTAAGAAGTTCAACTCACTTATCGGGACTAATTCAAAATATTAATTTGAAAACATTCTTACTTTTATTACTTAGATTACTTTTATCTTTAAAAATGTTGTTTAGAATTTGATAATTTGTATAAAATGTCAAAGGCAGTACACAGCATCTAAAATATTATTGAAACTTCTTATCTCACAACATTCTGTTCTATCCAATTGAGATGCTTGGACACATCACAATAAATTACGTAATTCGACAAATCGCATCCATTGCCAGAACGTTGGGCTAAAGAGACGATGCCGCGCACCATCCAGCGATTGTTTCGCAGCACCATTAATCCACCTCCAGAGTCACCCAGACAGGGGCCATGTCCCTGACTATTGCCAGCACAGAGTGTTCGAGGTGTCAGAAAGTCCTTGGCAGTGATCATTTCACGAAGACACTTCTCCCTGGACACAGGTCGCACATTGACTGTCATGGGAAACTGCGTTGGCTTCAACTGTCTATCAATACCCCAGCCGGCAACGGCTGCCTGTTCGCTTTCATCTTTACTGAACGAAGTGCTGCCGCTCCACATGCAAATGGGACGCACGTAGATGGAGTATTGCACCTGCTCGGTGAGCACCAAGAGACCCAGGTCTGAATCGGGCACCAGATTGCCAACAAAATCCGGATGCGTACGTACGCTCTCCACGGCCATCAAAGTGGCGTCCCTCTCGGGGTGAACGTTAATATCATGGCGTCCCACATAGACTTTCATCTGGGCAGGTGTTCTGCCGTAGATGCAATGTGCAGCCGTGATGACAGTGCGTTTAGAGATTATTGTCGTTACGCATTTGTAGTTCAATTCAATTTTAAGTGGGTCCGGACTGCCGTTGTGATATAGAGCGGCTAGCCAGGGAAAACGACCTCTGGGCACGGCTTCTCCACCAAACTGTAAGGCCACTAGACCCTCCAAGCCACACTCATCTGATATTGGTTCCTGATGCGGGTGCACTATTGTTGTCGTACTTGGTATTGATCCTGCTGAGCTGGGTCTTGATGGCATAACCCTAGACGAGCTCGTCGACGCAACAGACATATGCAACTGACGCGTTGCTGTTGTTGAGGGCGGATCAACTATGAATATAAGCAATATTAATATATATTATAGATTTTGTAATAATTTTACAGGGTATTATAACACCTGAGAGTGAACTTCTTAAAAATTTAAGAAGAAATAATATCACACACAAATGCACTTAATTACTTACATTCGCTTGAAGTACATAGCACTTGACCATTGAGCTCAATGCGCACAATCTTTGGCAGTTCATCCTGGTAACCATCGAAGCGAACAAAACTTTCACCACGTCCACCATCCGACATACGTTGAAGAGCTGTCGCCTTATCCGGATATGGTGCCAAGTTACTCACGGTGCCCGGCTATAAGGACAATATTAATATTACGAATGAGTACTAAGAACGATTATTCGACCAGCTTACCTTGTCCACACCACGTGAGGCAAAACGAAGTGTCCAGTTGATATCTGTGAGACCATCTTGTGGAGGCGTAACCAGGCCAATGGAATGATCGCCCCGCCTCTGGTACTTGAAGATGTCGCCACAACTGTTGGATGTCCTTGTTATCGATGGTAATGATGATGATGATGATATTGGTATTGGTATTGATTCTTGATACGTACTCCTTGATACAACAGACGAGTGCAACCGACGAGTGCTTGTTGATGAGGGCGATCCATCTGTGAAAAAACAGGAAACCATAAAATTAAGATTAATATTATGCTACGCAAGTATGTAAAAAAAGTTATACAAGAAAAAATATATCCAAAAAAACAGCAACAATTGACTGCGTTCATACCATTGCAATGCAAAAGTTTGTTAACAAATATTGCACTCTCTACCCATTAAAAATGGGAAAACGAAAGTAAAGAGTAAAGTATATACTTGATTAGGCAGTCCTACAGTCTGTCTGTCTGTCCGTTTGTCCATCTGTTCGTCTGTCAGTTCGTCCGTCTTTATTTTAAATATCTGATATTCTTTTTTCACCACTGCAAATCGTTAAAACCGAAGTTATTCAAGAAAATGTTTTTCATAAATACACCATTCTGAAGTGTTCTCTTTGCTCGTAAGGTCCTTGAACTGCTTGAAGCTCAAATACTGATGTGCACTGCTTGGTTTGCTTGTGAATGAGTTCAAGATGTTCCTCAGTGTTCGGTTTTCCCACGATAGAGTGGCGATTTTACCTTGGATTTAATATCGATTGTCAAATTACATATCAAGTTGACTATCAAATTTTGATACTACCGCTTCAATAGCGTCGCAATGCTGAGATTTGTAGAACCCAATATACCATTTTTTCCTTTATTAACAGTGTATAACAAGAACTTCCGAATCACGACTAAAGTATTTGGCCAATTAGCCTCAAGTATCGAGAGTTCAATTTCTAGCAAAAACAGAGAAATAATTTTGTACTTTGAATATGCTCACAGGCTAAATTGCTTGAACACTCGAGAATTTGAGTGTGCTACGCGTCAGTTGAATCGTTGTATTTATTTTGTATTTCTAATTATTGGTTTCAGCTGCCTACAGGCATATTTATTATTTAAACATAATACTAATGAACTTTAATAAGAAATTTGAATTAACGATGACTAATTGTTAGCATATCTACAGCTCAACATGAATAAAACTCGTGCTTCTTTTAAAAAGAGTAAGTAGATTGGTCTAACATTGTTGAGAACACAATGTACTTAATACAGGAGAAAAAAATTGATATTAAAATATTTTCATCACAATAACTTATTTAAATTTCAGAAGATTTGACTTTGGATTATTTCATTAATCAATTTGTGGCAAACATAATCCTTGTTTAACTCTCCCAAGTATTTTGATCGCATCCTTACTAATCGTGTTTAAATTTAGGTGAATATTTTGTTTTAAATTTCAGTATACCAAGACATTATAATGATTCTTCTTCATGTCTTCATATTAGAGAGTTGAAAGTCAAATATTATTAAATTTAACCCACAACTTTTATAACCTCAATTATACACAGTACACGGATGAACTTAATGCTGCTATTTGTTTACGTCAGTGATAAGAATATTATTTACTTTTAAAACATGATTAAAACAATTAATTACTTACATTCGCTTGCAGTACATAGCACTTCACCATTAAGCTCGATTCTTACGATCTTTGGCAGCTCATCCTGGTAACCATCGAAGCGAACAAAACTTTCACCACGTCCACCCTCTCTCATACGTTGATGAGATGTCTCCTTATCCGGATATGGTGCTAAGCTGCTCACTGTGCCCGGCTATAAGACCAATAATAATATTAGAGATGATGTTGCTCGCGACTTCAACCAGCTTACTTGGCCTACAACACGTGAGCTAAACCGAAGTATCCAGGTGACATCTGTGAGACCATCCCGTGTAGGCTTGACAATCCCAATCCAATGATTACCCTGCCGCACATAGCGGAAGACACTATCACAATTGTTGGGAGGCAAACGCTGTGTCAAAGCAATCTGTAGACAAAGGCTGAGAATCGCCAATTTCAGAGATGCGATTGCCATCGGAACTGTTGCCGATAGCGGCTAAGCGGGAACTGAGTCAGTTGGAGTCAGACTGCTAATCAAGCTCGCATCATAAATTAGTATTATAATGGCTTAGAATTAGCCGATCATATACAAAGCTCTCGGCAGTTTGTGGAATTCCCGAACAAAAGAGCAGACACTTGCTCTCCCATTTACGTACTAAATCAATGATTCAAATTTTACTGAGGACAGGTTTTGCGGTATTTGCCCAGCCCCCCCTGCGATCTCAGCTTACGCAAAATAAGCAGTTACCGGTCAGGGGTCAGTATAAATAGTAAAGTATATAAATACACTTAAACATACCTGCTTTGTCTATAATCAGCTTACGGAGACTCTTTATTTACGTTTTGTTGCTCTCCAACAAAATCTCTCAGAAATCGGTCTTAATTGTAGAATCAGTGTCTCTCATCGAAAATGTATTAAATGACGGATGCTATTATTTTATTTTTTACTCATTTTCAGGGCCTCCTACCCCTAATCCCCTGTTTCACATCATTTCTTATCTCTTGCCATATTTTTGCTATTGACATATTTTTGCTTTAGCGCCGCAGTTTTATTATTTGCCGGAAAAGTTAAAGATGAGAAGGGAACTTTAAATATTGTAACGCAATATTTGTATGCAAATATATATGTATATTGAAAATTATGGTGCAAAAGTCTGAAGTATGAAGGTGTGTACTTGTTAAGAGAAACGCGTTTGCCAAACTTTTAACAACAATAAACGTAAGCAAACTCGATTTTCAGCTGCCGCAGTGGATGCCATTGTTATAATGGCTTCGAAGGCTTTTCTTACTCACAACTTTTATAATCAGTTCAAGTTTGTTAAGCTTTTGTGGTAATTTGTTGGGATTTCGCGTAAATTTCATTCGTTTTCCCATATAAATGAATGAAATATGATTGTTGTTGTTGCTGTCAAGTTTCGGGTCTAATGGTCGACCAAGTTGGCAGGCTGCATATTAATACGGCATATTGGAGCATCTATATCCGGCCAATTTGACTGCTTCTCAAGGTGAATTGCTTCCGCAGCAAACAGCCAATGGCAGCTGCCTGTTACCTGTTACCTGTTACCTGTTACCTGTTGCCAGTTACAGGAAGTGCATGTTTCATGCAAATTGTGCGCACTTCAGGGACGTTGATGCCCATTGAGATATTATGGCAGAGGTTAATTGGAGTAGAAGGCTGGCGCTACACATAAATCTGAGACGAGCTTGGGTAATTTGCAGCCAATTGAAGTGGGAGTAACATGAGGTGAAAATCAAATTTATATATTTTAATGTATTAATTAAATGCGGCGCAAAATTTTGAACGTATCGCAGGTACAAATGCCTCGATAGCGCGAAAATATAAAAACGAATGCATCGGAACAATTTTTGAATAGCTCTAAATGCTTGGCCTCCTTAAGACCAGTGCGAACCGACCACTGCAGCTCTTCATGCCAAGTATTCAAGGCATTCTCCTCCACCAGCAGCGTATGGAAGACGTTAAGCAGCTGGATATGCCGCTCGACACGTGGACAGCGCACCAGGACAAGCATTTGAACATAAGGCCGAAACTTAACCCAACGCTTTAAGTCATCAATACAAATCTCAGAGCTAGCATCAATCAACATGAGCTTGCAATTATAATTATGAATACCCTCCAGTATCTCACGCTCCATGGGACACGGAAAACTGGCGCTCAGCTGAGGTGTTAGCACAAAGCCCAGCTCATGGCTAGGAGTTTGCATGGTCCACGGATACTTGCGATTAGCAAAGTTATAGGCCAATTTCTGACGGCGCTCCTGACGCTCTCGAAGATGCTCAACTTCCTTATCCACACACCTTATGGCCCTGGAACCACTCTGCTCGTAGTCACCTAGTGCTGCGGCAGTTTGACGCTCAGCCGCTTCATTAGCCGCCTTCTCGGCCTCCTCCTCGGAAATGTCCTGCTGCTTGGCAGCCTCACCGCATCGCAGATCATGCGGCTTTTCATAGTCTGGATAGCCCACCCTGGCCAGCATTGTATGCCAATGGAGCTGATTAAATGCCTTGCGTGGCACAAAGTAGTCTTGGGATTCACTCTCCAGGCGACACGCATTATCATCCAGAAGAAGGAACTACTCAATGTTTGATTATCCCCATGTTTGCTGCTATCATTGTCTGACTCCATGTTACAAAATATTTTGTGTACTATGAATTTCTATTTTTTGTAATTTGAGACTTTGTGACATGTACTTTATCAGTCTGTCACTTTAACATTTTCAAATCAACTCCAGAAAATAACAGATGAAACTATATTAAAAACTTCAATTTTATTGTTCGTTCATTTAATTTTTAGACAATCCTATAAGTTGTCCTTATATATTTCTATGCAATTGATTAAAATGTGGAATTTGGTACAGGCATGTTTATATGTATGTATTTTGTGCCTGCGCAACGAGACGTATGCGCAACAATTTCATTTTATTATCAGCGCATAAATCAGCTGCTGCCTCGCATCTCTGGACATTTGTTTATATTTGTCCCGAATTTATGCGCGCTCACAGCAATAACAACAAAAGCAAAAACAACATCAGCAATAGCAATAGCAATAGCAATTTGCGTAAATTTTATGCCATTTTTTGGCATAGGTAGCCACCGATCGCCGTCGTTTTATGAGTTTGCCTGAGCTGTCCTTGATTTTATGAATCAATGTAAGCGTTGCAATATGTCCACGATTTTCATTATGTGGCAAGCGGCGGCGGTGGTGGGCGTGGCTTGGCTGTTTCAACAATAGCGACAAATTTGTGTTTGTTTTTTCTGGGCTCATTAGCTTTTATGACTTTGATTTTATTGCCACACACAGAGGCATGACGGCTGATGCCTCACATTAAACATGCACAACAAGTAAAATTGTGTATACAAAGATACGAATGGAAGACGTATAACGCTATAGAAATGTCACTCTTGATACATTGTAGACCTATGGGATATGCTTTCCTTTCTATCCTTTATATTATTTAAAACTCAACTTTTGATATTATTAATCTATAATTATTGTTTTTAATACTATTCATACAGAAACTATTAAATAAGAAGCTTAAAGTTAAGTTTACTAATTTTTTTTTGGTATATACTAGTTATATATATTTATTTTTGTCGATATTCATCTATATATATATATATGAATTTATGAATTTCAAATAACCGCAACATTAGATTTCGGTCGATGCTCAAAAAATAGAAAACCTTATATTTTCCTTTCTGAAATAATATTATTTCTAGAGATTTTTTGTTTTTGAATAAAAATATAAAAAATGGAGTATAATAAAACAATAAATCTCTTTTTTTTGATTAATTCTATTAATAAAATCAAGAAAATTAAAGAAAACAATTCAGTTATAAGTTCTTTTATTAATTAAAGATATGTGTGTACATTAAATCAAAAATAAATACAAGAAAACAAAACATAAATGTTGGTAAATGTTTTACTATAATTAAATACTATAATAATATACATTATATATACTTTTGCAGTTTAAAATAAAAAATCGATATGTATGCAGAAAAAAAATTAAAGAAAGTATTGAAAACATCAATTCTTATTTCTGGAAATTCGATTTACTAAATGTTATAATTTGTGAGCGTCGACTGTATAAAAAAAATGTTTAATGTGCTCGATAGGTTTATTTGCGATATTTACATATGAAATATATAATATATTTATTATCTTCTGTATTTAAATTGCTCGAATGGGATCTTGCTTAGAATACGATCATTGTACCGTCTTCAATGATAGTTTGTCTTATAAAAAGTCTTTGAAACCCTATATTTTCCGGTATTGCACTGATTTTATTTTGTTTATTTCTTTTTAAATAAATAAATTATAAATTCAACTAAAATTTTCCAAGACAATACAATGCCGCTTAGCTATATCATATTTTAAATCATGTTGTTTTTTATCATTTATAGGCTTTAAATTAGTTTCAAAGAAGCCTTATAGATTGCTTGATTTGTTTGGTAACTTTAAAATCTCATAAAACTTCAGTTAATTAATTGAAAATCCATTTACCAAAGCCCCAACCGTAATCATTCTGCATCAGGTTAGCTGAATTCACTTTTATACCCTCGTTTAGGGTATGACAACATGTGTTGCATGCCACAGGCCGTCCGCTCTGACAAACATTGCGCATACGCCACATGTGTGCAATAAATTTTCATAAATCAATTGTGCGTGCTACTTTCAACACGTCTTACTGACTAACTGACACGCCCAGTGCCCATCCACCTACTGCCCACAAATCGGATTCAAAATCAAACCCAAATCTGTTGAGCTGCTTTTTGTGTTTTATTTTTTACTTTTTTTTGCGATCCTTTTGGGCTCCAAATTTATGTGCACACAATTATTTCAAGTTCGACGCCACACCAAAGTGTGAAGAGCAAAATTTAGTGACGAATGCTTATTTTACGCTTCAATTTTCAACAACTTATTGCAAATGTGATTTTCGTTACCAAAATTTGTTGTTCTTACATATTATTTTTCGACGCGACGGTGCGAAAATTTGATTTGTGCCCTGAAGCAGAAGCTACCGTTTTAATTTAATTCTTTTTGGGTTGTAAGATTTATGGCAGACCGTTTACCAGCGCCGGCTGCTCTCAAAAGTTCCACATAAGAGACTGGGTAGATAGGAGTACAAATCGAAGTGGATTCTGATTTTTTTATTGAATAAAAGTAAAGACCGATTTTCAATAAAAATTCTTAGTGTCAAGATAAGCCAACTGACCTACCTTTCAGTTCAAATCGCCCCAGGACTAGAGAAGTGTTGGTGCTAATCGAAATGTGTTTTCAATAAAAAGTATAAACTGATTTTCAATAAAAATTCTTAGTGTCAAGATAAGCTTGTTCCTGAAACTTTACGTTACATCCACAAGGATTGACCGAACTTAAAGTCCAAGTAAACGTTGCCCCCATTTGAGCTCAATAGCTGAGCATCTTAAATTCCTTGCACCAACATTTCTTTGCGCTATGAAAATGGAACAAGAATCTCGCGACATTCGCCTGCAGGCGAAATGCCAAACAAAAATGTATAAAAATTTATGTGTATATTTATTGTGTTTTATTGGGGCGCTCAAAAAAAACAGTAGTGGCAACAATCTGTAACAGAATGCCGCGCAGCCAAAAAAAAAACATAAAAACAGAGGCCAAAACAAGCAAATAAAAAGCAAAGACAGGCAAGATACTTATTGACATAAAAGCCAATCATTTTAAAATAGCTTTAAGCAGCGACATCTGAAACTTTACAGCAAGAGAGAAAGAGAGAAAAAAAAAACATCAAAAGGTCTTTGCTAGAGTGAAAAACCCAAGGAGCATGTCGAATTTAAGGCCACTTTGGAAATTTGTGAAACCAAGTTGGAAAAATATATATTTAGTTATGCGTTTGAGTACCAAAAAAACCACAGCAAACCGTGAATGCATCACAGATGCTGTTCGCCACAATACGAATGCTATGCACTTTGATCCTTTAAGTCCTTTGGCGTTGGTCGCTTTTGCAGCCATGTTGCATTGCATATACAATCAAAAGACAGTTTCTGCAAGTAAAATTCGCAGCAACATTGAAAATTCATAGAATACACTTTACAACCAACCAAAGTCATAGCATTTCCAGTACTGGCTATAGAATATCAATCAAATTATCGCTGAAGCGTAAAGAGCATGATTGATGTGCCCGGCTCTATAAGAAGTTGATAAATCAGAATCAATGGGTTACTCAAGTGAACAACTTCTGCGTTTCAGCTGAAAATACATATATGTAAGGCCATAAATTAAAATGAAACAACATCTGGCTATCAATGCTCTAATGCTCTGCACTTAAATTTTTATTGATTTTATAAAAACAAATTTATATAATTCAATTTGTTGACAGAGCACAAGCATCAACAAAATTTAAAATTTAACATACATTTTTAAATCAATGCTAATAGAGCTTTAACAGCTTTAATACTGCAATTAGTACATTTAAAAGGATTAAGAATTCTGCTTGCAAAGATTAAGAGCATAATAAATTATTCTCAAATTTCATGCCACAACCGCAACACAATCAACATGGAATGGACTTTCAGCATTTCTTCCATTTACTCGATATGTAAATATTCGAAATGACTTTGAAAGGTTAAATGGCTTCCAATTCGTGCAATATTCAAAAGTAAATATTTGATGTTTGTTTTCTGCTGCATAAAAATAGCTCACGTTATGCAGCATAAACTGCATTCAAGTCAAGCCAGAACCCTTACATAAAAGCTCTTATTGAAAATAACTAGGAAACTCTGTGAGTATATATGTATGTTGTGAATGGGCATGATAGGCAGCCTGAAGTGACGACACGGCTCAAGGCTTAACAAACAAATGAAGCCACAATAAAAAAAAAATCTATATCTTAGTTGCCGAAAGATATTTATTTAAAAACTTACTGATTAACCATTTGCAATAAAATAACTAGAAAAATATATTAAATTTTATATTCTTTGAGTTTGGTTGGAATTTGCTCAAAAGTTTAAATATTTGTATCGAAATATCCAAATGTCAATTCTTTAGAAGCTAAATGATGCCATCGGGTTCGTTTTAACATATTTCCGAGTTTCAACAGAAATAGACATAGTTAAGTAGACGTAAATAGCATTTTAAAATTTGGCGACAAAATATAATAACCCTTGCAAGAGTTTGGTTGGAATATCTACAACAGTTAAAATATTTGCCCAAATAAATATTGAAATATTCAAATGTCAATTCTTTAGAAGCTAAATGTTGCCAACGGGTTCGTTACAACAATTTTGCGAGTTTGCACAGAATTACCCATAGTTAAATAGACTCAAATAGCGTTTGCAAATTTTGTAAGAAAATATAATAACCCTTGCAATAGTTAACAAAAATTAAAACTTAATCCCAACATCCGACACATTTTTGTTTGGATCTTAATGCTGTCGCCTAAGCTGAATTTAATGAATTGCAAAATTACATTATTTAATTATTATAACTCAAGTGGCTATCAAACTACTTGGAATAGATAAAGAACACTTTAATCCAAGCACTTAACATGCGCCAAGTGCAACATGAGGCAAGAACTTGGCGCCAACTTGCAGAAACTTTCACATGCCAGCAACATTTTCACGCATGCTTTGCCAAGTGAAAGCAATTTAAGCATTTTCTATGCATCAGCGGAACAGCTTCAACGCATGACTGACGGACTGACGGACTAACTGACTAACTGTCCGACTGACTGACTGACAGACTGATGTCTGTTTGGATAGACAAAATATATGTATATTGCAAACGTCCTGGCACTCTGCCGGCATTTCGTGGCTTAAGGTTTATCGATTTTGTGCCCTGCACTTGACAATCAATTTCTGTAAAAATCTGCAGCAATCTTTTCAACAATTTTCAGCATTTAAAGTTGCAAATATTTCATTAGCTTGAAAACGATCATTATCTCTCCAATGGGAATAAATCGCAGTCTGCAATAATCCAGCAAAATATAAACTTTTAAAAGCCTCATTACAATTGCGCTTCCCATTAAGGTCCTTTGGCATTTATGCACTGTTCAACTGCAGTATAAAGTCCAGTCCAGCTGCCAAGCTGAATTTAATGCCACTGGCATGTTGGCTCAATGAACCTCATTATCGTATGTTTGTGCTTCGTATATGAGGCAGCCTGAAGTCACCATCCAGTGGTAGTTGATTGTACAAACAGATTCCAGACTTGACGAGCTCATTACAGCCAAAAGCTATGCGAGTTTTAAGGCTGCTAAGCATCTCTAGCTTTTAAGTTAAAGTGACCTCATAGTTGTCTATAAATTATTACCATTTAAAATATAGGCAAATCCGAAAAAAGGTTCACAGCAGCAACAAAAACAGAAAAAAAAAGTTCAAGCTTAATTTAAAATTAACAAAATAAATTGTGAGTGTACTAGTGTAAATGCGTACAAAAAAACTTTTTTCTATTCTCCACAAAAATCAGGACTATAGCCGAAATAATCCAGGTTCCTAAAAAGCAATTAAAGTTGGCCCGAAAGTGTTTTTTATTGAAGTACCTGAGTATGGAGGAATTTTAAAAATTTAGAAACAAATGTTATATACATATAGCATACAAAAAAAATTTATATTTATATTTATACTTTTGTTTTTTTCCAACGTTCAAAATTGCATTTCACACTTATATTATTAATAAAATGAAATTAAATATATATTAATAAAATATGAAAGTACTTTAAATAGCGCAAATAATAAAATACATATAAATTGAAAGATGAACATTAATCTTTCGACTTACAAGACATTTAACATATGTTTATTTGCAATTTCAATTTTCTGCACTAATTAAATCAACTGTCATTTTGTTTGCGCATATTTTATTCATACACATTGTGAATTGTGTTATTATTTGAATTGTATATATATATATATAAATACATACATATATTTGTGCGTACGCTATTGAAAATCATTTTTTTTTGAACTGTCAATTTCAGCCCGAATTTCACAATTGTCGATTATTTTAAAACAAATTTCAGTTGCCGTTTTTATTGCAGCTCCTTTTGTCAATTTGTTTGCTCGCCACTGAATACAACTACAACCAAGGATGATGATGAGGATGCGTGTGTGTGTGGGTGTGAGTGTGGGTATGACTGTGGGTATGTGTGTGTGGGAGTAAGTGTGAGTGTGAGTGCTTGTCACCGCTCGGAAATCAATATTTAAACAGTGTACGCTCGTTTAGTCCTTGTTGCGTTCTTCACTTCAGCCAGCAAGCGTTTAAAAATAAAACCCAAACTCATTCAACTCGTTCAACGACTCAATAAATGTTGCAAATGCGCTCGTTGTCGCTGTGGTTGTTTATATCAGTGGATGTTGCTGTTGTTGCTGTTGTATTTTTGTTGCCTTCTCATTTTATTTATATAGAGCCAAAGAGTAAGAGTAAAACACAAAAACAAAAAAAAAACAAAAAAAGGAGCGAATGAGAACATGTCCCAACATGTCCGTATTCTCCGCTTCGCTCGAGTGTGTAATAAATTTCGTTTCAGCTCAAAAGCAACAGCAACATTTCAAACGCTATTTATCTTTATTTCTCTGGCTCTCTCCTGGCACTGATGTTTGTTATTTGCTAACCGAAATGATATATACTTTGTTGGCTACAGTTATCATTAGTCATGCTTTGTTTCACACACACACACACACATAACTGAAATAGGAGCCGTATGGCCAACGTTGCGTATGCTTGATATGGCAAAGGAATCGCTTCTGCTTTGCCATCGCTCGCTTATCGATTAGTTAAAAGTTTTTGCACAAACTTTATGCATATTTCAAACATATTTTAAGCTTAACGTACATTTCATGAAAAGTCTATTAAAATGCTGCACAGTCGAGAACGCCGTCAGCAAACATTTCAGTTAATTACCAAAAATTTCAGTTATTCAAGTGCTTCAGCTAAATTAGCAACAACTTTTCAAATATCGACATTAGCAAAGTTTTCTCATGGCTCTTTTCGAGCAGGCAACTCAACGACTTTAAACGTTTTATTGCCCAGACTATGATGCTTGACGGCAACTGAAAATCTCGGCGCTAATAGCTACTTATGTTAGCTTCCTGGCAATGTCCTTCAAACTGCACCCAACGTAAGCAAAAAATTTTTTATTTTCCAATTTTCCACCTGAAAAATATTAAGCGCCAATAGCAACCAATCGGGCTATAATCAAAATCCATTAGCGTCAATCGATTCAAGCCCTACTCAATGGCATGTGCCATAATTGACATAAAATGGCCCTCAGTTTGCATATTTACGCACCTAATCAATAAATTTTGGTTTTGCGAAATATATTCGCAAGTAAAATTTTCATTAATAATTTCGCGAATTACTTAAAGGCACAGACTGCGACATTCAAGTCAGACCAAAGGCTTATGGCTAACAAATGCGAATTTCTCATAAGTTTGCAAAGTTTTCCATAAGCTGTTCCTAAGATTGACAGGACCTTTTAAATGTTTTGCAAGCCGCAGACAACACAGGCAACCAAGAAAAATGAAATTATTAATAAACTAAAAACAAAACAGACGACACAATTTGAGTAAATCGGATTTTCTCTTGAAACAATCAGGAATTACGTTTTTTTTAAAAAGTTATACTTATTGTAGTTTTATAAATATAAGTAGGAGTCTAACTTAATGTAAACACAAACAGCTTAAAGTTGTGAAAAGCAAAAAATGTTGTACCGCTTTTAGTTGAGAAAAGGGCGCATTGTATAAATTATATTAAATATTTTGAAAAAAAATATATTGTCAGAACTCTCTTCCCCTGGTGGCTTTAGAATTTATATAAATAATATTTTGTAAGGTAGTCAATAATCCAATCATCCATTTTTTCAATTGGTTAAATTGTGTCAGCACCATAAAGGATTAAATAAATAATGTTGCATTAAATTAATCGATTTTTAAGTTAATTTTTTATTGCTTGCAGAATTTAAATATAAATCTAGTTAACTATTTAAAAATTATATTTACTATTTAACAATTAATGTGTTATTGTTGCTACAGTACATTTAAAACTTTAGATTTGATAGTCCCTATGTAGTCTCGATAGGTAAATCGATCTCTAAATGTTGTCTCCTATAGTGCCTATGTAGTCTCGATAGGTAAATCGATCTCTAAATGTTGTCTCCGATATTTTATATATACTGCTTGGATAAAAAGTTAAACTTTTAATGTTAATATTGCAAAAATTGTAGAATTTACTATGTGGTTACCTCAGAGAACAATATATATAACTTTATATTACACTTAAGTTTGCTTTCCATGACTTCTACCTCAATCGTTTTTCAACTTTTCAGCCAAGTTAAATTGATTTACGACTGTTACTACCGTAAAGGCAAACTTGGCCAGCTATAACGAAAATAAAAATATATATTTATCTTGAACTGGAATAAAGTCATAAAGTTCTTACGCTTAAATTGGTACGCATGCAAACCGGAAAAATGCCACCAGCAATAAACTGAATAGGTTTCTGTACATTATGTAAAAACAGAATTAATGCCGACTTATAACGAGGGGTCGCATCTATCCAATGAGACTGGAACATGGCCAGGGTGAGTGCCTCTCCGTCCTGTTCCAGCATATTACAAATATAGCAAAATGGAAATGTCTGACTTGAGATTCCAATAATATATACGGCCGTGAGCAGAGCCGACCACAAATCGGCAAAAAAGAACATATTTGTCAGACAAAGGCCCAATAGTAAGCCGACAAGTAAAAGTTGAATAAAAATCGTGCGTGATATAAGGGGTCGCATAATATTGCAAAGTCTGAAATATAATTTATTTCAGAATACCTGTAATAAGACCTATATATATACACATCTGACTTACTCCAATATATTCTTATGATCCACGATGCAGTCGGTGAGTTCTTTGTAGCTCTCTTCCTCGGTTTTGTTGGGATCGGTGCGTAATCTTAGAATACGCTGTTTTAACAGCTCAATATGAACACGCAGAGTTAAACCATTGATGACCGGAAAGACATCGGGCACCTGATTAAGGTAGCAAGCTATTAAAATTTCTACAATCTCTATAATCGATGCTATCCATAGTTCTATTGTGCCATCGCGCCAATTTATTAAGGGATTGTAAATATTCCATGGCGCCTTTCCGCTAAATATTGCAGCTGTAAATGTCATGGTCGGAAAGAAGCTGTAAATCATGATATAGCTGAGATATATCATATTACAGCGTGCAACTGAACGATGTAATTCAATCTTTTCATCATCTCTGGTGCAACTCTTGTCCATAAGGTCGAGCAGCTCTTTGGTCTTCTCCAAGCGCCACAAGCTTAGATAAAATATAAATCCTTTAATAAGTGAATTGGGAATATTAAAAGCTAACTGAGCTGAGGTAAGTAATTCACTCGGTGTAAAATCCTTGAACGCTTTCACATAGGTAATCATTAAACCAACTGGCATGTGCAAGGATAATACAAGAATAATCAAAGTCCACAGTTTATATATCCATTGGTGTAAACGCTTTTTTGTAAATATTTTCCAACCCAATACAGCAACGCCATAGTCCAAAAACTTGAATGCATCACGAGATGGTAAATATTCATTTAAATGTTGCTCTTGCATATATTTACGAAACATTTTCTTTGAATTCTCTTTTCCACTATACAGACAAATTGTTGAAAATCAATTTCTGAAAGAATATTAAAGACTTGTTTTATAAACTGAATAAAATATCTATTATCCTTAATAGTTTAAATTCAATTTAAGTTAACTTTGATTATAAATATTAAGAAAAACTTTAATTTTTAGTTTCTTATCTCCCCAATAAACTGCAAAATATTATTTTAGTAATATATTTACATATTTCTCGGAAGGACTCTACAGCTTAACGTCTACCAAGAATATAACTGTTTGCTAGTTGCGATGTAACCTTTTTATATGTGCGTAACATGAGAACCTCAAAATATGTAATCTGTAATTCAACAAGTATGATTCCTCGACAAAGAGATACCCTTTTTCACTTCAGTGGCCGCCTTATAAACTCTGCTCATCCCTTGAGCCTTTGCTATTGACTGGGCTAAATTGAATGGCTAAATGTTATTATAGCCTACAGTTGTTACAAATTGTTATTACAATTTGCTCATTGATATAATCACTCTTATGGAACAAATAGAAACATTCTGTGATTGTGATAGAGTTCATTTGATTGCCCATATGCTCAAACAGTCGTAAATGCGAAAGCGAATGAAATGCGTATTTTCCAAATTATAGCTTGGTTTTGGATTGATATTTCAAGGTTATAGTTTTGCAACAACTGTAAGTTGGCACACATAAATTTTTAAACACATTGCCGAATGCCCAGAGTCGCAATTATATCCCAGAATTTGAAATTTACGCACAAATGGCAAGCTTCAAAAAACAATCCACATAACAATTTAATATTTTATTGATCAATATACCAACTGAAGTACTAGTATACAAATAACATACATTCAAACACAAACAATCATTTTTATAAACACGTCATTTTTCTGAAACAAAAAACCTACAACAAGGCAAAAGAAACATTCCCAAAAGATGCCCAAATACTTACTCGTTTAGCAGAGGAAAATACTCAAGTTAAATGGATGTAGGCCAGCCTGGGGCCGCTTTAACAGATTGAAACAATAAACTGAAATCGCCCCAACAGGCAATAGCATTAAAAGGGCCAAGAACTGGGTGTTTCGAGTTGAATTGAGTTGAGTTCAGTTGAGTTATCTGCTTTAAGTTGAGCCGATAACTTTATGCGCACAATTCCATTTGATTGATGAGATTTATGTTCGCTGCGCCCGCTTAAATTTGTATTTTTATTTTTATTTTTATTTAGTTGTCCCCCAAAATTGTACCAACAAACTTCTGTCTGTTGCTTTTTCTTTTATTTTCCAAGCCCCCAAGCAAAGCAAACAAAAACATTTAAAGCGGCTCAGAAACAATTCCTTTATTCCTTTTAGGTAGAGTCGAAAGTCTGTTGCGCCATATGATAGAAAATCAAGTGGATTTATTGTCACAAGACGAAGTTAAGCTTTGTCTTTTTGTCATTGTCATTTTTAATTGGCTCCATTGTGTGCTTGAAAATTAAATTCTCCCAGGTGGAGTGGCATTAATTAGTCGCAGCGCCCTGGACTTGAACATTTTTGTTATAATAGTAAGAGCTAGCTGCTGACATTGCGCCAACAAATGCACACCATTTGAATCCTTAAATCTTGTCATGACAACTGTTTTTCAAGGACCTTTGAGACAACTCAATCCATTCGATTCTGCAGTCTTCTTGATTAAAGACTTTGCGTATAAAAGTCAAGCAATTTACATATAGAAGCAGTGTCAACCAAATGCTCGTCCTTTCTATTTGATTTTTGCTTTTTTCAATACAAGCCAACTGCGCGCTAAGTCCTTAATAGTAAAAGCAATTAAAGGACTATCTATGCTTCTATGACCTGCACTAACCTGTTAGTAGCTTTGTTTAATTCGTTAGCAAGCAGTTGACACAGCCGATGAGATAATATCGCCATGGCAATGGAGAAACGAATGAGGTAAGATCTAAATAGGTCTACAACTATATATAGTTGATCAGCAATGATTATAAGAGCCTAGTGTTAATAAATATATGAAACTAGTGTTCCCCTGCGTACCATCTAATTTGTAACAGTGCTGTATGCGTTAACAGTGAGTACATCTGTTAAAGCTCTAGCGACTTTTCCACAAAGTTTTTCCAAAATTTTCTTTTCTCGAAACACTGTGCTGGCAATTACGAACAATTGAAAAAATATTTTAGTCAAATCGGCCCAGCCTGTTTTAATTGATGATAACCTATATATATTTTTTGGCCACCATTCTTATATATATCGATAATATATATAATTATTTCAAATTTCCATGGAAATCGTTAAATCACAGTCATAAATATATTAGAGCTAGGTTCTGAGTACCTCGAAGAACACGTTTGAGCATTCTTACATAATTAGTTTAAAACATATATTCACAAGAACATTAGCAACAATTAACACATTATATCAAATGTTTGTGTCCTTCCTCGCTGCTAATATTTTATGCAATAAAACTAATTGCTCAGAATTGTTGCACATGCAAAAGCCTTGACATCACAAGGATATATAAACACAGTGAGGTGGAGGTACAGACAGAATTATGCAGTTGAAATTAATTTTCTTGCACTCATTTGCCGACTATCGTCGCCTTTGTCCTTGTCGTCCTAACGGTTTTAAGCTCAAGCTCTTGTTTGCCAACGCTTCAAATTACAATTTTGCATAATATTTTTGTTTCCTTTGCTCATATTTATGGCAATGTCATGCACATCAGGTTATGTAAAAAATATAAAATAAAAATGACAATGTGAACCTGCAATAGCGCAGCAAATTAATTTGCTTCACTTTGTCAGCAGTGTTGTTACAATGCTCACTAGAGAAAGTCTTGCAATGTCAGTATCCAAGACCACTGTGAAATAATAAAATAATAGATACAATAAACTCGACAATATAATAGCTAAAGTTCGTTTAAGCTTCGAGTTAAATCTCGTATTAATTGTGTTAATTATTAATAAGACATTGACAGCAACTGGTAAAAGCTAAAAATAAAGCCAGATTTTATGTTTAGAAAACAACACCAATGCAATAGTACACGCATACAGACACCCTCTAGCATGGGGTTAATAAAAGTTCTACGACATCTTGACCTGAAAAATATTATAAAATAAAATGGCAGCCAGTGTGTTGTTGTTGTTGTTGTTCTTGCTGCTGCTGCTGCTGTTGTTGTTGTTACGGGAATCTCCAGCTGTGCCGACAGCCTGAAAGTATGCTTCAAATAGTGGCATAGTAAAATATTTACTTTGGCAACGCCTGCAACGACAAGTGGTCGAGCAAAGGGGGGTTTTGAGGGGCGTAGCGGCAAAGTAGGGTTTGCAGCAAAATGAAAAGCAAAAAGACGGGCAAGCAGAAAAAAATTCATTAAAAGGGATAACGACTCACATAGTTTGTGGCGGTCCTTGCCGCCGCTGCTCGTCCATGTGTGTCAGCTTGTGTGTGTGTGTGTATCTATGTTAAAGGATTAAGGATTTTGGTAGCATTTTTTAGTGGAATTTAATTACAAATTATGCGAAGCGGCAAAACAGTTTAGACAGTGGGCAAGTCGGCTTTATGTTAACCAACTACCAACTAAAGGGACATTGAGCTGTCTGTCTGGCTAGCCAAAAAAAAAAGGAGCTTATCATGACATCGTCGCACACTTGAAATGGCAGGACTGTCCTCCTGAATTGGTTTGGCCACATTAAAGTGTCATTTTCTCCACAAATCTGCGCTAATTTACGAGCTTTTCTAATTAAATACCAAATATGGTTTATATCATTTGCATATTTAATTACTTAATATATAAATAATACAATACGTGACAGCGGTTATGCGGCTAATTTCAAACAATAATTTTTTGCATATTTAACCACATAGAACGTGTTTGTTTTTATTTAATTATTCAAACAAAAACTAGACAGACAATCAATAGCCGATTATGATATTTCATTGCATGTTATGCGCTTCTATTATATGAGTTAAATCAACTTTCATTGATTTATAAAATTAATGCATTATTTGATTACGATTTAAAATTTAAAACTACAATCATAATTTATCATTTTTTGTCATTAACGCAGTTTTTTTTACTAATATGTTCAACTAATCAGTGAATAAGCGCAGTTTTGAATTGAAATTAAATTTAAAGCACAGAAATTATGTAGAATTTTTTTATGAGCATTAAGGATTTAAGAATCCTAGTTCTGTTAAGCGCTAAAACTAGATTTTACTTTTTTTCTGTTAATATAAATATTGTTTTCCATGGAATTTATACAAAAGTGTTATTCAAAACAAAACTGAATAATTCCATTAAAAAGTTTCCAATTATAAAATTGTATTAAATTCTTAAGTAATTAAAGAATATTAGCCCACTTGTTCTATTTGTTGATATACAGGCTATTTTAATACAAATAAAAGATGCTGAATTTAATATATATATATTTAATATTTACCTAGCAAACATTATAATAAATGTAGATTCCATGACCGTAGACTTTGCACTTGTAGCCTTCAAAAACATATACACATTTATTTTGCTTGGGTCTACAAGAAATAATTTCCGAGATTAAACTCAGTTCATAACTCATTCGCTTGGTGGCACACTGAAGCCGTGACTTGCCACATCCACATGAAATAGTTCAGCTTGCCGCATCACTCACTTGAAACTGCAGTCGGAACATGCCCAGAATGCTGACGAGGCAGACCACGAAACAAACAAGTGCAACACCAACAATGTTGTTTAATATCGCTGGCAGCACAGAAAAAATTAAAGCTCACAAGAAGCTGCTGGATTTTTAATCAGAACACAATATACTTTTGAATTTTAAATCAGGCAACTTGCAGGAAACAGACAACTTAAATCAAAGCAATCAACGCTGAAGTTTTCAAGTGCCACCACTGCAGCATCTGCAGTATCTGCCGAGGCTCCTTTTGCACTTGCATCAGCATCAACAGATCCTTCAGATACTCTGTGAGATTGCAATATGCACATCATTCAAGTGATGCACGTAAAATTTTCGGCATTTGAAAGCGGATGTAGCATACAAAGACTTAAGGATGTTGCTGCCAGTCGACTGAGTCCTTTCTCGAATAGCGAAATCAATTTGTGCTTTGATCCTTCACGTCAATACATATCTATCTGCGTTTGATATAACAGCGCTGCTGGATGAGCTCCCGGCTTTTGCCTTGGCCAAAACTAATTCATTTATAATATTGCACATCCGCCTAGTAACACAATCAAGCAATTAAATTATGCATATCAATCAATGGCAAAGGACGCGTTGCCAACTGCCACACAGATATGCAATTAATCAAAGTGCAGCAACAACAATGTGGTCCTTTATAATTGTACTCAACTCTGGGTAGCATTAAAACTCATTACGTCATAAAGCAAGCGACGGCCACGTTTCGTATCCTGAGGGTGCTCTTGACCGTCTCCTTTGGCTTCTGGCTTACATTCCCGGCTTTGTGGCTGTCTGGCTGTCTCTCTGCATAATTAAATTTAATTTGCTAAAGGTAACAAGTCAAGCATGGCTCTTTCTCTCTCTCCACTTTAAACTGCTTATTTGTATACAGAAGTGTCTTGCATTTATTAACGGTCTGACGCTTTTAACGCATTTAAAATATGAAATACTATTTAAATGCAAGCACTAATTTAGCATAAGCTACATTAAGTACTTGCTGCTACTATTGGCAGTGCAAATGAGCAAGCAATTTGGCCCGGCAATCTGCATGTTCGCATTGGCCCCTGCTGTTTGAAGTGCTTCAAATCTGCGAACAAATTAAAACCGTTCACTGCCACTCACTATCTATCCATCTTACTACTTTGCTAATTACGCAAACATCCAACAAGCTGTTGCCAGCACTTAGATGCAAACAAATGTGCAAGTTGCAAGTGCCCGCAAACTGTTGCCACGCCACATGCAGGTGGGCTATAACTTACAGTTACGGGATATTCACCAAAAAACGCCACCCAAAACGCTGCTCACTCCTGTTGGCCATGTGTGTCAGCAGCGACCATTTGGCTGGCCTGGCTAATTGGCAGACAGCGCTTTTGGCAAACAAAGAGTTTGGTCACGTGGGAGCCGTATTGCCAACTATCGACTAACAGACTAAGCTGAATGGCCAAATAAAAATAGCTAAATAGCGTTGAAAAAAAGCTAACAAACTAGCTCAACTTTTTTTTTAACTCGTAATTTTTGTTAAAATAGTTCTATCTACACGAAATTTCAACAAATTAATTGGAAAGTGGTACAAACTTTTCAAGAGAGAAGTAAATGCAAAAACTATATTAGAAATTTAGAAGTGTATCTGTTCCATAAATTAAAATCTTTTATAATTGCTTAGCTAAGACTTAGATTGGCTTAGCATCGATCGAGATTCATGTTCGCTATAGATTAAGTTAATAAAGGTTTGTAACGAAGATGCATTGAGTTAATCAAATGAAAATGTTCTTATACACTCTATTTTTACCCTGAGAGCCTATTAAGATGGCTGTCAGATTACTATTTTTTCATTATTTTAACACAAAGCACCTACAGGAAGTTAATTTTTAGGTTTGGTTTATTCATCAAAGTTGAACTTTGGAATATTTAGAACAACTTTGCCAAAGTAGGTTTTCGAAAGAACCAACATCAACTGATTTATAGATCAACGAAAATTGTGGTAACAGTGAAAAAATGGAACAAACTATTTATGTATAAAACCATCGCGATAGCGCGAAAAGCTAATGATGCTGTTCAATTTAGAAGGTGAAACCGTTTCTTTTTTGATTCCCTCTCTTTTTTAACAGTCTAATTATATAAGTAGAGACCTCCTGCAGTGAGTCGCACGGCCTTCGAATTTCATACAATTCTCAAATGCATTTTCCATCCAATTCCAAACATATATTTGACGAAATTTTCTCGGAGTACAAGCCTACAAAATAATGGGAAACTACGGTTAAAAATTTAGATTTCTTGCTTCTACCAATCATTAAAGTTAAAGTATACGATTATAAACATCTTTCACTTTAATATAATGATTTCTTTTCTATAAAAAAATGAATTTTATATTCACCGATTTATTTTCACCGATATACATATATAGTAATCAAGTTTAATTGGACATAACCTACACAGAATACATAAATTTACAATAGCTAGCTAACTTATGACAACAAATCTGCAAAATTTGACCATCTACTTTTTAGCTTTTTTTATTTTGGCAAATCTGACGAGAAAATTGACAACACTTTAAGGGTGTCTGGCTTTTAGCCTCAACTCGAATTATTGTTTACATGCAACTAGCTTCAGCTGGCACATTGGCAATATATACTAACACTCATAAGGCTTGAAGTGCAACGCAGCGTATACGTAACGTTCTATATGTTCTTCAGTTAATAGGCTTAGAGAGCTTGTTATTGTTACTGCTGCTACTGCTCTTTCTTTCTTAAACAACTTTATTTCTCACAGCAGGGACTAGTAGCAGGCAACATTTCCATTTATTATCATTTGGAATTTACTTTACGCTTTTTCGTTTGCTTTAGTTGAGTTCTTTGGCAAATTAAAATAAATTAAGAAGTAAATAACTTGACATGTCTGTTGGACTGTCATTTGGCAGGCACAGTTGCTTGGGGACTAATTAAACAGTTTGTTTTTTTTTTCTATGGCTATAATAATGTGATTAAATACCCGAAAGTCGATGCTATTTTATAGCTTGTGTGGCCCTTTGCCAGCTACTCATAAATAATACCCCAACACCTGAACGATTCTCAATTATGTGCAATAAATAACAAAATATGCGGCCTGATAGGCGACCGGATTGTCGGCATGACAGTCTACAGCATCGGACAGCGCAATTCCGCTGCTGCTGCGATATAATTAAGTGGATTTTAATGAGCATTGGGCCAAGTCAGCAAACAGAATGGGCCCAGTTGTGTGCTGCTTGAATTTTGATTTGTGGCCACTTGGTCTGTATATTTAGATTACGCACAAGACGCAATTCATGAATGTCACAATGCTCACTCAAATGAATATATACAGAATAACGTTTAAGTGTCTGCTTATGCTTGCATTCAGTTTATTACAGCTACGTGTTAGAACACAGTCATGTTGCGGTCTTTCGCTCCTTTTTGGATTTGCTGCGCTTGGATTGCTGAGGCTGTTGCTGCAGCTGTTGCTCTGTTGATTTATCCTGCTGCTCCACAATACGCTGAAATAGCAGTGCACTGCTTTGCGCATCCAGCTGGCGACTGAAGTGCTGGCGGGCTATGTTGTTGTCCGTGGCAAAGTTCTCACTTAAATGATGCCAGCTGCGCTGTGAGGCGGGCACACTCAGCTTATCGAGCAGCCGGCTGGCCAGCTGCGGAATCAGCGGTTGCAACGCAATGCCACAAAGCCGCAACGCATCCATTGTCATAGCGATTATTGTCTCCAGGCGTGGCGCATTCGCTGTCCTGGCCCCCGCCTTGAGTTCCCAGGGCTTGGCGCACTCAAAGAAATTGTTGGCTGCATGCAGCGTTGCAATAGCCGTGTCAGCCACCAAGTGGAAGTGATTGCACTCATAGTGCTGCTCACAGCGCGCTGTAAATGCAAAATGGAAATGTAAGACATTACTTTTCAGCTTTCTGACTGGTCGCACTCACAAGTGCACTTGCAGCTTAGCTATTGGCCGGAAATGCGAACCAAACTGAAGACTAGCCAAGAAGCTCTACCAAGCCACTTTTGGCCAACTGCTTAAATATTAAAATGACAAACTTGCCGACTTACCCGCCAGCTGCAGCAGCGACTCCTGTAGTCGTTTAGCAGCATCCAAGTCATGAAGCAGCTCTGACAAGTGCTCGCCATGCGAACCAGGATAAACTTGATGCGGATTCAGCGACTTGGCACAGGCCCGTGATAGCAAATTGCCTAGTGTGTCTGCCAGTTCCGAATTCAGTATGCGCAGCGCCTTCACGTGACTGAAATCTGCAAAATACCAAAATATATTCAGCAAAAAACTTGTAACAAACAACTAAAAACACAAAGAAATAAAAAATCTCTAAGAACCTACGACCAGCAGCCGCGCGCTGCTCATTAAGGCGCAATTTGCTTGGGGTGCCCAGGGCGTATGATTGTTGCTACTTTATTGTTAGCCAAGTTCAGTTGAAAGCCATTTAGCTGCATATGGCTCCGCTTGGACAGTTGTCCATTAAGGGGCTTAGGACAACACAAATGTCAAAATAAAAAACTTTGTCCGCAATGCTCAAAGGTTGCCCTTAGATAAGCTCGCGCAAAAACAAATACAACAACGGAAACGATTAATGGAACGAATCCGAATTACTAGACAAAAGGGTGTTCAAAGCAACAACGATGAAAGCAACAGCCGGCAGCCAGCAGCGAACTGTATTAAATTGTCGTTGCCCCAACAACAGTTTCGCTGTAAAAATCGCATTTCAGAAATCTGCGACAAATATTTTAAGTCGCTTAGTGGAGCAACGGATTTAAGCACTGTAAACATTTTGCACACTGCCATGGCTATGCCCTGTAACTGCAAATATTTAAAAGGGTGTATTAAAAATAGCAAGTTTCAAATTGGACACTACACTTAAGATATGTTTACACTTGTACTTACATATCAAAATGTTAAATAAAGTATGACATTATTGTGTACAATCAATAAGAAAATGAAGAACTGGGAAGTTGTTTGAATACACTAGTTTACAGCAAAAAAGGAGCTGGGCTCTCATAGATAATCGTATCCTCTTTCTAACGGTATGCCGTTTATGCGCATCGAAAAAGAATTAAAGCCATTACAATCTCTCAAAGTTGAAAAATGTGAACTTTTTTTTGCAGTTTTTAAAAATTGCTGAATTTCAATTGGTCTTTTAAAAATTTAAAAAATTTGTTTAAATACTTTATAAGATTTATAATGTTAGACAATTCTTTTACGAATATTTTAAGTATACATTTGTCCAAATTGGTCAGTAAATGTGATAGTTATTCAGCAATTAGTAAAAACACACAAGATAAAATTCACCTTGTTCATCACTTTTCCAGTCATATTTCGTTGTGTCTTTTCGTCGACCAAGTCGAATCGCATGTTTTGTTTATACATTGACTTACAATTTCCTATAGTTTATTTAAAACTTAATTACTAATAAATTGTTAAGCTTACAATGATATTTTCATAACAGCTAAAGCGTAGAATTTAGTTAGATTTAATACAAAATTGCCGAAATTATTATCAGATATTAATAAAACATTGCAATAATAAGGGATATCAGCTATTCGAGCAACGATTCTTTCTTATTGCTGTAGTGCAGTTAATTTGCTTGCTGCTGTGGGAAAAAAGGCATTCAAAACAATTTTAAATAAATAAATGAACAGCAATTAGCAATGTGGGTGCAATGTTTACCTTTAATAAATGCACGGTGCATTGCATCAGTGAGACCATTAGTAACGGATCATTGCTAATTGCTGTTGGCCATGATTATCGACATCAATACCATCATTAAATGCATAAATGCAACCAAATCGTTCTACAGCTGATACAGTGCAGAATACTCCTATCTGAGTGAGGCCAACAACCAAAAGTTGGGTTTAAGCCCGGAGGCAATAATTTTGATTTGGGTCAGTTCACAAATTTAGATTTGGCATGCAACGTTAATTAAAATACATGCTATGAAATTTGATTTCCCTGCAACAAATGACGACGCAATGAGTCCCAGAGTCGACGAGTCTATTCGCCAACAATGGACAATTGGTAATCAATGTTGGTCGATTGACAATTTCAGGACATTGTTTGGTGCAACAATTACAGCCGTTTCCATTTTGGCAACAATTGTAATGGGTAATTAAAAATTGGATGCATTGACCGCAGTTGTTGCACTAAATTGCACCTGACATGCAACCATATTGACAACTATTTCGACACCTTCTGAACAAACAATGTGCTGTTAAACTGGCGGTTTTCTGTTCGAACTATTATAATTTATGCGCTAATTAGTTTTGACCATTCAAATCAGCATCAATTTATTGACGCAAATCAACTAAAATTATGCATGCACCAAATATTTCGAGTTGACACCAATTTTACTTGTTATTCAAATATGCAGTCAACCTTATGCGATTATGCAGCTCAGGGAATTGCATTTTCCCAACATTTTGAGAACTTGAGAACAATACCAGAAGGTGAGCATCTGTCGTCTGTCCCAAAAAAAAAAAAAAACAAATGCATATGTAATGCGCATTGTACATGTATACATACATATATACATATATACTTAAATAAATATGTTGTACTATGTGCCTGTTAGACATGAGTAGAATTTTCGTATTGCTGACTTGGTCACTGACTGTGACAAATATATGACTATGAATATTGAGTGTAGCAGTGACATTTCTGATATAAACTTTTATAGTTCAGATATTACCAGCTGTTACTATTGATACTTGAATCCATTAGCGTACGCAGAGGGGTATGGTTTAGGGGTAAGTCTCTCTTAAAATCTGAAAACTGGTAGAACTGATATGCGTCAACACTCAAAACGTAATTTATTAAATAAAACTGTTCTTATTATATCGATTTATATTAATTGCTAGTGTACACGGCGTGCGTTGCTACGCCCTCTTACCAAAACAAAAAAAAACTAATTATTTTTTAGTTGACTCGGCATTTAAATTATTTCTAGTGGCCCTATTTTCACTACATTCAAATAGTATAAAATAATTCGTCTTAATTAAAAAAATACCGTCTTCTGTGATTTTAGTATTTAAAATATACTGCCTACTGTGATTGTTGTGGCAGTGCTGTATACGTTAACAGAGCTGCATGCGTTAACAGTGCTGCATGCGTTAACAGTGCTGTATACGTTAACAGTGCTTTATACGTTAACAGTGAGTACACCTGTTAGGGAGCTGTTTGGTTTCCTGAGCCTCATGTAACAGGATATCAACTGTGTAAGTCTGGAAATTAAATCGACTTAGTAAGGAAAATTCAAATATTAACCCATTTTAAATGATAATTCGAATAACATACAGAAATTTGTAAATTACGCTCAAGAAACAAGTATATTTTAGACAAATTTAAAATCACAGTAACTGTAGTAAATATTCCTCATCTCTAGTGACACTGCCTTTTTGCCGTAACCTGAGGTTTAACAACGACACGAATTTTGGCCACGCAACTGCAGCAACCAACTGTGTAACTGTGTGTGTGTGTGTGTGTTGCCTGCATCTCTGCGCTCTACATCATTAATGCAATTGTGTTGTCGCTGCTAGGGCAAAAGTTTTGCAGCTCTGCGGGAAAAGTCAAGTTGTCGACCTCCTGAATTTGAATGCTATTACTCATGCGTACTTTTTACGTACATACAACCAAGTTGGAATGTACATTCTCCTAGTTACAGAACAAATAAAAATCACGAAAGAAAAATTACTTGACTTTGAGATACTCAGTAGAAAAAATGCGCTCTACGAATGAAAAAATTGTTTTTTGATCTGGATATTACGATGAAAATATTAAGTTACTTTATTTTATTCATTTATTTATTTATTTATTTATTTATTCTGGCAGACAATCAGTGCTGTCCCAGATAAGCAAACGTTATAAATGTAATAGAAGGATAGAAAAAGCCTAATTAAATTACATAAGTTTCAAATATTAATAACATAATGGAAGAATACGGAAGACCTTGGTGAAAGAAAAATTCAAACTACATTTTCAGAGATTCAAAAATTAGCTAAACCGATGAAAAATCGAATTTTTAATAAATCTGAAAGTGAGTTCATACTAATAATTGAGCTCTAACTTTATTTTCCCGGTCATTCTGCATTAATAAATTCCTTGTAACCCTTTTGCCCTTAATTGAATTTCGCTTAAAAAGTTTACTTTTAATTAAATAAGTTGTTTTTGTTTTGTTTAAAATGTAAATCTGCTTAATGAAAGTATAAAATATAAATATAAATAAATAAATATAAAATTTGTCGCTCAATGATTTTTTAAGAAAACGTCACTGCTTTTTAATTGATTAATTATGTGCCTAGTATATATTCTCTGTATATCTCGTTTACTGTCCAAATTGCTTAACTGAAAACATTTTGTTTATATTAAAAGATGAATGTATGCCCTCTCTATCCATTTTACGATACTTACAATATATTTTTATTGCACAATTCTTGTTTATATTGTTTTTTCATATTGGATATGCTGCTTAGCTGTCAGTTATATTATAAACAGAGAAAACGGCATCCAATTGAAAGAAATCAGATATACCCGTATAGTACGTTGAGTATTACAAATTTATGCAATGTACCTGAACGAGTTTTTGAATTTTATTTTCAGCTGAGCAGCATTTGATTTTCAATGCATTGCATTTTGATGTCACTGGTTGTAGTTGTAAGTTTCATTTGGCTAAATTCAATTTCAATTTAAATTGCAATCGCAATCGCAATCGCAAATGCAGAAGACGAACTGTACTTAAACATCAGTTGGCTCACTCTTGTGCCATTTTGATTGCAATTATGCTGAAGCCTGTTCGATTTTTAATGCAATCGAGGGGAGGCGCCACAACACGTGTCGCCATCGCAATCCGGCTGAGTCTGCCCAAGCTGCATTAAACTGCTTACGTGTGCAGCTACAAATTTCAAAAGCGGCTCTGGCTCCGGCTCTGTCTCCGTCTTCAGCTGTGCACTTTGGGGCACATGTTGTGGCAAGTGCAACATCGTTCGCAGCAACAACAGCAATTTTAACAAAGTTTTGCACATGTTGCACAGGTGCACGTGACTACCGTACAAGATGCACGATTGAGCTTGAGCCTTAGACAAATGTTGTTCCATTTGTTTGGCATACCCCAAACATAAATAATAATTTTTTACGTGGCACATTCGCCCACTCGCTTATTGCTGCAACTTAAATTGCTTCAATGACTTGTCGCACTTGTCGCATGTTTTCTCTATCACCCACAAAATGTGTGGCACGCTTTGCTGTAGCTCCGCCTCAACCCCCGTCCTTGCTACAATTTGTGTCTGTTCCTAGGAAATTATATTGCAGGCAAAGTTGCAGCAACACTCTGACTCGCACTTGTGCAACGCTTCAGGGGCGTGGCAGCCCGACAAGTGTCGGTGTCAAATATTTGAGCAGTTTTACACAGCCCTCGAGTGCAACATTGGCCGCAGGCAATTTGAGGTTCTGGCTTTAAGCCGCATAGCATTTGCCAGGACATGGGTTTATCCTTAATCTTGGCTTTATGACCTCGTAACACTTGAAGTGTCTTTTAAAACTAAGTCAAAGATTAGCGATAGACCAAGAATTTTATACATTTAATGACTTGTCGTTTGTGAGATAAATAAAATCTAACAAAGGGGGTTTTCCCTAGTAGAGAGGAGTTGGTTACAATTTTAAAAAAGGAGCTGGGCTGTCATATACTTTTTTTGATGTATTTTTATTCTTTATATCAATAATATACGATTAATATAAGCTAGGTTCGAATACTGGTTGACTAGCTCTTTGATAATAAATTAATTAATTTAATTATTCCATCATGTGGCCCTTAAAATTTGATTGTAAAGATACAGTGGACAATTTTTGAAAAAACAGCCATTTCTTTATAATTTCATGACTTGGATAATTAAATAAAATGCCAAAATTTTCATTTAAGAGTAATATAAATAACTATTAAAGCGTGCTAATAATACAATAAATATATTAAATAAATAATAAAAGCTTAGTTTATTTACATATTTAAATAATCAAACAAACTACTCGATTCTCAAAAATTAAAGCAAGTGCTGTGAATTACTTTATTCTCAAGTGACTTTTTGTGTGTGGGACCTAACTTCCTCTTCGATTCTCAAAAGTTGAAGGCAGTGCCAGCGAAATTTATTTATTTTAACTTTTAATAATCGAGAATGAAGGCAGTTCACACACACATTTACTTAAGAAAAATCAGATGCACTCTCTATATTTGTTAATAACCGCACAGAAGCGGTATTTGTCAGTCTTAGTGACTCAGTCACAGTACCAAAAATAGGGTACACGTGGTATTTATTTATAGCCAACTTCTGGGAAAATTCTTTAGGAATATCCCTTACCAGTTGGTTAAATATAATGTTGGCAAGCTAGAGCTTAGATACCAAAGTGCTTGCCATTTAAATGCACTCGCATCTTTGGGGAATTACATCAGTGTTCAGTTTGCCACATTGCGCGCATTCTTTTTGCATTTCTATATAAAAGCTTGGTTCGCCATTTCAACATCCTGTCAGAAGTGTGGCCTGGCTGCAGGACACTTTGAAATGTAGTTTCAGTGCTACATCAGTTGGACAATCTTACTTCACAGCGTGAATCGGAAGTGTGCCAAAGGCGAATGCAGCAATTCAAAATTAAATTGTTGGTAATGAAAAGTTGCGCACCTAATGATGTTGTCCCAATGCCCATGATTGCATTGACGACATAAAAAGCGCTAAAATGCTGTCAACTGATGGAAACGGATGTCGCCAATCAACGCCGCCGGGCATAACCGAGTTCACAGTAAAACTTATTAAAATGTATATTGAAAAGTGGTGTAAATATTTGCCACACTGCCTGCAGATACATTGCATCATAAGTATTATATGATTATATGTTGTGTGCCAACTAAAGCAAATTGGATAAATTTATTGAAAAGAATTTTAAATGTATTTTAAAATGCCCTCCTACACCATTTTGTTAGGCGCTGCGCCGCTGACAATTTATTTAGCACATTTTATTATACTCTATTCCCAAAGGGACAATTTAATATTAAATGCTGTTCTCAATTTCACATTAGGTGAAAATTGGCAAGCTGTGTTTTCTTTAAGACTTTAAATATTAATTTTTAGAATGAATACACTTCTGGAATTAAACTCACTAGCTAAACAAAAAGTGTGAGATAAGTTCACTTGAACAAAATCTCGTCGAAAGTAAAAATGCAAGCTAGTCTGTATATTTGGTTGCTGCAATGATTATAATCCAATATCGAAGATCATTGGTCAGATTGCATAAACCATAAAAAAACTGTTAACTGAAAAGTTTGGTTTTGATATATTCAAAAACAAAATAGTTTTTTATAGAACAACTTAATTTTCCCCCCAAGAGCCTATAGAAATGACTGTCAGATTACGATTTTTCCATTATTTTGGCCCAAAACACCTAGAGGACTTCAATTTGAAGGTTTAGTGTGTTTATACGAGTTGAACTTTGGAGTATGTAGAACAACTTTGCCACAGTAGGTTTTTCGAAAAAATTAACACAAACAGATTTATAGACGAAAACTGTGGTACCTGTAAAAAAAATGCACATATAACCGAAAATTTTAAAAAAAAAAATTTGTTTGAAACCATCGTGATACCGCGAAAAACTAATGATGCAGTTCGATTTGAAAGGCCCCAAATAGGGTAAGTCCGGTTAATTTGGGCTTTCCTTTTTTTCGACTTGCACAGTGTTATCTGTCCATCAGAATAAGCGTATATTTTTTTTTTGACACTAATGAAGCTAGAGCCAATCAAGTAAAAATGTTGGCTTTTACAACTATAATAGTCCCTTTATATCATTTTTTTGATATGTTAAAAATATTAAATACAATACAGGGTGGTCAATATATATTATTCGATTGAAATGTGCTCTAATTTTTGCAAATGGCGTCGTTTCATCACGTGGTTTTTGCATTCGTGAAATAAACACGTGCGTAATTTATATTAGATAACAATGATTCGCTATACGCCTCAAAAATGCGTGATAATTGTGCCGCATTTTGATATTCGATTTAAAAATATTGCCCACAATTGTTAGCAAACTACTGTGGCGTCTGTTTAGGATACAAATGAACAATTTTGGAACTCAAGGATTTATCACAGCGGTCATGTCAAGCTTCCCAGGTTCCACCGGAAATATATTCAAAGTCGTCCGTCTGTGTGCACAACATATATGTTAAGTATCTGTATACCATAGGCAGATCAATTATCGTACAATTTGAAATAAACCTAATCTGCGCATCGTATACAGCTACGTATTTATTAAAACTTGAATAGTATCGGAAAATCTAAAAAAAAAAATCGCTAAATTCACCAAAATTAATGAGAACAACTAAAATTTAACAATTTTATTATCACACACAAATTGAAATAGACAGAGTATGCTGCAGTCATGAACTTTGAAATGCAAAGTTTTTTCTTGTTTTAATATGCACAATATGAACGAGGCGTGCGCAAAATGCAATAAAAATGCAATTAAATTAGCCGCAAGGCAACAAGCTGTAAAAAAAAAAGAAACACACAGAACTTTAGCTGAACAGCCCAGTAGCCCTATCCGCCAAAAACTACAAGGCCAAATTGAATTATGGTACGGACGGAGTGTAGTACTCCTAAAGGCACAGGCCAAAGTCGGCAATAATTGAAAATTGAAAATTAAATTTAAATTCCTGACAAAACAAAGCAGACGGCAAGCTATTAAGAGAAAGCGGACATTTATGCAAATTGAATGTCGAAAAGGTTAAGGAATCAATCAAATCCCATAAAATGTGGGCGTGTCACACAACAGCAACAGCAACAACAATAATGACAAAGTTGATGACTTCTGGCAGTGCGTCGAGGCGTATTAATTGCTTTTGGCTAAATGATGTGGGTGTGTGTCTGACGTGCTTGAAAACAAAACAATTGCTTGTTAATGGCATGCCTGAGTTGGCCACAAGCTGATAGATAAAGCCTAGATTAAAGATTGACATCTGCCCAGTTGGTCGCATAGTTGTCAGTAACAATTCACAGTTTCACGTGAATTAAATGGATTGCCTTGGACAAGTTTAAATGGGTAGAGAATCAACAATTAAAGTGTGCGCTTGGTGGCCCATTGAAGGACATGAACTAGAGTGATATGACAAACTAATCATATCTGGCAGAAACTTACATAAGCCTTAAAACTTTGGACACCCTTTGTCTAGGGTGTGCCGCATGTGTCCCAGCCAGCAGTGTGCTTATGCAAATGCGTTAATCTTAAACCAAGTTCAAGATACAAAAACTTTGCAACCAAATAAACAAAAGTCGGTGCGGCAGCGGCAGCAGCAGCTCCTGTCAGACTAAAAGTTTGTTGTTGCCTTCGCATAAAATTTAAATGCAAATTCAACTGAGGTAAGAACAAAACTAACGAAATCAGCCAAGTGACGAGGTCGGTCCATTCATACACATATATTTACATGCATATATATGCATATATGTGTGTGTATTACAGTCCAATGGGAAGTGGATAAACAGTTGAAGAAGATGGGTTGAAAAACTCTGCTCCACAAGGAGTTGCACTTGGTGATTTAATGCCCTTTTTACACTCTCAGAGGTTTGTCACAAAGTTTTTCTGAAAGATGAACTTTGTTAATATAGCCAATGTCGAAGGGCAGAAACAATTTTAAGTATACTAAATTAGTTGAGTATTAGCTTATATACGAATGATCAATCATTTCGACAAGTGTATTAAATATTCCACACGCTAAATGCAAACTTTCTATTCATTGTCAATTACAGCCCAAAACGCAAATAGTGTATAAACCACATATCAAAACGATTTTTGCGGTTATGTGTTTTTTGGTTGGGAGTACTCACTGCCATCACTGTGTGCCACGCCTTCGCGTAAGAGGAAATAACGCAAGCCTTCCATTGTATATTGTTCAGCAGCCTGGACAGGATCAACCACATTGTGTTTGCTCTTGGACATCTTTTGGCCGTCTACAGTCCAGTGCGAGTGTACGTACAGCTGCTGTGGGGGCGCCAGACCGGCGGCCAACAGAAATGCTGGCCAATAAATGCCATGGAATTTGAGAATATCCTTGCCAATTATTTGCTGTGCAGGCGGCCAATGCTCCAAATACTAAACACAGTAAAAAAAACTATTAGTTTGCCATCAAAAAGTGTCTAAAAGCTGTCTACCTTATTATTGGGATAGCCTACGGAACTGAGATAATTTATAAGAGCATCCAACCAAACGTAAACCGTTTGGGAATCATCATTTGGCACAGGTATAGCCCAATGGACACGATTTGAGGGCCGAGAGACTGACACATCCGGCAGCTGTTCACTAAGCGTGTCCAGCAATATCTTTTCAAACTTGGCTGGCCGTATACGTGCCTCCTGCTTAACCCAATGACGGACATCATCTTGAAACTGTGACAAACGAAACATATAATTTGTTTCCTCAGTCCACTCCACGGGATGTCCCGATTCCAACGAATAACGCGTGCCGCTGCTCTCATCAAGGCGCAGCTGCGAGTCCATCAAAAAGGTTTCATCTGACACGCAGTACCAACCACTGTAGGACGCCGAGTAGATGTGTCCACGCGACTGCAAAATGTGCTGTAAATATACACTGATCAGTGGAATTAACGTCATCAATTGGCAGTTAGATTAGCCAACCCAAAACTGTGCCACCGCCTGCTTGTGTCGCTCCTCTGTGGTGCGTATAAAGTCATCATGAGCTATGTGTGCCGTCCGAAAGATATCCCGATAGCGCATCGATATATCATCACAATACTGTGCCACTGGCACTTTGTGGGCAGCGGCCGCTTGTTGAATCTTGGTGCCATGCTCGTCTGTTCCAGTGCAGAGACGCACATTGCTGGCCGGATAACGTAGTCGCTGATAGCGGCAATGCGCATCAGCTATAACCGCCGAGTAGAGATGGCCAATGTGTGGAGCTAAATAAGGAATTTCATTTTGTTTATTTTCGTTTTGATTATTATTTAACTTCTAGCACTGTGCTGCACGTGCAAACCTGCATTTACGTAGAATATTGGTGTTGTCACGTAGTGAGAGCTACTGAAACGCGCTCCAAATATTTGCAAATATCTTAATTTACTAATTAACATTATTAAATAACTTATTTTAATATAAATATAACAGTGCGATTTTATTTTTAGTTATGAATATAAATTTGCCGGCGACTCTTTCAACGCACAGCTGTTTAGGCAGTGCTGCCCATCCATCGCTGGACTGATCAGCTGTTTCGTTTGCTCTGTTAACTTTCATGCGACAAATTGAAAATCTTAACAGTTTCTGTGCGTTAACATTTCATAATAAAGCAACATTGTTGCCTGCATTTTCCGTTTGTCTTGGCAACATACTATGTGCGCAACATTTGTTTTGCAGTGAAATTTTTTGTGGTCAAAATTGATAGTTATAATTTTGTTTTAATATTCTTTAAAATTAAATTGAATTTTTCCATCGATTCAAATCTGATTCGAAACTTTTAATGAAGAAATAATTATTTCTAATAACTTACCATTACGATTACGGAATTGTCCAAATAGCAACCAATCCGCAAACACGTAAACAAAATAAATTGTCCAAAATTTAATTGAACTTTGTGTAAAATTGTCAGAACTTATCGAAAATTGTAGTGCTAATTTTGAAATAAAATATTTGATTGAAAATTCCTCATTATCTCCTAATCACTTGTCTCGCAGTCCGACACTTGAAGATCATGGTTCACGCCTATACCAGCTAGAGAAATCTGGCTATAAAGTCCGTCCTCCGCATCCCCCAATAGAAGCACAATATCAGCAAAGAATGTAGATGCATAATAATGGGAGTGGCACTCCTGTACCACGCCAAGCGATATAGCATCATGCTTACATTCTAATTGTTCCATGATCTGCTGCTTTGTCACCTGTCACCTGTCGCCGTGCGGTGACATTATATAGTAATGGGATACACAACCGATGTTCACGAGCAGAAATATGGTAATTGTGCCGACGTTTCTGAAATTATTGTTATAATATCCAATTGTCAAGCGGATTTTAATATTAATAAACTGAAAGTAAAAACTTACAATAACTTTGGAGCATTTTAGAAATGAAACTGTGGTTTTATCATGAGAGAATTCAGTCTTTTAGAGTTAGAGGATACAATTAACCAGAGGAAACAATTGGCATCCAGGATAGTAGCACAACAAAGAAGTGAATTCAGCTCCAGAGCAAGGGCAGAAATATAAGAAATCCAAAATTCCCTGCCGCTGGGATTGCGGTTAAAGCGGCCCAGGAGGCAAGTCAGGCCCGTGAGGATATGGCAGATATTCGCATCGGATAAGAGAAAGGTGGAGTAGTCGGGAAGGTGGAAACAGTTCTAGCAAAAAATAAAGCTGGAGCAGCCGAGGTGTGCGAGACTGGGTTTGTTCTTCAATTTGAGTCGCAGCAATAATGCTCGCTTAATGGTAATTGCTAAGAACAAGAATATATATAGTTTATAGAATCGGAGACGTCTGCTTTTATACATTACATATTCAGAGACAATATTTTAGTACCTTTTGCCAAGGATATATAAAGTGGTTCATAAAGTGTAAGATAGACATTATTAATATTCTTTCTTAAATCTTTGCAAAATATTTTTTTTTAAATTTAAAATGTACCACATTTCCATATGAAACTGTTAAATAAAATGAATAAAAACCAACACTTGTTAAAATAATTTATTCTGTAGTTTATTAAACTTTTTTCTTTAGGGAATAAAAATATAAAATTCCTTGACGTCGTGCAAAAAGTGCCCGCGTCTGAATGGCTGCCAAAAATGCTGTGGAACTTTGCCTGTACATTCGTATGCTTTTTAGCTTTCGTATGATTTTAAACCGAACAATGTAAGTATGTATGGTATATATAGGTAATGATCGATATCTTGAACCAATTTTGACAAATATAAAATACAAAACGATCTAACTATATGCTTAAGCAATGATTTTTTTGTTTGTAAAACTATTAGAATACAAGGGAGCTGCTTAATAAATAAGGATTAAATTTAAGAGCCGGCAATAAGAGGCTGACAATACGACAAAACAATTGTACACAATTAAACTATCATAAATTTAGAACACAATTTTTAAGCAATTACAAAAATATTATACAATTTACATGGACACATTTCATCAAAGCATTACAAATTGTAAAATTATATAGTGCACGAATACGTACTTAATTTTAAAATAATAAATATGCATTTGCTTTCATTCATTGTTTACAATTACAATTAATATTGGTGTTTTTTTCTGTTCACAAAATAATTTCAAAGGTGATGTTTAGTTTTCTTGATGTTGCTTGAAATATCCAATCCAAGGCATACACTTAATGTGTGCATGTTTGAATATATTAGGATAGGTTATTTATTATTATTAATGTTATGTTAAAAGTTATTTAGTTCAATTGCAACAAACGTAAATACTCAATCAATTTGCATATGTGCATAATTCTACATAAAATAGTTTCATCTGTTTTTATATTTAGAGATTTTGTTGCGACTTATTGTTAATTAATTAATTACCTAACGCTTTTATTGCGAAGCTTTCTATATATTTACAATCTAACACAAGCCCCTGTAAATAATCATTGAATGGTTTATACCCATCGATTTGGCCATGAATAGTATTGATAAACTGACCAAACCGCTATCGCTATTCGTATATATAATATATATTTTGTTGTTGTTGTTGTTCTTGATCGTGTGATTTGATTTGATTTGATTTGCAACATACTCATGCCTAGGTTAATTATGTTAATATAGAATCTTTCAAGCCTTAACATACTGAATTTCATATATGATAGCTAATACATACATCGTATATAATGCATAATTTAAACATATTTCATATACAGATTAACGTTCTCCGCTGAATACTGAAATCATCGAGTTCTCCCTATATATATATATATATCGTTTAAGTGTTTTTGTTTTTTGTTTTTGTTTATGTTAGTGTGTGTGTGTGTTTATATAGATATTATATTATATCGTACAGTTTATATCAATGTGGTTGCCATATATGTATGAGCACGTTGCATAATATTAATGTACCTTCATGTAATATATATGTATATGTGTGTACATATATGTATAGGATATAATATCAACATTTAACTCTTAACTTAAATATATATATATATATGCTATAAAATGAAAATGTATCACGATTGACCAAAGTTAGATCGAAATAATCGTTAACTACACATGTTTCTTTAGCTGTATCCGCTTGATTTTGTTTTTTTGTTTTTTGTTTTATATTGAGTATGTTATGGAACAGCGCATTGCGCTTTTATATACAGAGGGTGGTTTGATAGGTCAGTGACTTTTTGAATATTTTTCTTCGCCATATGCGGCAGTTTCTGCTTTAAATCAATATCAAATTTATCAATTGTTCGATGACCGTTTTTCCCTATTATAAATATAAACCCACGGCTTATGAATTGGCATTTAATAGACAAGGGATCAATACTGGTTCCTAATCTCATCCCCAGTTGTAGTGTTCAAGTACAGACTATATTCACAAGCGTGTCTTCAATACTGTAAGAACTATGATTTTTTAAGACGTGGGACCATAACCTGGATAGCAACTGTTCAAGAAAGCATCATTTAAGGCGGCTATTCTTGCCTGAAAGAATTTCCTCTAAGTACTTCCTTGCCAGAATATTGTGATGCGTTAAAAGTTATAAAAAATTTATAAGAAATAGTAAAGGAAACTTGAAAATAAGTATGTACAAATTGAAAAATTATGTTTTTGTTTATATAAACATATACATGTTTAGAGACTCCCTGAAGAAGATACGAATGATATTTATTATTAAAATGAACTAACTCGGCCTTATTAATTAAAAATCAACGTTTAACTCTTTGATTAATCAAACTCGTCTTAACTGTTTCCCTTTTTTTTACGGTCACGGAATATAACTTATTTTGTAATTAATTTTGTAATCAATTTAAGTTTGTAATTAAATTCTGCATTTAAAAAAGTAGGTGCCCTATCAAACCAGCCTTGTATTTAATGGATTATAGTGTTTTTAAGTTCCGTCTAGTTTAAGTACTTGCGGCAGCGCTTTGAGCCGCAGGAACAGGGTATTTTCTCATCTTCGAATGGGAACTTGTAGTCATAGGTCAGCTCCTCACCCTGTACAATGCGCCGCAGGGCAAATATGATGATATGCTTGTGGCCAAGTATATCCACGACCTTTGAGTAGCAATTCGGCTGTAAAATACGAAATGTTAATACTGAAAATTAAACATCTAAATGCATTGGACTCACCTCACAGGAGTGATTGATAAAACGTGCCGCATTGCCACGCATGGTGGCGTCTACAACCAGATTGTCGTCGATCTTGAACATATAGCAGCCAATGCCGCGGCTGTCATAATAGCGTTCACGCTTGTCCGTCAGCGTGGAACGTATAAGTTCGCCAGCGTACTCGATAACCATTTCACCTGTGGGCACAAATGTTTGTAAATTTTGGAGAACAGTAACAAAATGATAACACATACCCGCTTCAATGTCCTTGGTGCAATAGAGACCGCGTCCATGAATGTGCGATCGGAAGACGCCAACATAATCCTTGTAGGTCTCCTTCAAAGTACGGTACTTCATTGCCATAGGCAGATTGCTGCCAGTTCCACGTCTATAAGCAATAAATTACAACAATTAATACAGGTTGCAGGTTAACGTAATTTGTGACCTACCTGGGCACCAGTTCATTATCAGAAGGCTGCACAAACACCTGGATGGGCTGTTTGCGATGCCTTGATGCCAGCCAGCTAAACATATCGTATTCGGATCGACTGGTATATGGTTCACAGCGTGCACACTCATATGCGTTCTCCTGCAGCTCATCCTGATCAGAGCCATAGTCCATTAGTGCCTGGGCATCTCCTCCAGCGCCGAGTGTCGCAGCATTGTTGCCAGTATTGCTGCCAGTATGTCCCGCACCCGTTGAGACGTTGCCCTCACCGTTGCGGTTGTGATATTTCGGCGTATACTTGGCACACTTCTCCACGCCAGGCAACTGCTCGATTAGATATTTGAGTGCGTTCGTCTTTAGGCCAATCATTTGTACACCGCTCATATCAGCCAGCGGTCCTTCAGGCAGCGGTGTGAGTCCATGAGCGCGACGTGCCACCTGAACAGCCTCAAAGACCTTCTCCCAGATTTCTGCTATCGAGCTCGACTTGTAGGTGAACCCATCCTCACTTTGTATCTCGTAGAGCAAATGTGGACCGCTTATTTTCTTCGGATCACGCATCGGCGGCGGCTGCTGTGGAGCTGCAGCTGTTGGCACTACATTATCTGCAATTGACTCTGGCTGTTGTGGTACCTCCTGCTTCGGTTTCTTGAGATCCAATTCGACGCCGGCCTGTAACTGCTTCAGTTGCAGCTCATGCGCCTCAGCCATTTCATTGATGTAGCTGGCAGCCGCCTCTACAGCCGCCGTCTCCTCGGCTGTCGCTGTGAAGGCTTCATCGTCAGCAGCAGTCGTGGCCAGGACATCCTCAACCATTTGTTGATAGCCGGCGCTGGCCTCGACTGTTGTTGCCGTGGCTATTGAGTCAGCGCAGTCATCATTTGTAAGGTTGTCCAGTATTTTGCTAATCTTCTCTTTAACCGCGGGCTCCTCGCTATCGGACATATCATGGTCGTTGCACACAGATGTGGCCATTTTAAGGCTGAAATCATCATCATCCTCTTCGTCATCCTCCTCGGCATCGTCAGGCTGGCTTAAACCCTCATTTGCATTCTTCAGATTAGCGTACTGATCCTCGGTATCCATGGGCACTGCTTCCACATGGAATCCATGCTTCTCCAGCAGACAACTCTCGTTGGACGTTAGTTGAAAGCTATTGCCCACCATCTCCAGCTGTTGCTGCTGCTGATGATCGATGAGCATGAGATCGTTGCTTTTGGTTTTATCCACATCAACGTGCAGCTGCGCCTCTGTTGACTGCTTCTCATAGATAGTCTCATTGTAGATTGTCTCCGTCTGCTCTTGAATCTGCTGCATTGTTGCTGTTATTGAGTTTGTCTGCTGCTCTATATTATCCATAGATGCGTTCGTCTTAAGTTCTACCTCGTAGCCAGGTGATTTTTGTTCCAGTTGCGCATAGCATTTAATCACAGCCTTCTGGGTGGAAGCACCAGCTGCGACGACGGCCACCGGCTCCTCGACGGGCTTGGGCGGCGTGGGGGATTGAACAACGACATCACTATCCATTGGCAACGGTTCCTGCCGCTGCTGCATCTGCATGGGCAGCACACGATTTGTGGGCCGACTGTTGATTGTAATGCTGTTCTGCTGCTGCTGCTGTTGCTGTGCGCTGGCAATGCTTGCCACACTGGCCGCAAGTGGTTGCTGCTGCAGTGGATTAACCACATTGGTGGGCAGCGAATTGCTGGCATAATGCTGCTGCAGTCGATTGCTGGCGTTTCCATTGAGCAGCAGTTCCGTCTGCTGCGTTTGCTGCTCCTGGAGCACCTGAACATTTGATGCTGCCGGTGCAATCACAAACTGAGCTGTTGCCTGGGGTTCCGCTGCAGTGACAATGCTTATAATTGGTTGCTGGGGCGGCGGCGGCACAACCGACAACTGTTGTTGCTGTTGCTGTGGTTGTAGTTGTAGCTGAAGTTGCGGCTGCTGTTGTTGCTGCTGTTGATGTTGTTGTTGTGCCGGCAAGCGCTGCTTTGTCACTTGGCTAACAACAATTGGCAGCTGTTGCAACAGCTGCTGCTGTTGCGGTTGTTGTTGCTGCTGTTGTTGCTGCTGCTGGTGGTGTTGCTGCTGCTGGTGGTGAATTGTCGTTGGTGGCGTGGAAAGCTTAGGCGCAGGTTTCATTACCTTAGGCTTTACCTCCACTTTGTGTATGGGTCGTATCAGATTGGTTTTCTTTTGCAGCGGCTTAGATGCAATGCTCGGCGGTGCACCACAGGTGGTGCCCGTCTGCTGGACAACATGAGATAGTGTCGCTGCTGTTTGTTTGTTCTTTAGCTCGGTTGTCTGCTGCTGGCGCTGGAACTTTAGATTGGCATTGCCGGTGAGTGGCTTTGGCTGCATCTGTTGCTGTTGATGCGTCGGCAGCACCTTGTTGATCACCTGGGATTGCTGTGGCTGCGGTTGCACCTTGCTCAGCACCGAGATGGATGCCTTGTTAGCATTTGTGTTGCGTTTCAATTGTGCCACCGGCGGCACTTTGGCCGAAACCACAAGCGGAGCCGAATAGTCGGGCATGCTGGTTTGATGCGTCGAAGTTGTGGGCGTTGTTGTTGTTTGGAACTGAAAGCCGGCGTTCTGCAACAGCTGTGCGGTGGCATCATCTGTCGCCTGCGATTGAGTCTGTTGCAATACGCTGGCGGCATTCAGAAAGCTGCCAGCAGCACTGGCGCCCGTTGCATCCACAGCATTGTTAAGCACCACATAGCCAGCGGGCAGATCAACAATTGGCTCGATTTTACTCGCCTGGAACACCTGCGTTGTGGTGGCCGAGAAGCTGGCGTTCTGGCTAAATGTGCCTGGCATCGCAGTCGATACAAATTGCTGCGAGGACATCACCGTATTCTGGACAATCGTCTCCAAGCCATAATACATCGGCTGGGTGGCCAGTATGACCTGGGGTGCGGCTGTGGCAAACTCCAAGCCCGTTGCACCCCCGCCGCCTGTTGCACCACCCAAAATGAGCGGCTGTTGTCCATTGCCATTTTGTGTACCATCGGCGCCCGTTGTCAGCTGCAACGTCTGTGGCTGGATGAGCGTTCCAATGACCTGAGGCTGTCCCTGCAGTGACCCGGTTAGCATTTGCAGTCCCGAATTGTTTGGCGCTGTGGTCAGCACAAGATTGCCGCTGGCATCTGTTTGTAGAAATGTGGCACCACCGCCAGGTGTTGTGGCAGTCAGAAAGGTGGGCGCCGCCGTCTGCTGCTGCGGCTTGAAGTCGTTTGTCGTCGGTATCGAAATATACTGCAACGGCTGATTCTGGCTGCCATCTCCAGTCACAAATGATATGATGTTCTGTGCCTGCGTCTGTGGCAGCAACAGCTGCGACGCTTGCGGCTGTGTGTTGCTCTGGAATAGCAGCTGGGGTTGCAGCAAATTCTGGCCAAGCAGCTGTGTGGCACCATTAGTTGCAACTGTGATGGGTGTATGTTGCTGCTGTTGCTGCTGCTGCGGCTGTTGCTGCGGCTGCAATTTCGCCTGTATGGGCTTGACGCCATGATTTGATTTTAGCTGCTTTTGCTTGGCCGCTGCCGTTGCCTGTTGCGCCGCCTTGGTGGCCACCGTCTTCAGCGGCTTACCCGTGCCCCTCAATGGCAACACGATCTTCTTATCGCTGTTGGTCGCCTGGAGCGTTTGGTAGGTGGTCGTTGGCATTGTCGGAACTGCCGATGTCTGTAGCAGCTGCGGCACACCGCCACCGTTGCCATGCGGCAACTGTATAAACTGCTGCGTTCCATCCGGATTTGTGGATAGCGCTATAAATTGCGGCTGCGCCTGCGCGCTCACCGTGGGCTGTGTAAGGGCAAAGCCACCGCCCAAATTGGCCGCCAAACTTTGCAGTGAGTTGGCATACAATTGAAACTCGTCGCCTCCATTGCCAGCGTTGGCCTGAGCGGTATTTGGCTGGGACAGAAAGAAGCCGTTGCCCAAGGACTGCGGCTGCAGCTGCAACGATTGCAATCCCTGCAGACCGTGCACTCCAAACTGTCCCAGGGTGGCCAGGTTCTGTACCTGGGGAAAGGATGTCTGCAGATAGTTGACGCCGCCCGCATTGCTGAGCGTTGCGGCGGCCAATGCCTGTTTCTGCAGCTCATTGAGACTCTCCGCGGTCAGTTGAGCGGGGTTGGTGCTCGAGTTGTTCGTCTCCGACTCAGATTCGCTGGTGGACAAGGGCTCACAGCCGGGCAGATGACGCTGAAAGGAATCGTAGTTGCGGTAGGTGCACTGACAGCGTTCACATTTCACTTGGCCCGTAAATTGGGCCGTCGATAGGTTGCCATCGCCGCCAATGATACGAAACTCGGGTATGGAATCGTCAACGCCATCCATTTGCATGATCTTCAGTTTCGAAGGCTCATCGCGCGATTCGTTCTTCTCAAAATAACGCTTGGCTGCGCTCCAGGTGAAGCTTTTGGTTCGCATTGCGGCGCTGGCGTCGGTGGACGAGGATTCGCTGCTGCTGCAGATGGACTGACGACGTGTGATCCCAGCCACGGTTGCCATTTCCTTTTTGCTACGCTGATTGAGGGTCAGGAGTACACCCTCGGCTAGATTCTTGGATAGCTTGCGACGCTTAAAGGCCGCAACGCTAGTGCCATCCAATTTGGGCCAGGAGCGTGTTTGGGCGCTGCCTGCTGTCTTCTTGAACACCTCGCCGTGGCGTTGTTTCGCCTGGTTGGAAGTGCGGGCAGCGGACAACATGGCATCCTCGACAGGATTGCTGGCGGGCCAGCAATTGCTCAGCTCGAGCGGCTTGCTGAGGCTATTCGAATTGCGTGTGTCCTCGTCACAGATGCTGACGCAACTGCCACCTGGCGCTTGGGAAGATGTGCCCGTTGTGCCGTCCTTGGACTGTTCGCTCATGGCAAACAGTTCGGTCTTGTCACCCAGATCCTCGTACATGAATATGTCCAGCATGGATATGCCATCGAGCAGCTCATGCGGCAAATCTTCAAATATAGCATCCTTAATCTCGGGCGGCAAAAGATCAGCATTCTGTTGGGGCTCTTCTTCGGTATTTTCGTCAGCCGGCACATACGAATTGGGAAACTCGGCCCAATCTGTATCCAGAAGATCGCTGCGTGCCAAACTGCTATGCCATCGCGCAATCTGCGCCAGACCAAGCTGCACCAATGAGCCATTGGAATTACTGTGATCCACGGTAAAATTGCGTCCAGCATCCAGGGTTGTCAGTGTTGTGGAGTAACTGCTCTGAATTGTGGTGCGCACCGTATACTCGACTATTTTCCAAGGCTCCTTGGAGGACCAATATAGGCGACTACACAGAAAATTTATGGGCACAATGGCCTCAAAGGAGTCCGAGAATCGTGGCACTATTGAGCCCAATTGTCGCACCTCCAGTGAACCGATATGGAACTGAACTTTTGATGGCTCTATTAGCTTCTTGCGCTTGCGATCGAGCTCCACATAAACTGGCCGCGATACCTCAAAGTTGGACTCATAGGTGACGCTGGGCGAGCCATTCGACTTGAGTGCGTTGCGGGCATGAGCCGGACAATACATGGATTTGTCTGTGAGAAACGCGCAATCAATGCTGCGGGCACAGGGATAATGATAGTGCTCGCCGCAGGACTTAACATTGCAGCCAACGGTGGCGCCTCGATTACCGCACACGGTGCACTTAATCATTCGACCTCGGGCCACGGCGCTATGCACATTTTGTAGCGAACCATCGATCTCCTCGAAGACCTCAGCGGACCACATGGCACAGTTAGTGTGCACCCAACAGTCATGGCCGCAATAAAGCAGACGGGCCTCCTCACCGGACAGGCCTTCGCCGCTTTTGCGGCAGAAGAGGCAGACGCGTGTATCGAGCCGCGTCTTTAATCCACAGCCACCGAGATCATCCACATCGTCCAGCGGTATGTCAAGGACACCAGTTCGCGGTGCCTGAGATGTTGTATTTTGTTCGGCATATGTGGCAGGTAACTCATCCAGTTCCTCGTAGCCACACGACTCAAACATGTCCTCTTCGAGGGCATCCGTGCAAGCCTTGGTCTCATTCTGGAACCAGGGAAACTGTTCGCTTAACAGCTCCTTGTAAGCAATGTCCAGCTCATCACAGTTGCTCTGCTGTATCACCAGACTCATGTCATAGTTGAACTCCGCCAGGGAGACATACGCATTCCCAGCAATCTTCTGCTTGATGTCCACCAAGCTAAACGAATGCTGATGAAGGCTTAACGGCTGCAGGCAGCTGCATGGCACTGGTGTTGAAGGTTTGGGATTGACATTGACATTGTGTTGCTCCTTGAATTCGTAGACATCGTCGCTGTTCTGCGACTCACCATCGCTGCCCAATCCATTGTAATTGAACTGCAGAGCTTTGGGTTGAAGTTTACCCTGGGTATGGCCCTTGCCCGTGCCACCGGCTGCACAGTTGCAACGCAGCTTCTTACGTGGACTGAGCTTGAGCAAGGCACACGCCTGTCGCGACTTGCTAAGCAGCTTCAGCACACTGTATAGACTGGATTTGAACTCCTCCATGACAGCCTGACGCCATTCATCCGCCTTGTTGCGTGAAACGTCGCAGCGTCGTGCACACTTTTTGCATATAAACTCAATGGATTCGGGCAGGGTGCTCAGTAGATTGTACTGCTCATCGCTGAGACCCTCACATTTGGAGTGGACCCACTGGTTGCAGTCGCCGCACTCCATCATCTTCAGATCAAAGTCGTTGTCGTCGTAACACTTCTGGCAAATGGGACAAAAGTTGCCCTTTTTGCGCAGTTTAAAGCAGGCGGTGCACATTGGCAGATTGCCAACGAACTTGGACACCTTTGTGGTTGCGCAGGATTTGCATTTGAGACAGTTGACACAAATGAGTGGCCGATCAGCGCCCAGCAAACGCTTGCTAGTGCCCAAACAGGTGCTGTGATAATTCTTCTGGCACTTTTGACACTTCACCTTCGAGCCGGACGACATATTGCATGTATAGCAGACGGTGCAACGAGGGCATAGCCAATTGAGTCGCTGTGTCAACTGATTTAGAGCTGAATTTGTGGCTGCTGAAATGGCGCAAGCATTGTTCGATGAGTCCAGCAGACTGTTCATCAATGTGTCCTCAAATGAGCTTTGCTTCAGGTTGTACTCATCCAGCACGCAATACTGATGATACGGTTCGCAACAGCAGGCACAGAATATAAGCGGATCCAGGCCCGTGGAACCACATAGAAAGCAGAGTGCACGCTGTGCCACTGTCTCAGTGACAATGAGACCAAAGCCCGTTTGGCACACCTCAGCGGGATCATAATTCTCCCAGAAGTCTATCGATATCAGCGTCTTCAAACGGCTCCTCTCCTTGGCCAGGGCACGACGACTTTGTGCATTCACAGCATTTTGTTGACTGGCCGAGATGGTGGCAAGCTCCAAGTTCCTCTGTTTCTTACTAGCCACCAGTCCGCTGGCAGTTGATGTCACTGTTGCTGCTGCCGCATTCCGTGTCGTCACCTTGCCCTTTGACGATGCTGCAGTTGTCGCCTTTTTAGCCTCTGTTTGATTATTTGATTTGCTCGCCTTTGATTCGATTGTCGTGGACACACACTTAACAACTGGTTGCTCATTGGTTGGCACTTCAGTTGGCGGTGATTTGCACGTGGCACAATTATCGTTCTCATCGATAATCATTTGCGCAGGCACAGGTGATTTGGGCTTTTTGATGACCTGGTTATCTGGTGACGTTGCATCGGCTGTTACCATTGACTCAGCCGCCATCTGATCATCTTCACCTTCATCGCCAAAGGTGGCCAGGGGTTGACCTAGCACTATGGATGCACTGCGGCATACATGCTTCACACGCGGTCCCTTCAAATCAATGCGTTGTCGCTTTAAATTATCAGGAACCGTTGTAGCAGGCATCACAGTAGAAGCTATCTCACCAGCCTCGGTTTGATTGCTGGCGGCTGGGGATAAGGCTGTCGAAGATTGGGCCGTTGGCGCATGGTTTACAGTTGCTGTCGATTGATGTTCATCCTTTAGAGACTCTTGCGTGGTGGTATCATGTGCTTTTTTGGCTGTGGGACTCATGGGTTTTTCACTTTCCAGCTCCCTTGCCTTCTCCTTATCCTTTTCTAGCTTTTCCTGCTTTGCCTTGCGGGTGATTTTTGCAGGCGCAACTGTTTCACTGATGCTGGGAACGGGGCTTAGACCAACAGCATCGTTGGCCTTGCTTTTATTATCGCTTGAATTGGCCAATTTAAGGAACAGCGGCTTTTCGAGTATAGCTGGTCGCAGTAGCGGAGTACTGCCAAAAGTAACATTGTTCTCTGCCAGAGGATTCGATTTGATTGAGTTAACTGTAGACTCCGCACTGGACTTCCACTTGATGGTCGTACTTGAGCCCGTAGACGATGCAGAACTAGTTGGCGCTGCAAAACGCAAGCTTGCTGTTGGCGATAGAAGCTCCGCACACTTGTCATCCTTGGGTATAGCTTCATCTCGCATGCTGGCGGGCAATATGGCACTCATGCGGCTTCTGTGCCCCGTAGGCAGCTGGAATGCTGTCAGGCATTTCTTAAGCCAACATGCCGTGCAGCGTTCCTTGTAAAGTTTCTTAAAGTTCTTCAGTTGGCTCTTCAGCGATAGAATATTACAGCTGCTGCCACCTGCGAAATCAAAGATAGTTGAGAGTTAAGAGTGCCAAAAAATATGTAAATCAGGGACCGTAAATAAAGATTATATTTGTTTTAACTTGGAAAAACCTTATGGAAAATAGGATAACACCAATGGGATTCTTAAAAAATATAACAAAATAATTAAAATTGTAATCATTACGGTCCCTGATCTTAATAGATTCTTACCATCTGTGCCTTTGCACAGTAACTGGTCACTGGACTGTGCAGAGTTGGAGTTAGAGCTCGAGTGCATTGACAGTTTCGATATCTTGGTCATTCTCGATATGAACTTGCGACAAACTTCGCATGCTATGACACCGTACTTGCGTGCCAGTGGCGCATCCTTGTTATTAACAGGTGTGGCACAAACAGCACACACTATTGGGGCAACTGCAACTGAATACAAAAATTGATAAGTATTGTTCTCAAATTGCTTAAACGATCAACACATACCTGGAGTGGCAATATTGAGCGAGCCAAAGGATATAACATTTGCTGGCGAAATGGCACTTGAGGATGTGGGCAAGACAGCAGCATTGGAAAGTGACTTGGCACCAGCAGCAAACGATCCATTCTTATCCGTTTGAAATTGTAGACGCGTTGGGCGCAACACAAAACTACTGTTGAGTTTCATGGTGCCAAAACTGGGAAAGGATTCTGTGCCCAGCTTTAGGCCCAAACCAGATGACGAAGAGGGCGTCTCATCGGCCAAATCGCCTAGGCCAAAGTAGTTCTTGGGCTTCGTTTTAGCGCTGACATCACTGACCGTTTTCTTGCTGCTAATGCCGCCTACTTCCAGGAGACGTTTGTTGGGTTTTATTATGCGCGATGAGCGCGTGCTGCGTTTTGGTAGAACAAAGTGTTTATCCATTACTAGTTGCCTATCCTCGACGTCCTTTTCATCGATGCTTGCCGCAGTTTCAATGCTCTTTTCAGACGCCGCCTCTTCGTTGTCCTCCAAATCGTCGTCGTCAACATCCTCATCGTCCTCAATATCATCGCTGCTTGCCGAGCTAGAAATTAAAAGGCAAGATTTCAATTAATGTGCACAATTTTAAGCTTCAATAAAAATAATCGAGTATGTAGTGACAATGTTCAAGAAAGAAAATATGCGAAAAAAAATGAAAATCAAATTTTAAATATAACTCACCCATCATCATCGTTGTCCTTTGGAGTTTTATGTTGAGGCTCATGTTTGCGAAATGTGACACCGCCAGAAACGGCGTCTTCATCATCGATTGGTGCACCAAAAGCGCGTGACAGGCCAGAGCCAAAGAGACTCGTGGTGGAGCTGGAGGATGAGGATGCAGCCGTATCATTTATAGATGTCGCCGCATGCACAGAGCGAAACTTGAGCGAGTTGAGCTTATCGATGTTGGAGTTCTTGTTGAGTATCTTTGATAGTATGGAAGGACGCACAATGAACTCGCTGCCTCTGCAATAATTGAGCGGTCGATTCATGCTATCCTTCTTCATAATAGAGACGAGCGGGATTCGGTTATCCGGATTGTAGAAACGTTTAACAACAGACTTGTCATCACTAGTCTCCAATATATTCTTGAACGTAACCGTTTTCTTCTGTTTTGTCGCCGCTGGCGCCTCTGTGGCACACGTGGTGGTGGTAACCGCATTTGGATTGGGACTTGAGCCACTCGATTTCACTGTAGCTGCGGTGGGGGCTTCCGTTCCGGCCTCATTGGCCATTTCGATTGAAGCCCTTAACTGCAAAATGTAAACAGACAGGTTAGTCCTAAAGTTTCGGCTTAATGTGTTCCAAAGAGTTGACTACCCACAGCCAATCAATAATTCATGCAACTAACTACATGCATGCTCGTAAAAACTATAGTAAGCTGGCTCAAAGCACACAGAAGCAAGAAGCATGCAAAAAAAAAAGTAAAGAAAAAAACAAAGCAGGGATTGGGGTACATTGTACAGGGTACTGGTTAATAGGGTAAAGGGACCAGGAGCAAGTGCAAGTTTTGGGGGAAAACGAGTTATATGCAGGTACAGGCAGGGCCAAGCGCGAAAACGTCATAAGAGCCAATTAAGCAGGTAAGCGAGCAAGCAATAGGCCAGGCCAGGGCAGACAGGCAGGCTAGGGTAACCAGGTAAGTAAGCAAAAGTCGGGGCGCATAATTTAGCGCCCGACTTGACGGGGTTCTTTTATTTACATTTGCTAAAAACAAAAAAAATACATATATACCATGTATAAAATGCTGAAATGGGGCAGTGTAAGCAAATAACACGCAACACAAAAGCCGAGACACAAAAAAATCACTGAGGAAAATCGGCTTTAACTTATGTATATATATACTTATATATATGTGTATGTTTTTTGTATTTATAAAGCGGGTGCGAAGCGTGTACAGTACAACATATGAGCTAAAGGAATTAACTTACCATTGCAACGTCTTCGCCAGCGCCTGCCTCGACAACTTTTGGCTCGACGGCTGCAAAGGGGTTCGTCAGCAGACCTGCAGCTGCACCGCCACCCCCGACCCCTGCTGTTGTTGCTGCAACCAATGACGCCAACGCTGGCGTCCCAATCCCAGTCCCAGTCGCAGTCCCACTCGACGCTGACGTCGCTGTCGCCGTCACCGTCGACATCGCCGTCGCTGTCACTGCCGCCGTTGCAGTCGTTGTTGTCGTAGGAGAAGACGATGATGATGACGAAGGGCAATTAAGTTGCAATTGTTGTTGCTTAAGTTTCGACGTCGAGGGCAACATCACCTCCGCTCTGGCCAGATTCAAGTTTTTAAATTTTTTATTGCCTCCTTTGCGTGCACGTTGCAACGCACTAAGGCCCGGCACAAAGGCGGCTGTTGTTGTTGCCTTCTTGTCATTGCTGCTGTCATCGTCGTCATCGTTATTTGTGTCCTCGGCGACAACATCAGAGCCTGAGGCATTGCAGTTGTTTGGCTCTGTAGTAGTAGCAGAATTGTTGCCTTGATTTTTGCATTCCTTGACCACCTCCATCGCTGTGGCGCCCTTATGGTGGCTGCTGCCTTTGTCATTGCTGCCACCACCGTTTACACTGCCACCGTTTGTGGTACCGCCGCCAGTTCCATTGCCAGCGGTGTTGCCACCGCTAGAAGCCGTCGCATCTTGTGCACTGCTGGATGCACTGTTTCCACTGGTCGCCGTACCACCTGGCGCATTATCATCATCATCGTTATCACAATTGTTGCCCTTCTCCCGCGAGGCTGAGCCGGCACTCTGTTCACTCTGCTGTTGCTGCTGCTGCTGTTCCGTTGCCGCTGTGGCCGCTGCACCCGCCGCCGCAGCATCATCATCCAGTTGCAGGACACTTATCCGCTTACGATTAATCGACTTGGATGGTTTCCCAGGGAACTTGGAGCGGCCCATAATATATACGCACTTGCTTGTATTTTATTTGCATTTGCAAATCGTTGCTGTTGACCTGGCTGCTGCGTTTTCTATGTTGGCGGCACAACTTTCCTTGCAACGAATGCCTGTGACTGTGACTGGGCTGCTGCTGCAGGCAACAAACAAAAAATAAAACAATTTTCACGTGAGTCCAAAAGACCGGTATTAGCAACGCGACAACAATAACAACAAAAGCAACATCAGAAACGTCAGCAATGCTTGTAACCGAATCGCGTTTGGAATGCGTCAATTTCCCCCTTCACACACACAAACACAAACACACGACGCACACCTTTACACACAACCAACAGCCGTGGGCTGTTGTTGTTGCTGTGGTTACCAATACCACTTCACTTCTCTACACTCGTCGACTCGTTTCGTTCGTTATGTTAGTTCGTTCCTGTTTCGTGTTTCGTTAGCTCGTTTTCGCGCGCGTTCCTCGCTCCTTGCTTTGCAAATTACAACTACTAAGCCGAAGGTGACGTCGATACGCGGCAGCCGTTTTGGCTTTTGTTATTGCGGACGCTCTCTTTTGGCTCGGTTCGGGTTCGCTCTCTGTTTCGGCACAAACTACACAAGCCTCGCTCTCTTGCGCTCCTGACGCTAAAGGTGCAATTGCAGCTGCCTTTGTCTCGTTGTTATTATTGGTTCTGTCCCTGCTGACGCTCGCTCCATTGCCATGTCTTGCGTGACCACCAGCACACCACCTTTTCACGCTGCTACCACTAAATATAGTTTAAAAAATCGTCACAAGAGGCAAAAAGAAAAAGGAAGAAAGAAAAAAATAACAACTGCCGCCGCTGCTCCTTAGCACGCGCTTGTTTCGTCTCTGCGAATGCAGACTCCTTTTGAGCAACTGTCGCGCCCTCCCTCCCTATCTTACTATCTTTCTCTCTCTCTGTCTCTCTCTGTTTTTGTCTTTCTCTGTATGGTCGCGCTCTCGCCGCGTTAATCGCACCGTTGTTTGGTCCCGTCAACGTTTCATCGACGTTTTAAGTGGTTTTTCTACTTCAGACTTGAACTTTTTCTTCTTCGCAGGATTTTCTTGTTTTTTTTTTATTGTTGCTGTTGTTGTTTTTGCTAGAAATTGAAATTCTTACTGTGTTGTACTATTGTTGTAGCCCACTACCCTCCCTGTTAAGTGGTGGGTTTTCCTTTATGACTGCCTTTTTACGACAGATTTTTATATATTTTTTTTTGTTTTTTTTTTCTTTGCCTTATGGTCTTATGGTGACACGAGAATGAAAATTCTTCTTTTTGCGCGTTTAGTTTTTCTGCGTTTTGAGTTTTTGCTCGACGTATTTACAATTTTCCACATTGCTGTACTTTCGCGGAACGTTGCTCAACTATGGTAGCAGTTCGGCTGCGGCCTCATCAACAACATCATCATTATCTTTATCATTATCATTCTCATTATCATCTTGATCATCATCATTGTCGTCAGAGCCGCATCAGCTACATCATTACATACTAAGACATTCACAATCACCGGACTTATACTATCACACTTTTTGCGCATCGGTTTTATTCGCTATGTGTGTGTGCGAATTTTGTCTTAGCGAGATTTCTTGAATCTGGAAAAATTATTGAAAAAGGGGGGGAAACAAAGTAGAAATTTATTAGTTCGCTTCGTCGCAGTTGGCAAACAAGTTGAGATTTTTACTATGTGTGGGTGTGCGGTTTGAGTGTGTGTGTGTGTGCGAGTGTGTGTGTGTAATTGTGTGCACGGGTGAATGTATTTATATATGTTGTGGCTTTGGATTGAATTGCAGGAGCTGCTGCATGTGACGGTTAACCATGTTTGTGAAATACTTAATGGGTGGATGGAATGAGAATGAGGTGAAAAACGTTCGTTCGACTGCGTGTGCGCCTGGCCTCCGCCCCACCCCCCCTTCCGATGAGTTGTTATTGCTGTTTCTTTTTGATATTTTGTTTTCTATTTTTTTTTTTTTGTTTCTTTTTCGTTTTTAACTAGCTACTGCAATTGACTAGTTAGAGTTAGCTGCATGCATGAGTCAGTTCGTGATTGTTTTTTTTTTGCGCTCAAAATTGTATTTGTATTTGCCTAGAGACACACGACCCCAGTAGCGGGACAATTACCACCACAGTTACTGTTGTTTCTGACACCCATTGGTCAGTCGGTTAGTTAGTTTAGCTAGTTACATATGTAGTAACTAGTCAATCTTGTCAACTGTACTCCCAACTGTTGTTTTTCTTGTTACTTCCAACTAATATTTTAGTTTTCCATGTACACACATAGGCAACTCTGTTTGCGATTGTAATTTCATTTAAAGCTGAAAGTGCGCATTAACAATTTTCTTTTATCTTTTGCGCTAAAAGCAGGCATGATGTAAGCATTAAGTTTAGCTTGATTAAATACTGTTTAAATAATTGTTGTGGGTATAACTCTAATTACTAGATGATATTTCCATAAAGTTCATGATATTATGTAGAAATTCATAGCGTTTTAATAACTAATTTTAATTCATAGAACGTATTCCGTTTTTTCATTAATAACAATTGATCTTAAGTTTTTCTTACTAACGATAAAATAGTGATTTGTAATTTATATTTGATATTATTCAGATAATATATGGATCTGTATTTGCCTGTAAATGTGAACGGTTGTATGATATTATGATGAATGAATGAATTTTAAGCTAATTTTATATAGTTCAATATTTTTTAATTAATTTGGTGTCGTGTAATGTGAAATTGGAATTATGCGTATACAAATTGTAATCATGATGTACATATTAAACTGTTAAGCAAATAGAATGACAGATGACATAACAAACTAAAGGTTAATTCGCTCAAGCTCAAAACAATTGTCAACAATTGAATACTCGACTCGTTCGCACACAAAACACAAAACTACGCTTTAAATTGCAAATTGAAAACACAGTGACACATAAAGCTGGCAAACTAGTATTAATAACAGCATTGTGTTGACATCAATTAAGTAAATCGCTATAATTATACATGTGCCACATGGCTGGCAACGATTCGAGCGGAGTGAGGATATTGAACTAATCAATAAAATCTCGCTAAAGATGACAAAATGTGAGAAAAGCGACGGCCATCAAAAATGCACACAAAGCAAAGACGAGAAAAAAAGAGCAACTGATGTTGTGAATAATTTGAATGCTACAAATAAATAAGAGTCACGCGAGGTGCGTGAAGCAAGCAAGAGATGTAGATGGGAGTGGGGGTGTTAGGTTGCTCAACACGAACTACTCACAACAATCTCCAGCGGCCCAACGAGCGAACGAACGAACGAACTGGCCAATTCGTATAAACGAGTCGAGCGAATCGGTCCAAGCCGAACAGAACCGAACCAGAAGCCGAGAAAAAACGACAGCAACAACAACAACAACGCGAAGGCGCGAGGCCGCACACACACCTTTAATTTAATTGCCATCAATTATGGTAAAAAGATTAAGAAATCAAAACAAGCGCAAAATGTACAAAAACATGAATAAGGAGAATGAGCAGCAAAACGAAACGAAACAAAACATATAGAGACAGACTGTCGCACACACACGCACACACGCTCATAGACAGACATACAGGTAGGTAGGCTGGCAATGACAGAGACAGAGACAGAAATATTCAAAGAGCCGCACACAACACAAAACTTGCAAATTGCGAGTAATTGAGCAGATTAAAGTCAAGCAGCGACAGCAACAGAGGGAGCAGACCAAACAGACAAACAAGCAGGCAGGCAGGGAGGGGTGGCCGGGCCAGGTAACAACGATGCCAAGATGTCGATTGAAAACCGAATCGACTGACGAACGATTAAAAACGTGAGCACGACTATCACAACACCAACACGAATATACACACAGCTACCAACATGACATCTATAAACACGACAGACAAGTTAAAAAAAAACATAATAAAAAAACAAAATCGAAGTCAACGACAGCCACAATTTGAGCAGAGCAAACAGTGCGACAAAATACACACACACATTTAAATATTTGTGTATGTAAATTTGCATAAAATTATGCAAAAATGCCCAAAATATATGTATGTACATGTGCAGGCCAAGCAGTCAACCAGACCAGCGAGACAACAACAACAACAAGATAAAAATGAGACCAAAGACCAATGTAAATAAGAGCGCAATGGAGCTGAACAAGAGAAAGCCAAACGGGCCAAGCGGAGCAGCTGAAGAAGTTGAATTAACTCAGCAAAAGACAACAAGCAACAAATGTGTCCCGATGAGAGATACAAAAAAAAAAAAAAATAAAAAAAAATAAAAGAGAGCAAAACCGAGAGAAGACAGTTGTGATAGCGAGAGCATGAGTTAGGCCCAAGGTGGGGGCCAAATAACGAGTATGAGAGCGAATATGCGGGTGTATGTGTATATGTATGTGTATGAGCCGAAGGTGAATGAGGTGCCCAAAAGACGTTCAAATCAAAACACGCCACAAAGGTGAAAGAAAATGTGCGCGCCAATATGTGGGAGCGCAGCGTATGTGTGCGTGTGTTCGTGTGTGTGTGTATGAATGAGCACTAAATGCTGAACATGAAACGCAGTTTGATGCCCAATTGCCACGAACACGAAAGCAGCAATAACAACAACAACAGCAGCAACAGCAGCAGCCCATGCTAGTAGTAGTTGTTGCTCTGCTACTGTTGTTGTTTGATTTGCTTTTGTTTGCAATGGCGGGTGGTAATTCGCATTGATGTTGCTTGTTGCTGTTGCTGTTAGTGGTGGGTTGTTTAAAGTGACAGCTGCCACACGTACTGCAAAAAATTGCAAAAAAAAAAATATATATATATATATTTAATACTAATGAAAACTAATATATTCTTTTTTGCCCATCCCTGGCAAGATGCGAGGTGCGTGCGATAAGTTGACGCTAAGTTGGATCTGCTCAGCAGAGCGTGAAAACAGGCGACACAATTTAATAGAAAATTTGCGACATTCAATAATATTTGTGACATTAGCCTACAGAGCGCCCTCCCTCAGACCTACTGCCGTCCGTTGGCTTTTGAAAGGCAAATTTGAGATATATATATATGCATATAAAATGGGTACACAATTATATACACAAATAGCAATTACTCATTTTGCGCTTTAATATTATTCTGTGCGTAGTTTCACACGCTCGCACACTTTAGATTTGGAATTTGCCTTTTTTGATCGACAAATATGCCATGGCAAAGATGGCGTCAAGAGAGAGAGAGATAGAAAGAGCGCCACACACAGTATCACACACATGTACATATGACTGTATGAATATGCAAATATATATATATATATATGTATGTGTATATTTAATACATGCACGTAAAAATATTTCGTAATTATTCATCAAAATTATCATCAACGGCCGCAGCAGCCCAGCGAATAACGCGGCCGGCCGACAACAACAACAACAGCAACAACAATAATAACAAAACGTAGAGTAACAACAACAACAACGACAACAGCGTCGTGCTGTCGTAAGCACACAACAACAACAAGTCGGGCCAATCGATTTAGCTGCTTGGCAGTTTTTCATTTTATTGCACACATACACAAACACACACACATACACTCTTAAAAGTGTCTGTACATAATTTATTAAAAGTTTTAAAAGCAACGCAAACGATCAGCGCAATTTTAGTTATAAATACACTTGGCCGTCTTGCGGCGTGCGTGAGTGAGTGAGGGAGAGGCAAACATTGCTGTGAGAGCGAATAATTTTTGATTTAAATTTTTTAAATGAGCCGACAACAAAAACAATTACCATTAGGTACTAACTAAACACATTAAAAATGTTAATTATTGATGCTGTTTTTATTGCTTGTTTATAGCTCACTGTTCTCACTAGTCTAGCTCTCTCTCTCTCTCTCTGTCTTTGCATGTGTGTAGGTGTTGGTGTAGCCTAACTACCGTTGGTTTAGTTTTCCAATTTGCTTTCTATAGTATTTCAATAATGAATACATATGAGTGTATGCAAGCATGGTGCATTAATTGAAGGTGGTGTCATAGAATTAACCAGTTGCCAATTGATGCGAACGTGCAAGTGCGGAAAATATAGCAAGCTTCTGAGCGCCAAGCATTCGATCGATCAACTGGTAATTGATAGATGTGAACTATGGCTCTGGCCATGAACCCACCTAATATAATTACACTATGTACACAGGTAGTAAATAACAAAACGGCGTAGATAAAAATCGTATTCAGATACAAGTAACAGTATAAGTAGCAGGTTTTGCTAATGTGCGTCGTAATTCTCGTTTGCCTAACTAAAACTACTACAAGAACTACAAACATACATACATTCTATATGGCAACATTCTTGACTATAATTTATTTATGCACATACATACGTACATACGAATAAATATATGTATGAATGAGGTGTTAGTTGTAAGTGTCAAAATGCATTTGTTAGAAACGATACGATGACTACATAATATGCGAACGACTGACTCATCTGCCAAACAAAAAAAAATAAGTAGCAAATGTGCCGACGCCGCCTATCTGTAATAATATTTTAATTACCTTTTGATGGCTAGCCCGACGAATCTCGCAATGTATCCAACTAGGAGAGGTTGACAATTGGAGGGGGGGACTATGCTTTATTATGCACAAATGCAAAGGCAAAGTAATAACAACACTGAGCACACACGACTTGTTCAATATTCGGTATTTTTCGTTTTTATTTTCGTTCACTTATTTGTTGGTTTTTGCTTTGCTCTCGCATTCGCCTGCTTGGCGCGCTTGCTCTCTCACCACAGAAACACATAAACAGCGCAACGAACACTCACGCATACAAACATACATTCTATACTTGCTCACGCTATTTTTCGCTCTCGCGCCCGCGCGTTACATATACATTTATATATATACATACGATTGCATGTGTGTGTAAGAATGTCTGTATGTATTTTACGACGATGAAAAAATGCCTGCCTCTCCACAAATCAGGTTTACAGCTTTTTATTTTACATTTAAAGGCATTTTTCAGATCAACACAGATAATTTAACAACGCACAGAACACTTATAAACACTTTTCACATTATTTTATTAATTATTTACGACATTTTTCCCGTTTTTCATGAAATATCTTGAGCAGCTTCTGAACGCTCGCAGTTGCCAGATATCGTCGCTTACCGATTATAAAAAATCTACCCTGAAAAATATACACACTATCGATAGTAGCAAATATCAATAAATTTTATCGAAATTTTATATAAAATAAAATATTTAAGACATGTACTTGGCAAACTTTTAATTAATTTTTGCCCATTATAAATATTTTGAGAAACAATATTTTGAACTCTTTACCAAAATTTTGATAAGCTCGAATTGGTAATGTTAACCAAGTGCAGCGACATCTGGCGAGCTGTTATAAAGCACACTTTTGTGCTGTTTTTAACATAATGTTGTCGGTTCGAAAATTTTGCAGCCAAGATACGAACCACTTTCCAATTTTGCGGTACAAACTCTAATTTAAATTAAATTTATTGTTCATATTATTACATATTTATAATTACACAGTCGATAGTTTTATTAGAACATATTAAATTCAGTTAATAATATATATTTCGGAGATTCATAATCGGGGTCGGTCGGACTAGATTTCTTGGTATTTACAATATCCATTTTGTCTTAAAATTATATTTTATAAGAAAAAACCTAGCGAACCCCGTTCTCGAACCAATTTCACCACAAAAATTCCGCCGCCTTGGCGACGAGACTTTCACCACATTTCTGAGTTCACCTCTGTTCCATGTCTCTGTCTCACTCACACAACAACACAGCCGAGCCAGATCACAAAGTGGTTTCCTGTTTCTTCTTTTCTTTTTATAGTTGCCATAATGTGTAAATAAATTACTTAGTTCTTAATTAATGCCTTAAATGTTGTCTCGTTTTTTGTAATGTTGCTTAGCACTACTCATTCCGCGCCTAGATCGAGCATATTTCACCACTAGTCAAATTGAGCAGCATAAGGCGCGAAATTCAAACTGTGCATATTTCAACACTAGCCAAATTGAGCAGCATAAGGCGCGCAATTCAAATTGTGCAATGCAAACGGTTTTTCCTCCGACAAAAAAATTAAAAAAAACACAAACAAACTAATCATATTCTAGAACGTACTCACGCATATGGCGAAGAATTGTTTATTTTGGTAAAATTAAATTAATTAAGTAAACACGCAGTACACAGCATTTAGAATATTTTCGAAACCGCTCAACTCACAATACTCTGCTGTAACCAATTGAGATGGCTGGCCACATCACAATAAATTACGTAGCGCGATAAGTCGCATCCCTCACCCTTACGTGGGGCTATAGAAACGATGCCGCGAACGAACCAGCGATTGTTTCGACGGACCATTAATCCTCCTCCTGAGTCACCCAGACAGGGGCCATGTCCCTGACTATTGCCAGCACAGAGTGTTCGAGGTGTCAGGAAGTCCTTGGCAGTGATCATTTCACGAAGACACTTCTCCCTGGACACAGGTCGGACATTGACTGTCGTGGGAAACCGCGTGAGCTCCAAATTTGTATCAATGCCCCAGCCGGCAACAGATGCTTGTTCGCTATCATCGATGCCCAGCGTGGTGCTGCTGCTCCAGAGGCAAATGGGGCGCACGTAGGTGGAGTATTGTATCTGCTCGGTGAGCACCAAAATACCCAAGTCGGTATCGGGCACAACATTGCCAACAAAATCCGGATGCGTTCGTCCACTTTCCACCAACATAAAAGTGGCATGCGTCTCGGGGTAAACTTCAAGATCATGGCGCCCTACATAGACTTTCAACTTAGAAGGTAATCTGCCGTAGATACAATGTGCAGCCGTGATGACAGTGCGTTTAGAGATTATTGTCGTCACACAATGGTAGGCATAACTAAATTTTGTTGGGTCCGGATTGTCGTTGTGATATAGTGCGGCTAACCAGGGAAAACGACCTCTGGGCACGGTTTCCCCTCCAAACTGTAGGCTCCCAAAACCCTCAACGCCACACTCTTCTGGAGCTGGATCTAGTCGGGTGCTCACTGCGACATCAGGCTTCCGGCTAGTCCAAAGTTGCGAATACCGATACCTGTTCCAGTTATATTCACGTGATGAAATAGATTTTACTGTTGTGCTCGTCGTTGGTATTCGAGTCGTAGTTGGTATTGTTCTTTGTGAGAAGTATTCCGATGGGACAGGCTGACTCTGCAGCCGCATACGAATCGAACGAATATGAATTTCACTTGGCGGTTCAACTATGAATATTAACAACAATCAGAGAGAGAGTGAGAGTATTTTCAATATTCGGTTCGAATCTTTAACTGACGCCAATAAAACTAAGCATTTTTCAAAAGTGAGACGCCATATTTAGTTAAAGAAGATGAAATATTATCAAATCGCCATCGATTACTTACATTTGCTTCCACTACATAGCACTTGACCATTGAGCTCAACGAGTATAATCTTCGGCAGCTCACCTTGGTAACCATCGAATTGGACAAAGAATTCGACGCGTCCACCGTCCCTCATTATCTGATCGGCGACATCCCTATTCGGATATAATGCCAAATCACTCACTGTGCCCGGCTGAAAGGATAAGAACAATATTATTACGAATGGATCCTGAGAACGATGCCTGCTTACCTGGTTTACACCACGTGAGATAAAATGAAGTGTCCAGTTGACATCTTTGAGACCATCCTGTAGAGGTTTGACAATCCCAATCCAATCATCGCCCCGCTGCTGATACCTAAAGTAGTCCCCACAATTGTGGTATGTTACATTAGATGATGGCATTGGTATTGAATCCTTAGGCTCTGTGCTCGTCGAGGCAATAGATAGTTGCAACTGGCGAGTGCTTGTTCTTGAGGGCGCTTCGTCTATAAGCAAATATAAAAATGTGAGTTTTATTAATGATAATCATTTATTTTACGAGTAGTATATGAATAGAATACAAAAAAAAAAACACCAGCTGATTAAATATAGGTTGCAGGGTAATTTGTGTTTTAATTACACCACAATGTTCGATTACTTCTTTCAGAAGCCTTTAGAAATACTGAAAATTTTACTTTAAATAAATGTTTATTATTTATTAAAAATTGTCCTCTTACTCTTCGGTACATTTTGTATAATAATAAACATTTATAAATATTCAAACACATCGGCCTTATTAAACCAATTGCAAAATATATTTTATATTTGAGAGTTTTACAAAGAAAAAGAAAAATTCAAATAATTGTTGGAGTGCACACTACTCGTCAGTTGGATCGTGCTATTAATCTTTTATTTATATAATTATATATTTTCCCCGTTTACAAACATACTTATTATTCATATGGAATACTAATGAACATTAATAAAAAAAAATTTAAATAACGTTGTCTACAGCCCAACATGAATAAAACACGTTTTTCTTTTAAATCCGGCAGGTAGATACAAACAAATTTATATTAAAACGTTTGTTTGAAAAAAAATTATTAAAAAACTCAGAAGATTTTACCTTTGAGCATTTCATTAATCGATTTATGATAAAAAATAATCCTTGATTAATTCTCACGAATATTTTGATGACATTCACTCTAATCAAAAATAGTTTCAATTTAAGCAAATAGCACAGAATATAAATTTAAAATTTTCATTCAAAAACATAAAAATGAGATAAAACTCATTAATTTGGATCCCCAATTTTAAGAAACATTTAAATACACTTCATTATTGTATATTAACAGGTATTTGACTAAGGTATTTGACAATATTATATACTGATTACTCAATTAATTACTTACATTCGCTTGCAGTACATATCACTTGACCATTGAGCTCAATGTGTATGATCTTCGGCAGCTCATCCTGGTAATCAGAGAACTCCACAAAGGCTTCAATGCTTCCACCATCACTCATACGTTGATAAGCTGTCGAATCATTCGGATATGGTGTCAAGCTACTCACTGTGCCCGGCTATAAAGGCAATTAAAATGTAAGAAATTGTATTGACCGATTCTTCAACTTGTTTACTTCGTCTACACCATGTGCGTCAAACCGAAGTGTCCAGTGGACATCTCTGAGACCATTCCATGGAGACTTGACAATCCCAAACCAATGATCGCCCTGCCTCTCATACCGGAAGAAACTGTCACAATTGTTGGGAGGCAGACGCTCTGTAAAAGCAACTTGTAGACAAAGGCTGAGAATTGCAAATTTCAGCGAATACGTCGTAGATGCGATTGCCATCTGAACTGTTGCCAATAGCGGCTAAACGGGAACTGAATCAGTCGACTGCTATATTGCAACTGACATCAAGTTATCAAGAATGTTATGTATGCCCAACTAATAGTAATAGTTTGTAATAGTTACAGGGTGCATCACTGCAATTCTAAAATTCAAATATGCATAGAAATAATGTTATCTGCTAAGATTTTTTTTTATTTGTAAAACTTGTTCTCGAACTGGTTTTTTGAATTAAACACGAGTGTCGCACGGGAAATTTGTGCCATTCATAAAAATATAAATAAACTTATGGCGTATAGTGTAACTTGTGTGTAGAAATAATGCCATCTAATGCTAGTTAGCTTTAGTTTATTTAACAATTAATAATATCCGCATCACTGCACTATGGGACCAATGACCGATTTCCTGGATAAAAAATAAATAATGCAATGATTTGGCGAGTATTTTGGCTCTAGTTTATTGGATAACATTTAAAATGATGATTATAAGTGGTTTTGATGAAAAGTGGGCGTGGCACTTTTCCCACTATTTGTAAACATTTTTTTTTTATTGCAATTGAGCATTTTTCCTAACATTTAACCTAAAACGGCAAAATTAGATATTGCTTACTGATATTTATAGTAGGTTATATTTAACAATTGCATTTTACCGATCAACTCGCCCCTTCAGCTTTCGCCAAACTTCAAATAAGTCCTAAAAGTGAGGTCGTTTGCTAAAAATTTTATTTGTGGAAGAAATTGACAAAAATTAACAATTATAACGACTGATCTACAATCATAATTAATGACAGCATCAAGTTAAAAAAGTCGCAGTGCTGCCAAATGCTGCCAAAATTTTGAATTCCTTTCCAAAGTCAAAATTTAAAAAAAAAAAATTGTGGCTCAAGACATTTTTTAACTTACATAAAAATAGGGAAAGCACATTAAATTTCTATAAACGAGCTTTACCAATATATAGTACAAGCCACACTGCTTATAATCCATTACAAAGTTTTTCACATACGCTTAGTCTTATTTAACTATAATTAACTGAAGTTGACAAGCAAATTTGCTCACCAAAAACCACGCGCTTATGGTTGTTAACAGTTGTGTTTAACAGCTGTAAACTTAACAGTGGTACTACTGGTTAACATTTCTGGTACGCAACATGATACTTTAATGTATTTCTTATATATGTATAAACAACAAAATTTATGAAAAATTACGTAAATTGACATTTTGGCTTTAGGCCACGAAATCGGTCATTGGTCCCATAGTGCACTGTAGCAAATCAATTTATATGCAATTATTTCATGCTAATTCCAACTGCCAGTAGAACTTTCCCCGACTTATTTTTATTGGAATTTGTTTAGCTGGCAGTTTGTATTCAGAATGCTAATCTTTCACATCTTGTTCCTCTGCCTAGAACTAGCAATCGCCGAAGATTTTATTGCCACGTCGACTCATGAAATGGCACGGGTGCTTCAAGGCGAGAATGATCTGCTCAGGGATTTGAATCTCTACATAGAGGCTGTGCAGCAGAAATTGGCGGCAGTTCGCTTGTGAGTTCGATAACTTGCAAATTATATAAGAACTTGGCTTTATATATATCATTACAGGATCTTGGATGATGCCAACGAACGCCAGCAGCAAGCGAAGCGTGACCCGGTTGCCTTTGTGTCCAATCCGTTGAATAGTCTGCCAATGATGCGACGCATGCACGAGGATGCGGCTAAGCTGCTGAGTTATCTAAAGCTTGAAGTGGGTGCAGGTGAGGAGGTTATTCGGTATTAAGGATCCACATTTACTTTTGCATTCCCAGATCTGCAGCAGATAGCGGATTATAATCTGGAGGTGGTTACCGAACATGATTTGGAGACGGCTGCAAAGGGATTGCTGCGCATACAGGAAACCTATGATTTGGCTGAGCGTGACATGGCTAAGGGTCTATTGGCCAACAAGAAATACAAGTTCGTGTCAGCCCATTTTGGTAGCTTCACACATAATGCCAACTTCAAAAAACCCATTGCAGCGCCGAGTTTAGCACCCTGGATTGCCTTGCCCTGGGACATTATCTGAAAAAGATGGGGAATGAGAAACTAGCCATCAAGTGGCTGGAAATAGCTTTGGAACAGTACAAGGACACGCCGGAGCGTGTGTATCAGATCTTGCAGTTGGACTATGCGACCATTTGGGGTTTGCTGGGCGTTCTTCATGTGAAGCGGGGTTAGTTCAATACCAAAATAAAATGAGACTTACATAATTGATGGAGTGGTTCTTCTTACAGCCGATTTAAAGGGAATTAGAACAGCATTTAAGCAGGTTATAAAGTATGCCACCAATAAGAAGGATATACAGCAAGCCGAATTTTATTTGAAACAAGAACAGCTTAATCTTTCCCATCTGCGCATTTGTCAAGGACGCAGTCGCCTGCCAGTTAACTCTTTGCTACACTGTCTCTATAATACAAAGACCACACACTTTCTCCGTCTTGCTCCACTCAAGCTGGAGCAGCTAAGCATCGATCCCTATGTGGTAATGTACCACGATGTCATCTATGCCAGCGAGATTGAGAACATTATAAACCTGTCTAAGCCGTATCTACGGCGTGCCCTTATTGGTTATGGAGTAACTCATAGCAAAAGGACGGCCATGAATGCGGCTCTAGCACCTAATGCATCGGAGCATGTGCAGCGTCTTCATCGCAGAATTCAGGATATGTCGGGCTTTGAGCTTAGCAACAGCAAAAGCTTATCTGTAGTAAACTACGGCATTGGTGGGCATCACGGCTTACATCATGATTGTTGGTTCTTTCAAGACGAAGTGAGTTCTAAAAATATTTGGTAGATAAAGAGGACACTCTATAATTCTATACTATCGTCCTTTATACATCCTATGTTTTTATACCCTTGCAAAACGGTATTATAACTTCATCACAAAATGCGTAAAGCATAGAAGGGACGTCTGGGATCCCATAAAGTATATATATTCTTGATCAGGTCTATGCCTTGCCTTTGAGCTATATTGATGAAATTTGGCACAAATGCGTGTTGTTATTGAAGATACTTTGTATGCTTGATTCAGGTCGATTGGATCACTATATCACATAGCTCCTACAGAAACAATCGGAGACACCCCGTTTTCATAAAAAATACCTGTAGTATGAAAAGCGTTTTTGTTTTTGAAGATATCAAAACCAAGCTCAGCAGTCCGATGTAGTATTAATATTTTGTAAAATTTAATCAAAATCGTAAAATCGTAAATCGTAAAGATCTTATAGCACTAGGTAACACACAAATTGTATATTTTACCAAAGCTACATATTGTGCTCCAGATAACGAAAAACCACTTTAAAAATTGAACTATGGTTAGACTTTTTTTTAAAAAATTTTTGAAAACTGGTATTTATTTTTTAGCTTTTTTTCCGAGGTGAGCATGCAGATTTTAGCATTACTCGAGAATCTTACAGCCGATTTTCAAATGCTTCACGTTTTCTGAAAGCTAATAAATATATCTATTAATCATACATATACTTTAATAAGTTTAAATTACCAGTTTTGCAACTATTTCAATCTGAATAATTAGATCGGGTATCCCACATTTTCATGAACAACTATTTTCTCAAGATATTAAAATCTAACATTGCAGATCCATGTATGTAGTATTATTTTTATGAAAAACTTTTTTGTTTTTCAATATAATAAAATCAAACTCACCAGTTCCAAGTGTTATGAACTGAACAATCTGTCCCTATATCATATGCATATGTAGGCACCAGGAAGAAGGAAGGTTTTGATTTAATACACTAGTTTACAGTAAAAAAGGAACTGGGCTCTCATAGACTACTCTTGAAGTATTTTCGAACGATAACATCAAAAATCCAAACCATCTTTTTTTTTCAAAAAATGGTTTTCAAGAAAACCGCAAATTGCTAGTTTTTCTCAGTATATAATTTATTCATATCTACATCATATATTATTTGATCTTAAAGCACTTTTCGCATTTCAATAGATATTGTATCCCCTTTCTAACAGTATGCCGTTTATGCGGATCGAATAAGAGTTAAAGCCATTATAAGCCCTCAAAGTTAAAAAATGTGAACTCTTTTTGCATTTTTGAAAAATTGCTGAAATTCATTTGCTCATTTAAAAATTTAAAAAATTCGTTTAAATACTTTTTAAGATTTATAATGTTAGATAATTCTTTTACGAATATTTTAAGTATGCATTTGTCCAAATCGGTCAGTAAATGTGATAGTTATTCAGCAATTAGTAAAAACACCCAATATAAAATTCACCTTGTTCATCAAATTTCCAGTCATATTTGAAGATGAGAAGTTCCAAGTGACTAGAAATTTTAGCTATTGCAGCGATTTGAATGGATTGTTTGCTTTATTTAGAGAGAATAATGATACTTCCAATTCTAAGTTTGATTATCCTATCAATTATTTAATTAAATTTGATCAAATGGAACAACTATATAATACTGAAATTTTTTAGAAGATTTATTGAAAGGGTATCTAGCTTTGGCGTGCCGAAGATGGCCATTTGTGTTTTGTGCTATATCCCGATTAATATGCCAGCTCTGAAATATCATCAGATCTGAATTATTTTTAATTTCTTTACTTATTTGTAGAATCATAAGGAATACATGCATGCTAATCGCATAGCAACCATTTTGCTCTATGTAAGTTTGCCGTTTAATGAACAATTCAATTTGAATTCCCCTGTGGTTTTTTAATATTATTTTAAACTAACCACCTAGCTGACCGATGTGCAACGTGGAGGACTCACATCCTTTCCCACACTGGAGCTGGGCGTAAAGCCCAGCAGAGGATCGGCTCTGGTCTGGCACAATATGAACAATGCTATCGAATGCGATAAGCGGCTGCTTCATGCTGCCTGTCCGATTCTTCAGGGTGTGCGTTGGGGTAAGAGTTTTATATAATTAATATAATTAAACCAATTTGTATATATTTTATTTAATGTCCAGTTGCCACCCAGTGGGTGGAATGGAGCAGCCAATGGCGTATTAAACCCTGCTTGGCGAAATGAAACTACAATTGGTTAAGTTTTGCGATAATTTATTCAATAATTTTCGTTAATTATATTTATGCACTATTTTATAGTATTCGTGTTTAATTATATGCAATGTAACATTATGCGACATATTTTTGTTATTTGGTTTTTAGTGGTTTTTTTTTTATTTCTTATCTTGGCATATTCTAATCGCGATTTTCGATTCGATTTTCTTTGGCCATATTTTTTTTGGGGGGAATAACATTTTTCGTGATACGTATGTAAATGATATACGCGATGCGGGAGGACGCCCACAGCGCTTTGGCAATATGTTGCGTTTATCGATACCGTATAATCAAATTCCAAATAAAAACAAAGACAAAAAGTAAAAGTAAAAGTAAAGGGAACAACAACACAGGCGCTGGCGGGGAAAAGGAGCTTGAGCGGGAGCGTAAGCGGAACAGTGGAGTCGGTTTATGGGTTGGGTAACACCTGTAGGAATACTTGATTGCCGGCTCTCGCTCAGTTTGGATATCACGCGCTCCACGGCGGAGACCAGAGCAGCAGCAGTGGCAATAACAGTGGCAGCAGCAGCTGCCACGTGGCATCCCGGCTGGCAGCTACATTGCGCGCCGCCTCCTCGAGACCTGCAAGCAGAAATCAGAACCAAACATGGGGGAATCAGTAATATTTCGCCTTTGGGCCAGCAAAATTTTCAACTTACCGCCTATGAAATTGAGATGCTCATCGTTGCTGGACGAAGCGCCCGGATGTAGCTTAATTTCTGCAAAAAGAAAAAATAAAAAAAAAATAGAAAAAAAAATAACGACAACATAAAAAGCATTTCACATGAGAATTGTTGGTTTTGGTGGCAGATTACGCATACGCACCATATAGCCGAAGCGTGCCCTCGGCACGGCCCAGCGAGTTTGTGCTGACGCAGTGATAGGTGCCCACATCGGAGCCGGAGAAGGAACGCACCACAAGCAACATGACGCCGCGATAGCCATCGCGTTTTTCCGTAATGCCGTATTTGGGCCTGGTCAGTGGTTTGGGCATTGAAAATGGTATTGTTTCATTTTTTTCGTTTGCTTTTGATTCTGTGATAGTGCTTACCCATCGAGCAGCATTTCGGGTCCGGGTGAACCCGACTCGAGGCTAGCAGTGGAGACGCTAGCAAAACCATTCGAAGTTCGCGCTCCCTTAAGCCAATAGGATACTGGTGATGGTGAGGCCTCCACCTGGCATTCCAGTTGCACATCGGAGCCAAGCGGGGTGCCCAGCAGCTGGCTGGGTGCACGCACCATGGGCGCAACTGTGAATAAACAAAGTTCCATTCAAATTGCTGCCTCAGTGGGGCAAAATATGAACTTACATTGCACACTGAGCGAGACGCGTTTGCTGACTGCCGGAGGCACATCATTTGAGGCAATGCACAGGTAGGCGCCCATCTGGCGACGTTCCAGACGGAGCAGTCTCAGCGAGGAGCCGTTATAAGTTTCCACTGTGAAGCGGACTGTGAGTAAGCTGCCGGCCATAATTCTTTTGTGAAACTCACCTTTCATCAGCTCCCGGCTGCCTGGCTTGCGTATAAGTATCATTTCGCCATCCTCACGTCGCCATATGACACGCGGCTGCGGATTGCCGGTGGCCTTACATGTGAGCGTCGCATCCTCACCCTCCTGCACGGCCAAATCCGCGGACGACTCTTCGTTGATAATATCCGGCGGCACTGCAACACAATAGCAAGTAAATTTAATTAATATTTATTCATATTAGGAGTTAACTCTATGTACACACCTTGTACATCAATGCAGCCAACTTGTTTCTTCATGGGACTGGTGTTTATCTGACACATGTAACAGCCACGATCGCTTTCCCTTAGCTTGCTGATCTTCAGTTTCCAGCTAAAGATATAAAATTTATTTTACAATTTTATGTTTTTGAAAGATTTACATATAGCTAGTGTACTCGACGTGCGTTGCTACGCTCCCTCATCAAAATAATAACATAAAAAACAAAAAAATCATTTTATTCTGCCAAATAAAATATTTCTAGTGGCGCTACGTCCGCTACGTTCAATTAATATAAGCTAATTAATATTTATTTATAAAATACTGTGATCGGTTTAACAGTGCTGTAAACGTTTACAGTGAGTACAACTGTTAGGGCGCTAGTGGCATTTTTAGACTGTTTTTCCAAAATTTTCTGTTCTATAAACCATCTGCTGGCAATTAAGAACAACTAAAATATAAACAATTATTTAAGATTTATTTTATTGAATAAATAAAAATCAACATAGCAAAAAAAATGCTCCACAGCTCTAAGAGTCTTTGGGACAGTCGCATTTATATGGAATAACTATTTGAGGAGAACTATATCGACACATTATTTTTATGGAATATTCCTAAAGTCAACAATTTTTTTGGTCAATGAAAACTTATTGCAAAAAAGTGGGAGTCTAATTAGAGCAGAGCCTAATAATATTTTAAGATATTAACACAAAACCAACGACCCCAATGTTATATGTGTCTAGGTTATTTTTCAATTATTTAAAGGGCATTTTAAACATTTCTAGATCGACAGTACTTATGTAAACAATTGAGCAATGTATAAAATAAATATAAATAAAAATATATGCCTAAACAATTGAGCAATGTATAAAATAATTGTGTATACAAATATTTCCCTAAATAAACTGTGTACAATGGAAGGCCTCGGTTTTTAATATTAACAAAATATACATACAATTATTTTAAAAATTTTAATAATTTAATAATATAAAATATAAATTCTTACATTAAGCAACAATTCATGAACTTTTTAAATATAATACTCAATTGCATTAATAAATTTTTGAAATAAAAAATAATTCAAAAATGAAATATTTGTAAAATTAAAATTTAAAAATGATTTATCAATTTAACATTTATTATTTTATATTTACATAATCTAAGAGTATTATATTTGTTAGTATAATATATGCCGATTGTTAGTATAATTCTATACTCACGTATGCATATCCTGATGCATGACACTAATCCTGGCATTATGCGTTACGACGCGTCCTTGCAGTGCGAGTACCGTTTGATCGGAGGCACGCAGCCAACCCACCTGAGAGATTGCACGAATGTGGATCAGTAAAAATGAGTGTAACACTTGGTTAGTTGATTGTGTGTGTGTGTGTGTGTATATACATACTTTATTTTTGCCCAGATTGCGCACCGAACAGGCCAGAACGGCCTCACGGCCAGCCGGATACGTGACATTGTTGATGAAGCCAATAAACTCCGGATCAGGATCCAGCTGTGAATTTGACTCTGTGCACAGCACGTGGCCATTAGGTTGAATTATCATTCAATGGGGGGCACACTTATATATCTACTTACCATGATGCTGATTCTGTGGAATGCTGTTGCCATATTGAGCGGCCATTATCAAAATGACAAAGAGCGGGACTAAATGGCACTCCATTGTTCTTATTAGTAGCTGATGTTGTTGTTGTTGTTGTTATTGTGATTGTGGCTTGTTTTTGCGCTTTTTGCAGCTGACGTTTGTTATTTGCAGCAGCTGTTGCTCAATTCGCTGTTGTTCCTATTTTATGGCTATTTTTTTGTGTAGCAACCGCCGCAATTTCTATTTGCATTTGAATTTCTATTTCTATTTCTATTGCTATTTATTGTTGCTTTTTTGTTGCTGTTGTTATTTGTGCAAATTGCGCAAGAGGCTTTGATTTCACTGCATCTGCATCATTCCGAAATGCTGTTGACATCTGCAAGCAAACAAAAAACCAAACAAAAAACCGCTGAACAAAACATCAAAAATTGCTTCAAAATTTATTTCACAGCATTCACTCATACACACACACACACACACATCCACAACAACACCAAATGCCGTTCAGTTTAAGTGCTGCAGCAGCACTGCTGCAACAATAGCAATCAACAAAAAGGTGGCTGGAAAGGGGAAAGGGGGGGGGGGGGGCATGGGGTAGTCTGGCTGACAGTACAGGGTGTTGTGCCCAGTTTTTGCTAACTTGATTATGTGCGCCGCACAGTTTTACAATTTTACGCTGCCTGCTTTTAGGCGCGGCCAATATGGCGTCACTGAATTTGTGATCCTGCTGTCAGCGCCGTACTTTAAATATCCTACAGTGGAGGGAGCTGGCTTATTTATCAGTAAATCTATTGACATTTATCACTGAATCAATTTTTCATTTAAATAATCAGTTTGTTACCAGTTACAATTAATTTAATTATTTTATATTGATTGTTATAATTTTATTAAACTGTATAGAGCAAAATGAAACTTTCGAATTATTTTGTAAGAAATTTACAAAGTTCGTTGTCAACTAAATGACATAATGATCTGATCCCCCTTAGTTGGTATACTTTAAAAGCTGAGAGACCGATTGGATGTTGGAGGTCCGATTAGAAGTATATATAAATATGACTTCTTCAGAAACAAAATAAAATCTTATTTCACAGCAAAACATCTTTCTAATCATCTGTTATTCGGCTTCCAATTACAATGTCTGACTAATTTACAATGCGATAACGCATAAATATGTTTGATATAATTTTATATAAACGTGTAAAGACAAATATTAATATTTTTTTACAAATCACAATCTCGCATTTCTTTGGGTACACCAATTTAAGAAAGTCGTACTTATAATATAAAATTTTTTACATTTTTGTTGATTTATTTATAACACTAGTTTACAGCAAAAAAGGAGCTGGGCTCTCATATACTTTTTTTTATGTATTTTTGGGCGCTGATATCAAAAATGCAACCATTTGATCTTAAATAATTTTACACAATTCAATAGATAATTTTATCCCCTTTATAACGGTATGCCGTTTTTACGAATCGAATAAGAATTAAAGCCATAAACAAACCCTCAAAGTTCAAAAATGTGAATTTGTTTTTGCATTTGTGAAAGTTGTTGAATTTCAATTGCTCTTTTAAAAATTTAAAAAATTCGTTTAAATACTTTTTAAGATTTATAATTTTAGACAACTCTTTTACGAATATTTTAAGTATACATTTGTCCAAATCGGTCAGTAAATGTGATAGTTATTCAGCAATTAGTAAAAACACCCAAGATAAAATTCACCTTGTTCATCACTTTTCTAGTCATATTTGAAGATGAGAAGTTCCAACTGACTAGAAATTTCAGCTATTGCAGCTATTTGAATGGATTGTTTGCTTTATTTAGAGAGAATAATGATCCTGAAGATTGGTGTATCTTTATCGAATATTTCCGCTTTAATTTTTCCGTAGACAATATGCAACATTTTTTCTTTTAATATACCAACGCATCACTGTTTTCTCTCTTAAATTGTAAAATTTCGTCAATTGACACCATATTATATGTTCAACAGTCTTAAATTTTTATTTATAAATATATGCCAAACCTATTCATCAATCAATACTGCAAATATTCTATCATTTGTGATCTTAAGTACAATTTTATAGCTTTTAACTTAGGAAAAAATCCTTTTTCTTTGCCGAACTCACAGTAGAAGTGGAAAATATAATTTTTATCGATAGTAAAAAAATTGGCATAATTATAGAAATAACTCATAAAATTTTTATGAGAATCTAGTTCCCCCCCCTTAGTCAGCTCCTTGCATCCGCCACTGTTAAATGTTGGCTACTGGCCCCCCTGCTATGTGTATCTACTGCAGCTTCTTCATTCGCAGCTCAAAGTAAAGGCAAATGCAATTTTCAACACAAACACGAATTTATGGCAATGCCGCCTACTGCCTTATCCTTTTTCATCCTTGTGCAGCCGCAGCAGCAGCGGCAGCACCAATAAAAACAGGCCAGGAATAAAAAGAAAAAATAAAATTTGAAAAGAATTTCGAGCGTCGGCAAAGCTAAAGGTGCAAAATATGAATGTAAATATTAAAAAAGTTTCAAGACGCAGAAACTAACGAGGTGTTCGCTCATTTGCTTTGCCCACACGCTCCGCCCTTCGCCCTTGCAGCTCTTTGCAACATCAGTACCGTGCCACCAAGAAGCCTCCTGCCACGGCGTTGCACTTTGACGCGTCTGTAATTTAATTTCTATGTGAAATTGAGCGCTCGGCTAATACTAAATTTGCACTAAACCAGTTACTAAGCTCAACGAAGTGCAGCACTTTTGACACAAGGTGTCAATGCAATGCCTCAGGACCAAAGTGCGCGAAATGTCGCCTGGCTGGTTAACCCAGCCCCGGCCGGAGAAAGGCAACTTTCAGGAGCGGAAATGCGATTCGCTTATTGAATTAGCCTTGGCTCTATAGAGACTGCAGATATTTGAGCTGCACTGACTGCTGATGGCATGTTGTAGTCAGTCAGCAAACAACACCATTTATATTCAATTATTCACTTATTTAATTGAAAGCACGACACAACAGACAATTTCTTAAAGATTATTTTAATCATCAGTGGTGTCCTGGAAATCTTTAGAGATTTTAGATAGCAAGGATGCTTTGTATTTATATTGATTTATTTGATTAGCACACTTGTAAATGTATTACTATTAATTAAATTTCAATTTCAATTAATTAGAGGAGTCAAGACCAACCGAATAGCTTCGACTATATTGTTGAAAATCGGGTTGAGTAGGTTTGAAAAAGATTTTTATCACATTTACTTTTGTTAAAACTTTAATGTTTTAAAGTTCAAAAACAACGAAAAATTCGGCAGATATTTTTTTTTAGAAACAACTAAATAAAATCAAAATTGGCTCAAGGTTCACGTATTTCAAAAATACCTTCACTTATGTAAAAATTAATTAATCTAAAAAATTTATTTATAAAATGCAATATATTTGCTTATTAAATTTATTGGTTACAAGGTTTACAGGGTATAAACGCTGTCTAAACGCTAAATAGATTTAAGCAAAAAATGTGCACTAAAAATGCATGAATTAAATATGGATTAGCTATCAAAAAAAGTGCTTAAAACTGGCAAATTGGCAAAGTGCTTTCATATAATTATTTATTTTTTTTTCAGTCTGTTACCGAAACAAATTCATTGTTCATTGTATTGTACTTAAGCGCATAAGCTCACAACTTTGAAGACAATAAAAAAAATGAAACGAAATTAAATATGCTCGCAGTTCAGCTGTAAAGTTTTAAATTGTAATCAGAGCCAGTATTATAGCCAGATGCATTTACAGATTATAACTGGGCTAAAGTGTAATAGGAATTGTATTGCAATTGTAAATCGAAATTAAATCGTTTCGTAAATTTCTTGCTTAAATTCCAATTGTGTATAGCATCTCTCTGGGGTTCCCAGTTTTTGCTCTGCCTTTCAGCTGTCAGAAAAAACAAATTTGCATCAGCACTTAAGAAAGGGAATATTTAAGAGGCAACCCAAAAATGTGCCACAGCGCGAAAATAAATAAATTTGCCGTGTAAACAAAAACCATGGCAAAAAAAAAGTGCGCCAAACAAATGAAAAGACGAAACTGCAAATCAGCGTAGTTGCTGCAAGGTAAACTAACAGCTGGCCAAGCCCTGTCATTGCAACAGAGAAGGAAAAATACAGAGAAAGAGAAAGGGAGAGAGGGAGAGGAAGAGGGAGAATGACAGGGGAACCCAGGAACACATAGAAGGAATAAGTAAAAAGACTTTAGTTAAAGATTAATCGACTTAAAGATACTCTAAAATGGGATGAACTTAAATTTAAGACTTTATCTTAAAGTTACGCTTTTCGGAAAGAGAACGAAGTTATCTCAAATTATATATAAATTTGAGTAAAATTAGTTAGTTATAGTTATAATTATATCTCTAAACACATATCAGGCTGCCTGTTTCTAGGTAAATTTGGACCTCAATTGGAAATACATTTTTAAAGATGTATCAATTTGCAACAAATCTGGAATTATTCTATTTTATTGTGCCCAATACATATTTCCAAAGAAATTTAATTAAAATCGAAGGCAATCGATTAAGAGTAAAAGAATCTTTCTTTTCTACAATAAGTAAAATTTATAAATTTGTAATTAAAATTCAATTCCTTCTTTAAAATTAAAACCTAAGTCCCAGGCTTGTGAAAATCTTCTCTATAAGAAAGTAAATCATTAGGTCTCTAAAAAAAAGAAGAACGATTGATTTTATTCTAGTTTTTAAATAGGTTTAATTTAATTTTTAAATGCAAAATTAAAGACTTATTGATCAAATATCAAATTCCCTTTTAATAGTTATTGAAGAACTTTTAAATTATAATAATAATTATAATTACACTAGTTTACAGCAAAAAAGGAGCTGGGCTCTCATAGACTACTCTTGATGTATTTTCGAGGGCTGATTTCAAAAATCCAAACCATTTTTTTTTCAAAGAATGGTTTTCGAGAAAACAAAAACAAAATAGCTAGCTTTTTGGAAGTCTTTCGACTTATTTGTTCATATCTACATCAGATCTTATTTGATTTTAAATAATGTTACACAATTCAGCAGATAATTGTAATTATTAATTAATTTTATAATATTCGTCAACAATTATGATTATAATTGAGTTTTAATTTTTGTATTCTTTCCTAACACATAAAACTGAGTTTTAATTATTTTATTCTTTCATAAAAGCTATTAAAGACTTTTTAAATAAGTTTAATTTAATTTAAAAATACAAAATTAATGAAATCAAATATAAAAACTATTGAGTGTTTATATATTTAATTTGAGCTGTTATTTTAATTAATTTTAATATTTATAAAAATACAAGTTATTTATTTTTTTTTTATCAAAAATAATATGTGGATTGTGAATTTTTTCGCTGGTCTTAAGAAAATAGAAAATGCTAGAAATTAGGGTGATAGAATTTGGTATGGAATAGGATATGTGTAAACCGATTTAATTTCAGAGCACGGCATTCTGAGTGCTGCCTGTGAATTTAAAGATATCTAAGTGAACTCCGTAAGATCCCCCAAGCATATATCTTTCGATGATATATACTAAATTCATTGAATCCTTCTATTTCTGCGTACATTCACAGAGCCAGGATAGTACCCCATTTTAATCATTTTATGGTTGTAGAGTATAAATATAGAGTGAGGAAATGAGTGAGAATGCAATGTGCCAAAGTGGCAGCAGATCTATCCATGGTAACTGTGAAAGGAGCAAAGGCGCTCGAAAACAGCGCAAAAGCCTTTTGAAGTTGCAAGCTGGCTAAAACAACAACAATAACAAGAATGACAACAGCAACAAGAAGGACAAACACTTGAGCTACAAACGTCAACAGGAGTCGCGCTGCCTGACAGCTGTGCCAGAACCTGCGTCCATCCTCAATGTCTCAAATGCCGCCATCGCAGCGTATGGTGTCAAGGCGCATATACACTTTGGGCTCGCCTGGATGAAGGACGAGCGAGCCCAAACTGCTAAAATGGCGGGTCAGCGGCAACAAACGGTAAACGGCAAACGGCAGCCATTAAACGGTAAATGGTAAACGGCAAATGACCGACGTTGCTGAGCGGCAAAACAATTTGACTTAAAAATGCTGAGCACTTGCAGATTCTTGCACAACGTCAGGAATGATGACGTTGTTGCCTGCGCGGGCGTGTCAACTAAATAACAATGGTCCTGGCTGAGACAGAGAGAGAGAGACGGGGGGCAGAGCGTAACAACAATGAAGTTGACGCCAACGGCAGCAGCAGGCCTTAAAGGATCAAGCTTAAGCTCATTTATTTAAATTAAAACAAACACTGCAGGCAAAAAGGCAAAGCCAAGCTGCAAAGGGAGGTGGGTGGGTGAGTGCAAAACTACATACATTATGCTCATGTGTGTGAGTGTGTGTGTATGAAAACGTGTGTGTGTGTGTTTTGTGTATGCCTGCAAGGCGTCGCGGCAACTGCCGCGTGTGTGTGTGTGTGTGTGTGTGTGTGCATGACTGCCATAGAACTTTGGCAACATTTCCGATTGCCAACGCTGGCAGAGTGTCCTTTGTCCTTTTGCTGGCTGTCTGACAGTCCTGCTTGTCATTTGTCCACTACACAAACAGGGCAAATTGTTTGCAATAATGCGCGTGCCAAGTGAGTTGCCTCTTGCAACACACTCTATGCCACGCCCCTTAACACACACACACAACAACAATCGCTGCAGGTGTTCTCCACTCGGCTGCTCCTTCTTGTTGTCCTGCATGCCGTGGGCGCTAATGAATTTCACTGCCAATTGCATAGAGCATAGCAACAACAACAAGGACGAGGACAATAACAACAACAGCAAGGACTCTGACGGTGACAACAACACTGACAAGTGCAATAAATAGCACTGCAAAGTTAAAGTGGAAAATCACAAAATGAAAATGTTAATTGTTTGTCTCACATTTTTTTCCTCCATTTTATTGCTTTTGTTTTTTTATTTATTTGTGGGCGAAAATAAAAGTTTTGCAACATTTCTCAATGCGATTTTTTTTTATTTTTTATTGCAGTCGGCGAAAGTTTTTATGTGGCGCCATTAGTAGCCAATTATTGGCGACTTTTTACGCTCCATGGCTCAAAGCTAGGCATCCTGGCCTGGACTGAACAGTATTCTGGCCGGCTGACTGTCTGTCTGGCAGTCTGAAAGTCAATTTATATTCCATGTCAGCGGCTTCTAACTATTTGACTGACTGCATTAAAAAGTTCAATAATGAGCTACTAATAACTCAATTTCCAGAATACGGCCAAAACGCGAAGCGCTAATTAATACGGCTGTCTGACAGCATAGTCCATTGTAAGGGGAGGGGAAGAGTGCAAAGTGCATAGTGCATAGTGCAGAGAGTGCGATGCTGCATTTTAGCTTAATTAAACATTGGCGCCTTACTTTTAATTGATTGTGAACAAACTGAAAGCAGACGTTGTCGCTCAGCAACAGAAAGAGAGGCGGTGGCGGAGACTGAGACGGAGGGGATAGACGCAAATAAACAATTTAACTAAATGCGCCACAAAGTAGGCAACGAGCTTGCAGGGCTTCAAGCTGAGAGCTGCACAGTGGACAAAATTGACAATTTTAAATACATAAGTAAATAATTTAAACATTAAGCTAACTTTTTGTGTATACCTTTATAGCAAGCTATCTAAATGTTGTTAGAGAGGGCTGAGAAGAAATATGATAGTGGTACCAGCCCCAACCAACAATTATATCATGTTATTCCGGAAATTTTCATTACAATCAAATATAAACTCAGAGGTTTGTTAGCAAAGTAATGATGCATCTTGTAAGTGCATTGTTTTTATATAATTTTTGACTTTTTTAAATGATATAATTTTCTGATCTAAGAACTGTACATTTTCCTTTTTCTTCCTGCAATGTTGCATTTCTTAAATATTAAATTCTTAAAAAGTCCAAAAATAAAATTGAATATAGTTTCAACTAGTCTGAAATATGACTATTTAGCTGCCGAAGGTAAAACACTTTCTTAACATTTCAATTAACATTTCGGAAACTAAATTGTGAAAACATAACATTAAAATTTTGTTATTAAATTTGTCAGTTAAAATTTCTTTCGATCTACGAAACTCATGACCACAAAACAACAAAAAATTGCAAATTATGACATAATGCGGATGACTGCTTAACAGCAGTTAGCTTACCCGCTTAACAGCAGTTAGCTTAACAGCTTAACAGCAGTTAGTTTAACAGCTTAACAGCAGTTAGCTTAACTGCAGTTAGCTTAACAGCAGTTAGCTTAACAGCTTAACAGCAGTAAGCTTAACAGCAGTTAGTTTAACAGCTGTTCGCTTAACAGTTGTTGGCAGTGTTCACATTAGAAAAATGTAAATTTTACAGCAATATATACTGTTAATATTTATTATTAAAATTGTATTAATTGATTTAATTTTATGTTAGGAAAAGTGTAAATTTGCGCTCTAGTCGCACCGCCTATGCCAGTGCTACTGATGCCTTTGCTGCTACTGTTGTTGCCACAAAGCCTTGAGCATTAGACGTGGCATGGAAATGATGCTTGCAAAGTGTAAATGTAAACACAGCTCCGGCAACAAAAGGCCGGCAAGGCGTCGAGCACGAACAATGCGTAGGGCCGAATGAATGGAGCTGAAAATGTTAGTGGAAGTGGTGCACGAATGAATGAATGAATGAATGAATGAATGAATAGCAATGGCAAATGATTGTAGCTGGGATAGGGGAAGGGGTGGGCAACTTGGAGTCTAGGAGTGCAGGCACAAATTGTGATAATTGCCGTTGTCTCACACCTTAGCTGCCAGCGGGTCGTGAAATGATGACAAGCAAAAGCTCTTCCGCAGGCTGTTTGCCAGTTGTAGGCGGAGAGGCATAAATAGGTGCCCCAACCCGACTGTTTATTCAACAATTTCATTGTTTACATTTATGTTCTGGCACACACACACATGCACATACTTATGTGTGCACCATGTGTGTGTGTGCCTCATCCATATATGTGAAAACTTTCTTACCTACATACGACTTTTCTGTTTCTATCTATTTCTTTGGCTGTTTTTTAAACAGAATTTTCTTTTATTTTGGCACTTTCTCAACTTTTTTCGCGCACAATTTGCATGCGAATTTGCCGCTGTCTGTTCGCCCCAAAACTTTGCTCCGTCCGTTCGTCCTTCCGCTTGTCCGTCCATTTGCTGTCCTCCGGCTTCATGCGCGTGCCTTTTACTGCACGACTGCCACTTGGCAGTTGGCTGGCCGCCCAACCATCTTCCCGCCAAATCCCCTGCTGTCTTCACGTTCTGCCTCTAGCTGGGTCTACTCCCTCTCCCTCTGCCTCTCCCTCCCCCCATCCAATGGCAATGTTCTGGTCTTGTGCAGTTTTTCTTTCATTTTTTATGCGCCGTTAACAACTTTTGCTCGGTTTACTTTTTCCGTGTCGAGGCGGCGTCGCCGGCGCTGCTTCTTTCAAACTTTAATTGTTGTTGCATGTCCTTTTGCGCACTCCTCGACGGCAACATCGTCATCGTCATCGTCGTCCTCATCATCATCGTTGTACTCGTAGCTGTTACTGTTCTGCTTGTTGTTGTTGTTGTTCTTGTTGTTTTTCTGGCGTAAATTGTACGGCTCACGTTTTTACGCCTGCAGCCAAAGGACACCCATCTGCATATGTGTGTACAGGGGTCTGAGTGTGTATAAATGTGTGTGTGTGTGTGCTGTGTCTCTGTCTGTGGCGACGGAAGTGTGAAACTGAAATTGAGCAACTAAAGGACTAAAAGACTCTGCCAGTTGCCTACTTGCCACCTACCGAACACTGGTTGAAATGGAGTCAGAAAATTAAATAAAATAAATTAATTTAAGAAAAAATAACAATTGGATAAAAAATGTTGTTTACGTACTGTACATTGAACTCATATTTATTAGTTCACATATTTAATTATTCAATTGGAATTTACTTATTTTACTTTTGACTTGTATTGTAATATTAAACAAATATTATTAGGCTATGAATACTCATTGTATTAATACTATTTGTATTTTGTTGTACAATATTAGTTTTAGAGCTTTTGTTTAAAGTATTTTTATTATATTAGTTTAGGAAATGATATAAGTTTTTTGTGGCTTTGTTTTTTCCTTCACAAAATTATTTTCATGGATTAATGCAGCTTAAATGTTCTGTTAATGGTTTTATATCAATTATTGTATTAATTAAAATCACTAATCTTTGATAATCTCTTTAGGCCAAGCTACCTAAGCAAATAATAAAAATTGTTTAATTAATCAATGGCAGTAATTAAAGGTCCTTATTCTACTACATTTATCAACTGTAAAGAAATTTTTATCTTAAAAATATATTTAAAAAAATATATAAATATAGCAGTCTCTTAATTCGTTTTATAGAAAATTGTAAGATAGCTGTTGAATCTCGTATTTATGCTAATTACAAAAAAAATTAAAAATACAAAAATGGTGCAGAAAATATATAGGTATTAATCAATTGAGAACGGCTCCACCGATTTGGCTAGAATTTTTTTTTAATTTCTGGAAATTGCCAGGAGAAGGTTTCTAGCAAAGAAAATTTTGAATAAACTTTCCTGAAAAGTCGCTAGCGCCTTAACAGATGTACTCACTGTTAACGTACACAGCACTGTTAACGCATACAGTATTTTTTAATTAAATACGAATAAAGTTATATTACTTGAAAGTAATTTATATAGCGGAACAACGTTGGCCGGGTCAAGTAAAAAATATGATTAGTTTCTATTTTGTTTATATTTCTTTTGAGGAAGGGCGTAGCAATACTCGCCGCGTGTATATGTAAAGTTTAAATATTTTGCAAAACTAAAATAAAAGCTGCTTAAAACCTATCTAAGGCGTGTTTCAAAATTGCAAGGATAAGCTAATTAGTCAAGTTGAGTTTTAAATTATTTATAAATTGGCCCCATGATTGTAAGTAGTTGAACCACTGTGCAGGGTCTGTGCATTCATGTTCATTGCCAACGTCTGTTACTGTTAAATGTGCGTGCGTGTAAGTATCTGTGTGAGTGCGAGGGTAAGTGTATGTGAGTTTGCGAGTGTGTGTGCGTGTGCTCGACTTTATTTGGTTTTGCGTAGCACTTGGCATTTATTTGCCCACACTGAGACATGCCACTGCCTCTTGCCTTCCCCCTTCCCCATCAAGAACGAGCAAAAAAAAACTTCGTTTGCTTTTATTTTTTTGTTTGCAGAACGAAAAAAAAAAAGTTGGTTTCGGAATAGCTTTAGGGAGTTTGTAAAACGCATTGTGTTGAACGCTTTCAGCGATAGCTCCATTGAACTGGGCACGCGTGTATTTCCCCTGTCATTTTTTAAGAAATTTTTTCAAATAAGTAAGTATATGTATATAGCTGAGAAGTGGGGAGTATGAAGAAACGGTAGCGATAAGATAACCCATATGATTTTTATAGGGTTCTCTATTTGTTTGACATGTGTTATCTAATAGACATGATTGCTCAATCATTTCAACAATTTTAATATAATTGAAAGCTGGTTGTAAAGGATTTTGACATCTGATTGCAGCCTCTTGGCATACAGATAACTGAAGATAGGATAGGAAATTGCCAATAAATTCAACTCGTTTATTTACTAATTCAATAAAAATTCAAGACAGTGGGTGATTTCGTGCAATTAGCTGAAATTTATTCAGATCAGTTATAGATGAGTTAGAAATTTGCTTCTTAATCTAAAATCTTTCTCGGATGTTTCTCAGTTTAAAAGGAAAAAGTTCATTTAAATTTAAAAATCAAAGTTGCAAAATTTAATCACATGAAAACAGATTGATATTGCTGCTAATGTTGTCATTTTTCTTAAAAATATTTTTAACTTGTTATATATTTGACTTATTAAATTAAAACTCTTAAAAGTCTGTTTTTTTTTTACATTTCAATATTAATATAAATCACCAATTCCCCACACAGGAAACAGTGGTATAATTGCAACAGTATCAACAGCATCATTGGGATGAATGTAAAGAAAAATAGTTTTTGTTGATATTTATGGACCTGAACCGCCTTACTTCCTTTAACAAACATTGAGTGAAATATTAATACATCTAGGCAACACCATAAATTTGCCAGAAACTATACGTGTTAAGTGTACTTGTAAGCATGCATGAAAACACTCTGGATGAATCCGTTGAATCAACTGCAAATAGAGCTTTACCAACTGCAAATTAATACGAGATTACGATAGGTGGTACCATCTAAGGCCGGTCTACATAAGGTTGCCTGTAGTAGACTAGTTGGCACCTTAACTTTATCTAACCTCTCTATAAAACCATTTGTGATTACCATGTCTTAAGAAGTCTTTCGTCACTATTCGATAGTTTTAATAGCGTCGTTTCAGTATTTGTATAATGCAGCTTAGTCAAAATTTCGAATTTTAAAGAAGAAACTATGCTATAGTCGAAAAATCTCGCCTATAGGACACGCAGTCCGTGATCTACAAACAATAATACTATCATATACATGCACATTCGAATCAAGCAGTGCAGATCAGAATTGGAACATCAAGCAGTGCAACATACATGTGTGGTGGCTATGGCTGCTTTTTTTTATGTTTCTTTTGTTTACATTATTGTATAGGAATTAGAATTTCGTATGCAAAAATCAACGTAATATCTTTATTTAATATGCTGTCTCTTCAAAAAAAATTAAAACCAAATAATTATATTCTAGTTGACCCGGCACACGTTGTTCTAGCGAATTGATTATTTTTAGTGGCGCTACATCCGCTATGTTCAAATAATATAATATAATTCGTATTCATTAACAACATTTACAAAAAAATTTTTCTTTTCTAAACCCTTCTTCTGGCAATTACAAACAACTGCAAAAATTTTTTGAGAAAAATTGTCCTCAATTGATAAATATCTATGAATTTTTTGCATCATTTTTATTTATATGTAGCGTGCGTCACGAAGGTTTACGGCTATTGTAAGAAAATGAATATAAGTCTTGAGTATTTAATAGTTGTTCTGAAACCCAATTATATTTACATTTGTGAATGCCTTTACCCTTTTTTGGTTTACAATGCAAATTCGCAAGAAATGACGACAACACACTTCGAGTTCCAAAGCTAAATATGTTTTCTGTAACGTGCGTTACGATATTTTACTGTCAATTTTTTACGTACCGAACATTTGCTTAAAATTGTTCGTAATGTCGATTGAAGGTTCTCCCGAATACTATAAGACACTGTACATAATTTGACGATATTCCATTTATAAGAGCCAATATAATTAAGATTTCAGTTCAAAATGTAGCGAGTGTAACGTGATTCATATACTTAGAGTCCTTCTTTACCCATTTCGAATGAGTACCAAGGTGTAATAACATTAAAAATGATTTTACTTATATCCAGAAACATAATAACTAATTTATTATATGAAAAAAGAAAGAAATTAAGTAAAAAATAGTCTACGAATTGTTCACATTATTCGATAGTCTCAAAATCTTCTCAAAAAATGATCAATATTAACGCAGATGCATTCAATTGTATTCGAGCTTTAGTGTTTGTATATAAAAGTCCTTTTATTGACATTTGAGATTGTTCGTGACTTTACTGCTTTAAAAATGTTTAACAATTGTTGGATTGTAGTAATTGCCGCTGCTTGCTGCATTCGTTACCATAATTGCTGTTGGCTTAATTTCAACTGCCGACTTCCGGGTCGGCAACTTCAGCGTCAGCTCCAGCTCCTTCTGCTTATGCAGTCAGTCTCAGACAAACCAACGAGGGCGACGACGACAACAACAAGGACAACAAGGATGACGACGACGACGACAACAAGAAAACCCATTTGACTTACAATCTTGCCATGTGTGTGTGTGTGTGTGTGTGTGTGCTTGTGTTGCTCATTTGGTTGGCTTTCTCCGGCTTCCCTTCATCTTGGCTGGACCACACTTACGTCTGTGTGTGTTTGATCCCCTTTCCCTTCAGCCATCTGACTCGTTTCGAGCTGCGGCTGCTCTTGTTATTTTTATTGTTGGCTGCTGGTCGACTCCTCCGTCTGGTTGCTCTGTGCTCTGGATGTGGGAGCCTGTGTGTGCCGTCTTAAAGCTAAAGACCTTTATGTCCTGCTGCACCTTGCACCTTGCGTCTACATTCAACGCTCATCAACGCCACATTTGCGTGCTCCTTTTGCCAACCATATCCATATCCTTGACTCTGTCCACATGCATTTCAACTGTGCATTTGCCTGCTCGCTTGAGCAGCAATTCAGCTGTGCCATGTCAACAGCCCCGCCGGCATCTCTGGCCAATGCTATCGTATGTGGGTTGTCTGCTTACTCCCGCTTCCTGCATCCTGCCTTCTGCCTCCTGGATGCTATCGCCCATCTCCTGTTTCCTTTATGCCGTATCCCAACTTCTGGCTCTCTCTTTACATAAATGACTGCGCCTGTGTATTTGGCATGACTCTTGAATTAATTTTGCAACATTTTAAATTGAGCGCAATTAATTGCAAAAATGTTTTATTTTTACCCACTTGCACTCGTTTTAACACTCACACATAGACAGGACACCAATGTATATATATATATGTACATATGCTATGTATTTATATATTATATATATATATATAAATATATATATGTATTTGCATGTGTTTGGGGTTTTTGAATGTGCTGCTCTGCATTTTGTAGTTGCTTTTTGTGTGCAAGTGCGAACACGCGCATTCAAGCATATGCACGTCGGCCAGGCCAAGCATTGTATTCATATTCACACACACACACATACATTACCATTTGCCATGTATGTGTATTTGTGTGTTTATGTGTGCAACGCTTTTTGTAGCCCCCATCGTTTGGACGTGTTGCCTTTTTGCATTTCTTTGCTCCTTTATGCATTGCTTTTATCGCGTTTTCTACGCGTCTCACAAACACACACACACACACACACACACACTATGGGAAATTTGAACACTATACTGAAATAAATCTATAACTCAAAGATTAGAAGGGGTATAATTTCTTGACAACACTTTAAATGTGATTTGAAGTCATTTTAAGAATAATAAAAAGTCAGCAAATTATGTGTTTTCTTTTCACAATTGATGACTGTATAATATGCATATTATTTCATAGGTAATAAATACTGGGTAATTTTTAAAACTCTTTTGAAAAATAACACTTTTTAAGCAAAATTTATTTTTGGATAAAGTTTTTTACATACAAAATAAGCAGAGAAATGCATAAAATAATAACAATAAAAATATACCAAGTCAATGTTCAAGCTACACTAATAATATCCATTACAAATTTTCGTACAAAAAGTAATTTATTTAAAGATTAAAGTAATTGTACTTTAACCAAAAATTCATTAATTAACGGTAGCATATTCTGTTTGTTGTTGTGCTGTTTTAGCAGCTGTTAACTTAACAGTGAGCATGAATGTTAAAATTTGGTTAACATTTGTACATTTGATTTAGACTTAAAGTGCTTTAATTATATATATATTTATATATATATAAATATATATATATTTTATTGGGGATTTTATCATTTAATCATATTAAAATGTGATGTAGATTTGATTAACACTTAAAGAGCGTTAATAATATATTTATATTCTATTGGCAATTTTATCATTTAATCACACTGTTATTGCCTTAATTTCAATAACTAAAAATATCAAAATTATTGCCAGAAATTAGTCAAATTTCCCATAGTGCGCACACATAAGCTAACAACACGCACCGCCTAAAAGTATGCAGCATGCATTGAAAGCCTTTTTACATGACACTCTGTACGATTTCCTTCCTTCCTTTTTTTCTATTTTGCCCATTCTGTCGCCATTTCTGGTATGGCTTGAATTGTAGTAGTAACAGTTGTTGTTGTTGTTGTTGTTTTTTATACTTATTGTTGTTGTTGTTGCTGCTGCTGTTGCTGTTAATTTTTGGGCGCTTCTGTTGCATTTTTGCCATTTTGTTGGTTTGCCTTTCAGCCAGCGCATTTCATTTTGGTCTCATTCGAGTCATCTCTATATATATTTAAAAATATGTACAAATATCTGTGTGTGTGTGTGTTTGTGTATCTGTGTGTATGCGTGTTGGCGTGCAGCGTCGCTTATTTATATCCAATTGTTCATTTGTCTTTGGTTTATGTTACGCATACGTCATGTTTGCCCATATTTTATATTTTTATACGTATATATGCATTATAGTCGCAGCTGCGTATGTGTGTGTGTGCGTGTGTGTGTGTGTTGTACTTACAATCAGAGTGGTGGACCACAAATGTAAAATATTTTTCGTAATATTTATGCGTATTTTCAGCTTTCCTTTATAAATTAAATGTGTCAGCTCTTTTAAAGAAATACCATATCGCTCATACGGACACTGAAAATGCATTTAAGCTTTACAAAAGTATTGTAAACTGAAATGAATATATATATTTGCATATTTGTTGTCCAGAAACATCTTTAAATTATTAATTAACTCAATTAACTAAAATCCCAGCTGGCAGTGTCGTACATCTTAAAGTTGTATGTTAAATAAAATTTAAAATATAAATTGAATTTTTATTTTGAAAATGCATCAACCATAATAAATTGAATATCTCTGCACATACAAATACATATCAAATGTTTATATATATGAACTTAGTTCGACTGTCTGACATTTGTCAAAAGCACTGACAGCCTGTAGTACGTATCTATTGCATCTGTCAATCCATTCAGTGCTCTATTCTATAGGGTATATTCGCTTCGCTTCAAAAAATCTCGTTACACATGCATACAGCTTTGTACTTTTGCTTTAGCCTCGCAAAAATGTAATTTTTTTTTGCCCTGCAACTTTATCATTTTGTTAGTTCAATTGGTTTTATTTTTCATTTCGGGTTTCTTTTTTGAGGGGTTTGCACGTTGTACTTTTTACTTATATACAATAAAATGTTGCTTTAAGAATTTTGCATTTTTTATGGAGCTTATACTGGTACAATGGCTACAAAAATAACAACAAACACAACAAATTTGTCTTGCAAAAAAAAAATCAAAAAGAAAAGTTTATTTAGCCTGTCACATTTTCTTATTGTAGTTGATAAACTTTCCGTTTTGTGCCCCAATCCACATACACATCAACATCCACAGAAATGGCCATGTCCAAGTGTCTATGACTGTTTATGGGCCGTCAGTCTGTCAGTCTATCTGTCTATCAACGTGTGTGTGTGTGTGTGTGTTTGCTTCTGCATGTTTTCGTTTTTTATTATTCAGTAAATCAAATCAGTTGCCTAACAACTCAATCCAAACACTTGCAGCACGCGCCATGGACATGGTTGGGACACCTCTCTGCTTCTCTGCCTCGCTGCCCCACTCGCCCACACACAAAACTTGCTCACAGGACACAGGACAGCTCTCGCTGGACACTGCCTCATCTTTTTCCTCTCTCGCTCAACTGCAGCATGAATTTGAGATACATATATCTTTCTGTCCTGCTGCCTGCCTCTGACCTGTCATTGCCAGGACTCTTGTTGTTGTTGCTGCTGCTTCGGTTGTTATTTTTACAGTTAAGTCAATATGCAGCCGTCAAAAGCAACACTTGATACTTTTGTGTGCTACTTGCGTTGTCCAAGTCCGATTTCTTAACCAACATACAACCCCCCATTCCCCATTCCCATCACTTCTTTGATGACCCGTCCCAGTTATTGGGACTTTTCTTTCATTTTGTTTGCAAAGTTTTGCACACAAATAAACAACATACATAGACTTGAAGTTGCCAATAGTACAGCGTAACAAATTTATGGTGATATCAAACAAAAAAAATAATAAAAAAAAAACACACACACACACTGACACACATATATAGGTAGTCCTGGATAGGCAAAGGGTGACCATAATCGACTTATGTGCATAAGCCGTTGCCAAAAAAGCTTCAACTATCAACCTAAAAAGCCGAGTCGACTCATAGCTCATAAGCGCTTGCAAGATGTCGTATCAGATAGGGATTGCCAGTTGGACTAGTCAGTCAGTTCGTCAGTATGTCAGTCAATCTGGATTGACGAGTCAGTTCGTCATTTAGCTGCATAGTTGCTGCTGTTGATGTGGCTTTTTGCAGTTGAGCCGCAGCAGCTGTGACAATGTAAACATCATGATTGCAAATCTCGAAAAAAGCGGATTTTTATCAATCAAACGTATGTGCATACATGCATATATGTAAGCCATCAAGGCGTAATATTTATTTTTCTTTTAAATATTGAATGTTTGGCGTAAAGTAATCAGAGAATCAAAAAAATGTATTGGTTGCTTAATCAACTAACTTTTAGTTTAAAAATTGTTAAGACGATATAGAATATACAAGAAGCGAAATACGTAGCGAGTAGAGAAGCAATAAAATGCTTTAAAAATATGATATTTTCAAATTCTTAACAAAATATATAATTTTCATTAAAGATATCACAAGTTTACAATATAGACTACTCTTGATGTATTTTCGGGCGCTGATTTCAGAAATGCAAACCATTTTTTTTCTCAAATAATGGTTTTCGAGAAAACCGCGAATAGCTAGTTTTTTGGCAGTCTTTGAACTAATTTATTTATATCTACATCAGATATTATTTGATCTTAAACCACATTTATGCGAATTGTTGTCGTTATAAATCCTCAAAGTTAAAAAATTTGAACTTTTTTTGTATTTTTGAAAAATTGCTGAATTTAAATTTTCCAATATATTAAAAGAAATAGCTTTCTACAATATTATCTTGTTTAATGTGAAATTTATTAAATATTTTTCTTTTACGGGACAGCATTATTTGTCGTTCAGAATAAATAAGTAAATATTTAAAGAAATATTAGTGGACAGTATTTTAAGAGCTCCGAAGCTTATTTTAAAAGCTTGGCTCTGTGTATTATTTTATTATTTAAATATTATTATTATTAAAATAATCGATTTAATTAAATGTACATTTGGTCTATTTCAGATTTTATTTTGCTTTTAATCTCGCTGTTGCTTTTTCAACAACTTCATTTGAACTTAACAAACAATATTAAAAATCCTGAAAAAAACTAAAAAAAAAAAAAAAAACAAAAACAAAACTAACTCTGATTTTACACTTCAAAAGAAATAGTTTTTTAAAAAAATTATAGAAACACATTATGCCATAATGTTGCCCATTTTTAGATCGAGAAAGCGTTAATGGCTATGGCCTAATTCGAATCACTTTTAGCCACTGTCTCTGGTTGATCCACATAAGAGAAGTTCGCACGTAGTCACCGTAGTCCGGCGGTGCTTCTGTCCGGGTATTCTGGGTATTGTTCTGGTGGAAACCTTTTTTACGATTTACGTGCCATTTCCCCAGGGAGAAACTGTTCAGCTCTCAGATGTCCGCCCCACCATGCATGGCTTTTAATAATGCTCATATTTTTATGGCTCGCACAGGCGAGGGAGGGGCTGAGTGAGGGGGGTGGCATCATCACATTTTGTGTGATTTTTTTTTTGTTGTTGTTTTGTTTTGTTTTGTTATTTTGTTGTTTGCAACTTTTGTTGCTTAAATTAACAAGCCCGTACCCGGGCATAAGCATAAGCATGTGTGCTCGTATAAACGTACTATATAGCAAACATTGATGTTTATTATGTTTGACCTAAATCGACTTTAATTGAACACCCAGAGCAATAGCGCCAAAGCGCCAAAGCGCTAAAATAACCGCGAGTTGCCTTCACTTAATAATATCATGAAATTTTAATTATCAAATACGCATTCGAATTTCAATTTAAAATAGTTGCCGACTTTCAGGCGTTTTGCGGGTTCAATCAAACACAATTGAGAACGTTGCAGTAGGAAGCTACTACCGACTAGGTTATACTCTGTTCTTAAAAGGTTTTCAATGTGCTGTGGTTCTTATTTTTTTAGGAGGTTATTATTAGATTTTCTATTAAACTAGTGTATTCGGCGTGCGTTGCTACGCCCTAACTGAAAAAAAAAATAAAATATAATCAAAAATCAAACTAATCATATTCTAGTTGACTCGAAAAATGTTGTAATATAACCTTATTAATATTTATTTAAAAAAAAATGCCTGCTGTGATTTTCGTACTTCATTTGGAAAATACTATCTACTGTGTTGTTAACAGTGAGTTTATCTGTTAAGGCGGTAGTGACTTTTTCGTAAAATGTTAAAAAAATGTTTTTTTTTTCTAGAAACCTTTTCCTGGTAATATCAAACAACTGAAAAAAATTTAAGTCCAATCGGCTTAGCCCTTCTCTTGAGATAAAATTCCATGTGATGAACTTTATTTTAATTATATATCTTTAATTTTATTGTGTTAATAGCTCTTCGCTTTCAATGTCAATGAGTTACCGGAGACTGTATGTCTTAAGTATTGCATCATTTTGGGCCAAATTCTTGTTTGGTTAAATTTAGTAATTTGTTGTCGTCTTATTAGGACAGTCCGAATCTTGAAATAATTAAAAACGATTACTAACTAAAATAATAAATACAATTGACAATTAAATATTATTTTTAAAGAATTCGGCTGACATTGTCAACTGAAAATATTCTGATAGGACTTCTACATTTTAGGTAAACTGATTATCACAAATAAATGTCTGTCACAGCATAAGGCAATTATTTATGAAACTGTTTCAAATATAATTTGGACAATAAATATTTTTTAGAAGCTACCAAAATAATTTTAAATTATAAAATAATTTTATTCAAAACTTATTGTCAGCTAAACTAACTTATTTTAAAATTGAGCGAATTCGAAAGTTTCTCTTTGTGTGCTTAAACTTTGCTCATTTGAAGGCTAGTGTGATAAATCTTTATTTTCGCAAATCAAAATTTAATGAACCTATAGAAAAGTAAAAGTATTTTCCGATTTGCGAGTCTTAACATTATATCTGACGTCAATATATAAAAACATGCTTGCTCTAGCTACTCGAAAAATTGCAGACTATTTGACATTGCACAAGCCAAATGTACTTATTCCCTAATATGACCTTTGAGAGCAGAGTATAAGCAACAAGTAAACAATGCAAAGTGTTTGTATTAAACAAATGGCCCACAGTGTTACCATTGATGTTGCTGTTGTTTTTGCTTAATATTATTGTTGTTGTTCACGCTTTTGTGCCGTGTTAGTGTATGCACATGCCTTGGGTCTGTTTGTTGTAATTCAATTTGATTAAACAAATTTTGTGTTGATCAGCTCAGCTCAGTTGATTATTTGGGCTTCACCGCATCAGGCTGCCAGGCTCATTTGTTGTTAAGCTGCATATTTAATGCAGCAATTTTTATTATCCCCTTGCGCAGCCAAATGTGGGTGGTGTGCAAAGGTGTGTGCAGTGTGTGTGTGGTAGCACAAAAACAAAGGGAAAGCAAGTTTAAATAAACTTTTAACTTGAGGCATCAGCGCAAGTTCGGTTCGGATGTCAGGCATCAACAGCAGAAGCATCCATCTGGGGAGTTGTCAGTGTCGCTCCTCTGTCCTGCAGCTCCCCTACTCTTATACGATGTGTCCTGTGGCCCATTTGCCACTTTCTGCTTCAACAGAGGCGTCATCATCATGCCCCACACCCCGCACCCCAACCGGCCATTGTTGCTGTTGCTGTTACTGTGGGGTTTTTTGGTTGGCAAAAATGAAGTTTTTCTTTTGCCATGAATTGATAATGTACACATGTTCATATGTATGTGGGGAGGTGCTGATACGATGCTATTTGCATAACCATATACAGGCTAGTATCTCTTCCTGTATATGTATGTGTGTGTGTGTGTGTGTGAGTGCGGTGCGTCGGTGTGTATTTCCAGATTATTTAGCCAAAAGTTGAAAGGTATTCGAAATTTTGCAGCCAAACTAAAAACAGAACAAAACAAAACAAATACAAAAAACCCCAAAACTTTTATTAAGTTGAAGATATTTTGTTGAAATTTATACACATTTGCCATTTCTCTAACTTGTAGCTCTCTCTCTCTTTCTCTATATCTCTCTGTCTCTCTCATACTTTCACATTGTCTCTGTTATTGCTGTTCTTGTGCCATATTTTTTTTTTTGCGCTGTCCCGTTAAAAACTACAAGCAAATGGCTCGGCACAAAATTTGGCATTTCTTCTGCGTGCACTTCGCTTCATGGGGATTTATATTTTTAAATAGAAAGTTAAGCTTATAATAAACTGTGAAGAAAAACTGGCTGCTTACTTTTTTGCTCTGCGCTCTTTTTTTGTTCTACTCGTTCTTTATGAGATTTCATTGCCTGTTCTCTCTCTGTGTGTAAGTTAAACCAAAATATGTACTGACTTGACCAGCTGCCCCAGAAAATGTTGCCCCCAAATGTTGAAACGAAATGAACAGTATTAAGACTAGCGGCAAAAAAAAAGCAAAAACATCGGCATGAATTTTTATATAAAACCGAAGGAAAAAAAATGTTTTAGATGAAAAAACATTAAAAAATAAGTCTTTTCTATTCCCAATGACAATAAATCGCAATATGTGTATGTAACTAATGAGTTCTTTTAACAAAATCAAAATTATGAGTTATATTTAACTACAAAATAAAAAAGACCCGATATTGACATAAATAAAAAGATTTTAATTTAATTTAAATTTTTTAAACAATTTCACTAGCTTACAAATTTTTTTAATCGAGCGATTTTAAAAATGCAAACCATTTTTTTTTTTCAAATAATGGTTTTCGAGAAAACCGCTAGTTTTTTGACAGTCTTTGGACTAATTTATTTATATCTACATCAGAAATTATTTAATCTTAAAGCATATTTCGCAATTTCAATTGATATTTGTATCCCCTTTCTAACGGTATGCCGTTCATGTGGATCAAATGCGAATTGATGTCATTATAAATCCTCAAAGTTAAAAAATGTGAACTTTTTTGCCTTTTTTGAAAAATTGCTGAATTGCAATTGGTCTTTTAAAAATTTAAAAAATTCGATTAAATACTTTTTAAGATTTATAATGTGAGATAATTCTTTTACGAATATTTTAAGTATGCATTTGTCTAAATCGGTCAGTAAATGTGATAGTTATTTTGCAATTAGTAAAAACACCCAAGATAAAATTCACCTTGTTCATCATTTGAAAAACTATAATTTAAAATATCTAATAATTTCTCTAAGTTAAATATAGGTAGTAACTATATTGAAGCAAATAGAAGTGATATAATGGAGTAAACCTGAATAAGGAACACCCTGTACCCAATGGCTTAAAACAAGCAGCGCAATAATTACATTTCAAGCAGTTCAACGGCAGTGCAAGCAAACAGAGCAATTCATACGCTGGCAGCACTGCTTATCGCCTTGAATAACTTCGTTGCATATTATTCAATTATTATGAATCAATTTTGAGATCAAGAATGTACATTTACACATTATATAAATGAAGTTGCCTTCATCTCTGGCTAATAACTTATTTTTAATCAATGCCAAAATGATTAAAGGTTTGACTAAATAAATTCACTGTTTGATAATATGACTTGACATGTCTAATACTTTTAAAACAAAAGAATCTACACTTTTATACATATATACATATGCATCATAGAGATATCAAAACCACAATGTGTGTATATAAAATTTTACATTCCATATTTTGCTAAATTAAAATTCAACTTTCGTTTTGATTTCCCAATTGAATATATTAGAATATTGAATAATTAAATTTAATAAAATATGTTGCACATAGAATATGTAATTTCCTCAGTCGATTTACTCAGAATTACACTTTTTTTAATAAAATGTTACGTTTATAATAAACTGTGAGAAAATAATTGATTATATTATTTCTGAAATTGCCTGAAAGTTCATCATTAACCTACTATGGCTAAACTTATGGAAAATTACGTTACGATATATAACTTTTACTTCTCAGTTATTCGTTATTAAGAAAGAACGCTGGTTCTCGTTTTAAATTCTAAATATATGAAAATACTCCATTACCCATAGTATCAGTCACAAGGGTTTTTGGATTCCTTATCCTGCTAGTCTTCCTCGAATTCCTTCCTGTATTCCCTACCTTTTATAGTGCAGCACTATCTCATTATGAGCCATATGATTTGAAGGAACAGTCTTATTTTCCGTATGCTATAAAAAATTTATATTTTATTTGTTGTCAATTTCAGACTTTTCGATATTTTATCGATATTTATTTCGATATTTATTTCGATATTTTAACAATAAATTTAGATACGTCAGCACTTCAATTTATTTCCATATTTCTACACCTGAAAATCTGATCAGATGAGTTAAGTTTTCCAATTTTACAGTGCTCTATTATAAAGTAGACTATCAGGCTTGAATATAAGCAATATATATAAATAAATAATTTTGTTGTTTTATTTCAATAATTAATATCAAGTAGAACTGTCAAAATGTTCCCAAATATATGAGAAAAATATTTTTAATAAATACAGAATAATCTTTAATTAAGAATAATTTATTCAAATTATTCTGTTTCTTTTAATTTTTCATAAAAGGTACAAAATGTACCGAATAGTCAGATGACAATTTTTAATAAATAATAATCATTTATTAAATTATTATTATTAACCCATTTGCAAAAATATGAACGCATTTTTTTTTCGTTATATTCATTTCAATAATGCTGTAGACGCTGCCTCAATTATTTGGTAATTTTGATGGTTTGGTTCAATTCAATAAAAAAAAGTAAATTTAAAAAAAAGCAAATATTAAACGAAAACATTTTTAATAACAGAATTTTCATATCAAAAAAATGCTTAGCGAACAAATGGTTAAGATTTGTATACGTTTGTATTGATTATTTTGCTCAGTGTATATACCCTACATTTAGCGAATTGGTATGCTATAAATCGAAAATCAAATTAAATCTGAATATCAATTCGCTGCCCATCGTTTCAAATGTGCAATCAAAATGCGCATATTATTCACAAATGACACGAAACAATTAAATTGTCGATTTACATATGAATTGAATATTAAACAAGAATGTTCTAGTCCTGAGTACTCAACTAAAATATACCCTTTAAGCCAAAGCCCTTTTAATAATTATTGAAGAATATTTTAATTATTTAACTTAAATAACAATTGTTCAAGACTTTAAAACAAAATGTCAAATAATAATTTTCACTGACTTCTATAATATTCTATATATTATATGTGTTACGTAAGAATAAAAAAAAATTAAAACTCAGTTATAAAATTTACTTTACTTTACGAATATTATAGATTTATTTATTAATTATTGAAATTCTTTTTTTTGTAAAGTCTGAAATATAAGCTTTTCTGTTATTCGCAGTTATTCTGAAATTATAAACAATTTTTTAAATTAAAAATTTGATTAATAACTGTTTTTTTTGGTCCCTGCTTTAAGCAAATCTGATGTGTTTTAAAATTCTGAATGTAATTAGATTTTCAACCAAAATAGAACAAATGTCGATATGGCCTCTTTATGACATATACTGAAAATTTTCACAGATTTATTATACATTTAATACAAATTTAATAGCTACAGGGTATTAAAAACAGCTCGCTGTCAATTTAAAACAACAAACATGCCCCAGCAACAACAGCTCGAATAATAAAGGCAACAAACTTAACATCTAAATCAAATACATAAAATTCATTAGGAGAAATTTGCATGATATTTCGCGGAATCGAAAATCGATAATGAAAAGCAGGCAATAAATTAGAAAATTATTATAAAACAGCAAACACAATGTCGCAATTTCGAAATAAAGTGCTCTGAATTGTCATACGAGTGGCACGGCATGGGGGGTACAATGTCATTTGGAAAACATATTTATAAATAATTTCCATGCTAATATGCATTTTATGTAATTAGCGGTTAAAATAATAAATACACTACATAATTATCGCCCGTTTGGCAGACCGCACAGCGGCAGCGACAAAAATGAACTCGACAGTGTAAAGAGCGGGAGTTAACAGATACAAATGCAGATACAGATACATCTGTATATATTATAGATACATGTATGTATGTGGCACTTATCGCTGCATGTGCAGCTATTTCTGTGTGTTGGATTGTGTATGATGATGAGGGTGTGAGAATTAAGGCATTAGCACCGCAAAAACATAAACTAATTGTGCATTTTAGCGATAATAAACACGGGCGACAAGAGTTTATTATTTCAGGCTTGGCCGCATTGCGTATACGCCACGTGTGTAGAGCCGAGAGCCGAGAGCTCAGCAAAGTGACAAAAGTTTGACAACACTCAAACACTTACACACACACACACGCACACACACACTTATGACTAGGACCAAATTAATAAGCGTCGCATTTATTAGCAGTCAAATAAAGAGATAAATGTCACTCATACGCACCGTATGATGCGCCCAACAGCAGCTGCTACTACTGCGATCCCCAGTAAAATATTAAAATATTTAATTTGAATGGCAACTGTGTGGCATGCCACTCAACCAGACAACACCACACTGCCACACCCCACATTGCTGCCCCCAATGCCAGCCATACGGCAAATATTTCAAGTAGTTAAGCGCATTAGCGGCACTTTTGGTTGGCTTTGTCACGACGAGCGGGGTGGAGGGGAGTGGAGGGGAGGAGGATAGCTTGGGAAATGGGCGAGGCAAGTGTGTGGATGACCCCCGGCTCCCTCTTCTGCATATGGCAGTTATCGCACATCGCGCATACGCAGCGTGTGCCGCAACCAATTAAAGTTCTTAAGCTCCTGGTTCCCGCTCCGCCACGCATCGCCCCCGTCATCCCAGTTGCCCAACTTCAGCATTATCCATTGCAATTGTTTAATGAACTTTTGCACGCTCGAATGACTTCATTAGCAGGAATCAAAAACGAGCAACGAAATGCGAAAAACTTTCGCATCGTCTCATTGTAAATTTTGTTTGCATGTTGCAAAATGTTTTGCATTCATTTTTAATTTGCGCATGACATCAAATTGAAGTCAGCCAACGAAAATGCACTAAATGCTCTTGCATGCATTTAACAATTAAATAAATCATGTTGTGTTTTAGTAATGAGCCTACATCGACTCTTCAGCGTCAAAACGCAGTTCTAATATTAATGTCATGTCAAACAACAATTACAACATGACACAACAACAATAATTGTGGCTTTCATTCTTTGCTTTTCGCACACTTGAGCAATTTGCCAAATAAATCATTATTATTTCATCAAATTTGTCATTGATAATGTTCAAATGTTTAGAATTCATTTGCGTGTGTATGTGTGTGTGTGGGAGTGTGTGTGTGAGTGCGCTGACACAGATAGAAACCAGTTAGAGAAACAAATATAGCTCTGGGACTTTAAATTGGCAACATTTTTGAAATTTACATATTTAATAGAATTTATCTTTTGCTGTATCCTTATCAAGTCGAATGGCTAATGTCTGCCCCAACCAAATATGCTCAACAATTGAGCAAATCAAGAGTTAAGTATGCTCAACCACAGGATACTCTGTAGCCTATTGTAAAATCTTCAAACTTATTTAATTCTATTTAACCCTTGCTTCATGTTTGAAAATAGTTTTTTGAATAACTTTGTTGCTTGTTAATTATAATTAATCTCAGCAACAAGCACTTATCTCACCTTTATATTCCTAGCTTTTATGCCTAATATGCCTGCTATTATATGCATTTTTACTGGGTATAAGTATGCCATAGAACTGCAAGCAACTGGAATTGCATATAGAACTGCATGTTAACAGAATTTCTGACAATTATCAATGCACAGATTCACACGAACACACAGATACACACACAAACACACACACACAGACACACACATACAGTCATACACAACAAATTGCAATTTAATATCAAAGGGTTGGCCCGGCCAACTAAACTACAGATTGAATTAGCCATGGACATGCATTCATGAAAATGGCTATTAAATTTACATGAATCTATCTTTTAGTTGACTTTCATTAGTTGATTTCATTTTGGTTAATGCTCATAGAAAATTTGCATTTATCTTTGCCATATTCATTACTTCAAATGTCAACTCATTTGATGCACATTGCATCTGCACATATTTGGCATAATTTAACAAATTTCTAGCACTAAATCAAATTTAATGAAATTATTAAATTGTGCAAATATTCAGCAAAAGCTGCACTTAACTGTGCAATTTAAGATTTTAATTTTACAAATGTGGTTGAATATAAATATTTTATAATTATGTTGTAAAAATTAAATCTTGTTTTGCTTGTTTTGTTAAATGAGGTAAGTTTGGGCGCTGACTTTGGAAAGTTTTTCAAGGAATTCATTAAACATAAAAACATGACAAACAATAGTGTTGATAATGTAATGTTTCTATTCCTCCATATATGAAGTGACTCGAAAATCACTCATGTGCTGTCAAAACCCGCAAAACCCGTGTTTGTAGACCTTGATTTAGCTTACTTTGATATCGAAACCTCTATAATTTAATATTGTAAGCCCTTAAGCCCAAGGCTGCCATTAACAACGTTCTTAAATGCATTTTAAAACTTCGTTTTTATACCCTTACAAAAATGTGATTCTAAATTTATTCCGAAATATAAAATGCATCATCTTTGAGTCCATAAAGTATATATATTCTTGATCAAAATAATGAGTTGAGTTGATAAAATCAAAAGCTGATTTTTTGGCTATTTGTCTCTTTTTTTTGTTTATATTTAGAGTGTGTAGAGTATATAATAAAGCTCAGAGCTGCTTAGTTTAGTTGAAATATTTTAAAAACAGAATGGTGGATGATTTAATAACCTAAAAATTGCAAAAATTTATTTTGAATTTTTATTAAGCTGTGTGGGTTTTTTTTATAAAATTTTCCTCCTATACAAATCTTATTTTGTAATATTAATTATTTTTCTTAAGCTGAACTCTTTAAGGACACTATAACATTGCCACATTTGTGAATTCTTATTATTATCATTTAAGTGAAAAAAATTGAATATAATTAAAAATATAAATTTTATTCACTTAAATGATAATAATAAGAATAAAAATAAATATAAAATTGAATAGAATTAAAAATAGAAATTTTATTAAATTTTCAGCAACTAGATACATTTGCAAAAAATTCAACATATTTAATATAGAGCACAGCAAAAGCCTAAAAATATTCCATTGCACCTATTTGGAAATAAAGTATAATTAAGTAGCTGAATTTAATTTTGCTTGGAACTTAAGTTATAAACTCAATTTTTTATTTTAAACTCAATTTATTAACATTTACGAAACACCTGTGCATAGCTGTCTTCCATCGTTAATTGAATTTTTCATTGACGTAGTTTAATCGCGTTCAGCATAAACTTTCTCTATCATTACATTATTTTCTTAGAAATTTGCAAATCATTTGATTTATTTAATACACACTGTACTTTTGTAATTCATAGCTTACATGGTCATATCAAATTTAATTGTTTTGCCATCATTTGTCCATTAAGATGGCATTTGTTTGATAAATTTATATTGATAACTTAATTTCAGCGTAACAGTTGTACATTAAAATAATTAATTTAACAAGGATTCTACACATATTTGAATTAAATTCAAGGTAGTTCAAGTGAATTAAGTAAATTAACTGCAGATATCAATTGGGCTCATTTACAAATTGAACATTTGCAGTTTGTTTATGCAGATGATCCAATATAAAACAATTAAACAATCTAAAGAATTCAGGTTTCATAAGCTGCAGCAGAGCTGAAAGCCAAATGTGTTTTGTGTGCAAATCAAATCTATGATATAGAATAAACATTGTTATAATTATGTTAAATAAGCAGACAAACAATGAAAAGGAAGCAGCAAGTATTAATTTATTAGTTTCTGAAGTGCTTATCAAAATTTATGATTTATCGATTTATGCAAATAAATTTTTATTTTCTTTTTTTTATTTAATTTACAATGTGAATGGCACAGGTGAGCGAAAGTACTTGCCTCAGTGTAGTAAATAATTATATACATATATACATATGTATATATAACTTATTTGCATAATTCATGTGTTCCATTAGAGGGCTTATAGTGGTGTTGGTGGTTGCGGGTTTTGGTGGGGCATTGTGCTGGTTGGCACAAAAGTAGTACTGAAAAACAAATCCTTTTCACTTACTCACTCCTCAAAGCGGTGCACAAGCGGATTTCCGTCAATGCCAGACACTTGAGAATTAATATCAATTTGTATTCATTTGTGAATATTACAAAAGGATTATACAAAATTAATTAAAATTTGCACAATTTATGTTCGAAGGCACTAAAGGCAACGGCAATGGCAACATCGACATCGACATCCACATCGACATCGCGGATGCTTTTGCTTGTCGTTGGGATCTGTGGGAAAAGTTTTGGACAGCTGGCGAGGCGCGAGTGTTGCCGCTTAATGGAGTTTAATCGCATTGATGAGCATCAATTAATCATGCCGCAAACGCAAATGACAACGCATACAGCCCACTGCACACTGCGTACCCAATTGCCCTAATCCTAATCGACGCACACAAAGCCCGCACATTACGCATACGACACGTACGCCAAGAAAGAGAGCAAAAAAAACAAAAAAGAAATCGAATTGCCAATTAAAAAACTGAGAGTTGACAATTACAACATAATCGAAAGCAAACACCCAAAACCCATACAATATAACCAAGCCGCACACGCTTAAAGCACTCAATAAACGGCATCATTTGTGCTGGCTAAGGACTCAGGACGAAGAACTTAAAGCTGAGCGCACCTGTCGCACCTGTCGCACCAGTAGCACCAGGACATTCCAGGGCAAATTGTCTGGCGATTGTGACTTTATACAAACAAACAAGCCATTACCATAATACGCCGCAAAGATGCCGAAGCACTGAGACAGCTAAAGTCGACATCGATGATGTTGCTGCTGTTGCAAAGACAGAGATACACACACACACATTCAGACACAACACATAGCCATTCTGGTTGAGTGAAGCACGCGATATGATGACGGCAACAGCGGCAACAGTTCGTGTTCGCATAACTGAGCATAATCGACGCCTTTCGGTTATAATTAACTCATTAAAGTGAAACGTCAGCCGCAGGATGTGGCAATCCTGACTGAAGGCAAGCCATCAAAGCGCACATGTAATCCGAGTCTGGGACGGAGCAACAGCAACAGCAACAGCTGCTTATAGCTAAAGAGGCACACTCGCACACTCGCACACTCGCACACACTTACTCGTAAATAAGAAATGAAATCAAAGTTAACATTTTGTAAATCTGGTTTTTATAACTTTTGCCTTACGTCGCCTTTCACGCAATGCCAAACACTTCTCTAAGCACACGAGTTGTGAAATTGCAATTAAATTAATGTCACGCATACGCCGCGTACAGCGCGCACCTCCTGCCACATCCTGCTTCCTCTGTGCTGCCCATATGTAATGGAACAGGAAAAGCGGGCCACATAGCTCAGGTTTTATTGCTGAGCCACAAACAACAGCAGCAACATCAGCAACAACATCAGCAACAACAACAACAGCAACAATTAGTGCGTGTTGCCAACCAGCAGCAGCAGCTGCTACTCACGCTTGTTGGCAGTTGACAGGGGGGGTAGGTGAGGGTGTATGTGTAGCATGTGGGTGGGCGACTTGTGTGCTGCATATAAATCGATGCTGATGTTGTGAAAATTTGCCAAAATAACTACAGACATACACTTGCCAAAAGCAATTAAACTGCTAAAACCACATTTTGTGCGAGAAATAATTGCAAAAATGCCAAAACATAAAGCCAAAGCCAAACAACAAGCATGGCTGGCTATTGGTAAAAACAGCCCAAAATACATGCAACAATAATAACAACAATAACAACATTACCAAACACACAAAACAAGAAAAACAATCGCAAGCCGCGATGCCAATTACAATAACGCTTGACGCGGGGTGGTATGTGGGGCGTGGCTGAAGTAGGCGCTGCGTGGTGGCTGTGATCGAACATAACCCACAAAAAGTCAAGCCGCATAAATAGGCTGGCCCCAAATAAAAATACAAAAAAAAAAGCCGAATAAATAAACAAAAACGCCAAATGGCAACAACAAATCAAATATATTATAACGCAAAAACAAACCAAAGTCAACGCCACTTCCAATAGCAATGCTAGGGGTTGGGGTTTGCAGGTTTTGTGGGCTAGGGGTTGCTGTCAGAATGCCAGGCATCGATGGCACAATTCGGTTGCGGTGGCTTTGTTTACACTTTACAATAGGATTTAATAGGATTTTGTCAAAAATTTTTGTATATTTGGTAACCAAAGAGAACACTAATTCGATCTTATGCAGCTGAAAGTTTGTTGCAAATCATATGCATTTCATCAAATAATTATATTTGAATTGTTTTCACAGTAGGATTAAAGCTAACTACAGAAAATAAGTGTTATTTGTTGAAAATCAAATACATCATTAGTTATGCTTATTACAAGCTAAATTAAAGCAAAATTATTTAAATAGTCTGGCAAACTTTAATTTAAAAATAGATATAAGTAAATGCATTAATCCTAATTAAAAAAATCAATATTATTAAAAAATCTATATATAGTTTAAATACTTCAATTTTAATTGAATAATCGATATTATTTAAATATTTTACTTTCAATTGAAAAACCCCTTTTTTTAAATCCTTAAATTTTATTGACAAATCGATATTATTTAAATAATTTAATTTAAATTTTAACATAGATATTATTTAAATACTTTTATTTTAAATAATATATAGATAGATAGTTTTTAAATACTTTAATATTAAGTGAAAAATCAATATTATTATAAAATCGATATTATTAAAAATCGACGTATACTTCAACTTTAATTGAAAAATCGATATACTTTAACTATTTTAATTTTAATTGAAATATTCATATTATTTAAATCCTTAAATTTTATTCAAAAATCTATATTATTTAAATAATTTATTTTCAATATAAAAATCGATATTTTAAATATTTTTATATTAAATGAATAATCGATAGTTTTTAAATATGACAATTTGAATTAAAAAATCGATATTATTGAAATATTTTATTTTTAATTGTAAAGCCGTTTTTTTTTTGTAAAAATTTTGCTAAAACCAACAAATGCTGAATTCAACATAACTATAAAAAAAAGTATAATTGTAGAATATTTGTAGATTTTTATGTAGTTTATCATCTTGTCAAGTCGCTAATCACTATAGGATTAACTAATCGAATCGTTATCGACCGACCACCACATTTTCTTCTATCGTTTTATTAAATTATCTAAAATGGTTAACGAATCAATTTGAACTAGAAACATATAGTTAAAGAACATATACAATATGGAAAAATATATAAAAAAAAAAATAAAAAAATATGAAAATTTTAAAGGAATTTATATTAATCAAAGAAATTAATGAGTCGATAAAAAAGAATCAAGCCTATATTATTTTTGTGATACCTGAACAAGACACAGGTTTAATTACTAAATATTTAATGAATTTCAATTTTAAGCCCTCATTGATTTAACTGCAATAAAAACTTGACTATTTTTTACCCCAAACGAAGCCTTTAACTAAAGATTTCAAGAAATGTCATCAATTTGCGTAGATTTGTCTAGCTAACCCGCAACTACAAGCTACATAAGTGCAAATCTTAACGTAACTACGACAAATGTCACTGAAGGATCCAATTTTGCTAGGCAACAATTTATCAGGTGCCCCGACTTGTACATATTCTGGGGTAGGCAGACCCTGAAGATGTCCCAGCTGACTGGGAAATTCCAATCGACTCGCTTGGTAGCGCACAAATACAACAAGTGCAAGAAAAATCACAACAAGAGTAAAGACAACGACAACGACATGGAAAATGAAAATGAAAACGACAAAACAAAATGAATAGCAATCGCGGTTCAGTCGTCGCCAGTCGCGCGAGTGAAAGACAAATTAAGATTATAAAAAAAAATAATAATAAAAAAGCAACAAAATTCGAATTGATTGATTGATCTATCAAAAATATATACATATATATATATTTTTTTGCTTCAGTGTTTGTGTTGTGCGTAAGGCTCAAGGTATATATATTTTGGGTGGCTTGTGGCATCCCTTGGCGCGTATCTGTATCTGTGACTTCGACTTTAACTGAGGCGCCTTTGTGATTTGACAGACAAACTGACAGCAAGACGCGGGCCAAGGGCAATGCCGCGGGCAGTGGCAGCTACAGAAACAGGCACAGACAAGAAGCGACCTGTGACTGCCTGTCGCCGTTTATGTATGCGCGTTATTTCCACTCCCAATGTGAGTGTGTGTGTGTATGGGTGTGTGTGTGTGTGTGGCATAGGGGCAGTGCAAAGGTATGTGCCTATGATGGCGTGTTTGTGTGTGCGACACGTAGCACATTTTATTTTCCAAGTAATAAATCAATTTTCCGCACCACTAAAAATGAAAACGAAAAACGAATTGAAGCTGAAGCTGACGCTTCCTATCGACTGAAGTGTGTATGGAGGCGTGGGTTTGAATTGGAGATTGGGGGGTGATTGGGGTTTGGGGTTCGGGGTTTGAGTTTCGGCTTGGGCTTGGTCACAGCTGCTTGGGCTGCGTATGCTTTGGAGGCGGGGGCAACAGTTGGTGCACCTGAGAAGAGCGTAAATTAAAGTCACTAAATCAAAAAATTCCCAAAAACACAACACAAAATGAAACGAAGCAAACGAGAAAGTTAACATTTGTTTACGTGGTCGCTGCTCGTGAAACTAACACTGTGGCAAGGAGGCAGGAGGAGGCGGCAGCAGCAGCAGGGGCATGCCTTGGTCTATGCCAGTCCAGCTCAAGTCATTTATTGGCCAAAGTTTGCCAAGAAACGCATAAAGGAACGGGCTTCAGCAGCAGCAAATGAGCAACTTGGCGCACAACAAAAAGTAAGCAAAACAATTTGCTGTTTGTTTTTTTTTTTTGTTTTTTTTTGTTTTTTTGGGTACTACATCTATTTCTACTTCTACTGCTGCCGCTGCTGCTTCTTCTTCAGCTGCCAGCTGTCCGTGCGGCCAGTGGGGCAATTTGTTTTGAGTGGGGTCGATGGGCGCCAAGGGTAGAGGCAGAGACGAGCCGGAATTGGGGGTCGCTGCGGCGTCAAAGGCAGCAAAACAAATCAAGTCAACAATCAACAGAACACACTCACACACACACACACGCACACACACATTCACAGACATTGGGGCAGACACTCTGTAAAAGTTAATGTAACGGCGCATTTAATTGCACGCACGGCACAAGTCCTTGCCCCAAACTTGACTCGCGCCGCGTCTCGCCATTCAACTTATTTTTTTTTTTTGCTTTGTTGGCCAGATACTTACTTGGCTTTTTGGCCCTGTCGTTCAGGTGAGACTTGACTCTCTCAAGTAAGTAAAAATGGCTATTAGCCAAAGCATTTTATGTGGCTCCTTTTACTTGGGGCACGCCCAATGCCCATTGCCCATTGCCCATTGCCCAGTGGCCGGTTAGATCCTGTGACTGCCTTTGGCAGCTTTTGTTGCCTAATGCGCTTTGCTATTTTTTAATTATAACGCAAGTTACCTGCGAATGAAAAGTAAAAGGGCTGCCAAGAAGTGGAAGCAGAAGAAGACGACAACAACGACAACGACGACAAGAAAGTAGACGAGACAAGGCCGCATCCCCATCCGTATCCGGGCGACGGAAGTGGCAGCGGGCAAAACACGAAAGTCCTGTAACAGACACACTTAAATGCCTTTTAGCTGCAGCAACGGCGAAAAATCGCTGGCAACAATTTTAATTGCGTAAAATGTGCAGTTTCCTTCGCTCTCCCTCTCCCTCTCTCTCTCTGTCTCCCTCTCTCTCTCTCTCATTCTCACATTGTTCTCATTCTCTGTCTCAATCCCAAAAACATTCGCTGCCAGCAGTGTTGCCAACTATTGATTAACAAAAATATCTGAACCGACAATGAAAAATAGCTAAATTCAGCAGAGTTTTTATTAAAAATGCTCAACAAATAACAGAGCAATAGCAATTGTGTAAAAGGACGCAATAATACTGTGGAAAATGCAACAGATAGAAGTAGGAATTTTCTACCATATACAGTGCTAGCTCTTTCGGCGTGCGTTGCTACGCTGCCGCATAAAAAAAAAACTAAGAAACTAATTAATGCAAACACCGTGTGTACTCTGGCTCACATTTTCATATGTCAATTAATCAATCAGGCAGTCAGTTTGAACAATTTTAAATATATATATTTTATTTTATAGATATGTTCCTGTTAAGCATCGATTTAATCCAATAAATGCTTCGATCTTAGACATGAGCTAGAGGCTCTGAAAAATAATTTATAGGCTGCTATAAAGCAACACCTTTATAAATAACACATCTTATAGATAAATAATTATTTCTAACAAAATTTAAAATTATATAACAATTATAATTTTTATTTTAATTGATTCTCTTCAATTTTTAGAAAATACTAATTTGGGCAACAAAAGTCGTCGGACTGCAACTGAGATTATCTTGACTTTATTTTGGGTGAAAATAAGTTTTTCTTATTTAAAACTTCACTTTTTTAATTTTCGCATTTTTTTAATTTTCCATAACTTGCGAACTATTTAAAGCTAACCAATATATTTTACACAAAAAAGTTTTTAAACTACTTAAAATTATAAGAAAAGTCAAAATCGCTTATTTAAATGTATTGATAAACAGCCAAATTAAAGCGTTTTATAGCCAAACGTACACAAAAAACACCTTTGACTATCAAAAAATCGGTTGCAGCCTTTTCTGGGAAAAATACAATTTTTAATTCTTATTTAGAATAACTTTAATAATAATAAAATAAATAAAATAATAAAAGTAATATCTATTTGTAAGACAACTTTACGTTTCTTAATTTCCTTTGTATAACTAAGTCTGACGTGAAAATAGCCAATTTGTCAGCACTGTCTGGACAGCAGCGCCTTACCATTTTTCGCTGTCTGTTCTCTGTCTGCGACACCAAAGGCCAAGCTGCAACAAAATTAAATTACTCATTCGCTCAGTTGGTCAGCAGCAGCGTTTCCACTCGAGACTGCAACGGATTTATTGTTAATTGGAAATGAGGCATGCTCGGACTATTTGATGCGCTAAAGATTTCCGCCACTCAACGAGAGACCAAAACGACTTCTCATTTCTGCTAAAAACAAAAGCCAACAAAAAAAAAAATAAGAAGAAAAAAAACGCTGACAAATAGTACGCGTAATTAGAAATTAAGTTGCTATTGCTGTGGCCGAGTTCTAGATGATTAGGAGCAATGACTATCGAAATGATAGCTGAGACTGGAGAAACTCAACTTTTGGTTATTCGACTGCCTTAATAATAAATCGATAACTTAATCTGTTACGGGTATACAAGAAAATAATTATTATAACTTGATTGATAACAAATGTTGTTAGAACATGAATGGAATAGAATTTTTAAAAATTGAATTGACAAAATTAAAATGTACAAAATTAAATTATAAAACTTATTTTTAATAAAAAATAATTGAGGGTATTCTTTAGATATATATAAAAATATATATAGATATATATAAAATGAGAATGGCTTGATTTTGCTGAAATTTTTTTCTGGTTGGCTCTAATCAGGACCAAACAAGCTTCCAGTGTGACCAATTCAACTGATGACCTGTAAAGCGTGTGACCATATTCTGAGCTGATCCTAACGAAACACACTTCAACTCCCGACTAAAGCAGTTTTCTGAGACTATTCTTTGACTATCAATCGATTGAATTTTTCAAAACTTTAACTCAGACAAAAAGAGAATCAAATAGGCATGACTCGATCTTTTGTCAAGGGAATATTCAAAGAATGCATGTGTGTATTTATAATTAAGAATTTAAACACTCTATATAAGTATATAATGTTCGTTCAAGCATAACGTTAACAAAAAGTCATTCGCTTTAGTACTTTGGCCCAATTGGCTCTACGGTAGCATGGCTAATTGCAAGCTCCTTACATTTTGCTATATTAAGTTGGGACAAAAAAAAAAAAAAAAAAAAGTTGCCTGTGGCAACAGAAACTTTCGAATTTGCAGAATATTCGTAGCTGGTAAAAGTGGCAAGCAGTTAAATTACTTCTCGTTTATTTAAAATTGTGAAAAATATGTGCGAATGTTGCACAGCCAACAGCCATTACAAGATGATACCGAACAAAGAGCGAACTCGAACGAATACGAATGCGGAACGAATGCGAATACAACAACGAGTGCAACTATGAATACGAGTACAACTATGAATTCGAATACAAACAAGTACGAAGACAAACGCTTGCAGCAATGAGCAAAAGCCAATGCACAAACACGATGAAAATGTTATTTGCTGTGAAATTCGCGCGCTGTATTTTCAAATAATGCGAAAAGTTTCGGCCATGTTGTGGCATGATGGCTGATAGCGGGTGATAGCGGGGTGAGGAGAGCACTAACAGCCATCCAGTCAGCCAGCAGCTTCCAATATACGTTTTGTTTCTTTGCCTCTATTGTCCTGCATTTGGCAGTGCTTTGGCTGCGTGAAATGCAATTTCTCATATTTGCATAACTGCAGAAAGCAGATAGCTCAAAATAAAGTTGAAATTTCAGTGCGGCGTCTGCGGTTGCAGCAACAGCAGTTGCAACAGTAGCCGCGGCAATAACAACAACTTTAATATCACCAGACTGTGCTGTGCTGTGCTGTGCGTAATTGCCCGCGACCAGCACCCCCCGCGTCTAACCTCCTAACCATCCAATCCCCATTTGGCCTCCAGGCGGCCAGCAACAGCCGGACAATCCTTCCGCTCGGCTCATGTACGCAGCGTGGCGGTTTCCGGCAGCAGTCCCAACAATACGGCACACGAACTGCGGCGGTATGGCAACCAAATTCAAATCAACGGAGTTACGCGCACATACGAGGTTTGATCAAAAAGTTAGCTGACTTGACGAATTTCGCTTCGATTCTCGATTTGCTTTGGGGTTAGGTCTTGAATTTTATGGTTTGGTTTGATTTCTTCGCCATATACATACATATACAATATGGGTATAAGATATTTCAATCCCTTTTAAGAAATTATGGATCGTCTTTGAAGTCCTTCAACAGCGCCTGAACGATGCTAATGAATCAACCGATATACAGATATTGTCATTAACTTTTTTAATCCATTAACTCTTTCAATCCAACTATATAATAGTAGTTTGTGGTCTTCTGTTAAGAGTTTGTAGTACCCAAAAATTTTTTTTACTCAAAGTACAGTCGTCGGATACTATAGTCAATATTTTAAATGCGTTGGAGCACTTAATTTTATTTTTCACACAAGATATAAATATAAAAATTGTTCAAAAATTATATGTATAGCTTTTTATCATTAGAGACTGGCTGAATTAATTTGACTCAAATATTTTTTCAGTTGTTCGTAATTGCAAGGAGAAGGTTTTTAAGAAAGAAAATTTTGAGAAAGTTTTCTAATTAATGCGTTAGCTCCTCAACAGATGTACTCACTGTTAACGTATAAAGCACTGTAAACTTTCACAGTACTTTTAACTTATGCAGCACTGTTAACGTGTACAGCACTGTTAAAACACTCGTAGTAGGTAGTATTTTTCAAATTTAATACAAAAGAAGAGGAGGCAGTATTTTTTTTAATGAATTCGAGATAGGTTATATTATTTGAACGTAGAAAAAGCAGCGCCACTAGAAATAATTTTATTGGCAGAATAACGTTTGTCGGATCAACAAAAAAATGATTTGTTTGTTTTTTATTTTTTATTTTTTTGGAGGAACGTCTTATCAACACACGTCGGGTACACTAGTTTAAAACATTTTCTTAAACATAAAAATAAGCATTAAGCTCATTCCAGATCTGTAATCTCCTCAATAAACTTGGTCAAACACGTTATAATAAAATTTAAACGAACAGGGCTAAATCGACACGACTATATATATGGATCAAGAATATTTACTTTATATGGTCGCGGATACCTCCCAATGCTTGTTACATATATTTTTCACACTTTTGTAACCACCTTTTATGCAATTTTTAATTGGTACAAAAAGGACGAGTGTATCAACATAAGATAATAAAAAGAAATTTGATAATCACCGAGATTCTAATGCTCAACTTACTTTTTGATCACACCTCGCATACACACGCACACACACGCACGCACACACACGCACACACACACACACACACATACATCCGCTCATTTGGCCATACAGTATGTGGGAAGTACGTGTAAGACAAAGCATACTTTCGGGCGCAAATAACTGGCGAAACAACGAAACAAGCGAGAAAGCTAACAACTGAACGCTCTGGCCGGACATCGAGTTCGGAACTGCGGCTATTCTATTAGGACACACTCACACACACACACGCACACACACACGCATATGTATACATACAAATTATAACAGCAGCTAGCATACCAAATTATACACACAAAAGCAAACAAGTGGGCCATGGAATGTCGTTCAGCGTCCTGCGTCCTGCGCTCTGTGCCCTGCGTCCTGCGTATTGCGTTCTGTGTGCTGCTTCCGGCGTCCTGCGTCCTGTGTCCAGTGCCAACATCATCGATGGCCAAAGCAAACATAATTGATATCGTAATCAATTCAAAAATCCAGCAAAACTAAAAACAGCAAATGCTGTGAAAACGACGTCCTCTCGACGGCAGGATGCTGAGCACATGGCCACGAACATGGCAGCGTATGGCCACAGGCATGTCAGCATTGCGCACGTAGCCCTCGACACTTTGCACCCCCTCATATCCTGGCCACTCCACCCCAACCATGCATGTGATGTGTGGCAGTGCGTGCCACTCAATCAACTCAGAAAAAGTCTACAAATATTAGCCCCTAATGCCATTGAGACCAGGACCAAGACGTAGCCAAAGACGGGATCTGCTGCATACATGCCCAAGTCCATGGCCATAAAAAACTGGAATTGTGTATAAAAATGAAGCAGCAAAAAGAGAAGAAAAAAAAAGTGGCAGCTTCAAATAAAATTGTTGCGACAAAGGCTCCAACAACAGCAACAACAGCAGCAGGAGGAGGCGGGGTAGGAGCCGTTCAAGGAGCAGCAGCAGGAGCTGCATCGGGCACGACGATAACATTAAGAAGAAGTATCGAAAAAATGTGTAGTGCCACACAAAAAGAAGCTGAAGCAATGGGGCAACAAAAACAACAACGGCAACAACGACGACGTCGACGACAACGACAAGGACACAAAAGCAGAATAACAACACAATCAAGCGAGGCGCGCGCGCCAGGATAAGGACGTGCAGGAGCGGGAAGCGTGTCTGAGCATAGGCGGCACTGCATAACTTGCCAGCGCCAGCGCCACCGAAAGCGGCACGTAATAACATTTTTCTAAAGAAAGCAAAAAAAAATACACACACACACACACATATATACACCGAGAAAAACCAGACCGTTACAATCGCCTGGCAGGATGCCGACACAGATGAAGACGAAGACGTCAAGCGAGTCCAAAGCCGGAGACCGAACCTTAAGTCGTGTGGCAGCAACGTGCGTGGTATGTCCTGGCGCTTGTGGAATGCTGTCAGGAGACAAGTTATTGTTTTTGATTTCATTTTTCTTCTTTTTATATTTTATTTTTGTGGCTCCTGCCCACTTTATGGGCGAGTCTCAGACCAACGATGTGAATGAAAATGTGAATGTGAATGTTGATGTGGATATGGAGCTGCTTATTTCCATACAGGAATGTCTATACACGCCCCCAAATTGGTTAGTTTGGCTAATCGAGGTATTTGCCCCAGGCATAAGCTGGATTTTTCTTCGGTTTTTTTTTTTTAGGGATTTGTATTTTTATGACTAGATGGAAAATTGGCTCTGGCTGCGTTATTATTATTATTATTATTAAAAGTGGGCTTAATCCAAGTGGGCTAATATTTTCAAAGTCAGCAGGTTGGAAATAACTGCAAATGGTTAGGTAAAGATATGAAATTGACCAATCCTGTAACTGTAACTAAAGTTATTGAAGGAGTACATTTAGCATATAATATTAAACTTTTAAAGTTGAGGTCAAGGTTTTTATATTCAAATCTCCAGTTTAATTTTATATTTTTTGTTGGATAGCTATAAAAAATATAACAAAGAATTGTAAAAATGTATTAAGCACTAAACTATAGAATTATTTAAGTTAAAAATTTATATAGAAAACATAGATTTATTTAGGTAATCATATTTTGTCATTTTTATTACATATTTTTCATGCAATTTTATTATTGCATTATAGGTATGAAGCATTTATTATAAATTAATTTTAGACGTTTGTTTGTCGAAAATTCATAAAATTCGCGATATTTATTAATAAATAATACGTTAGCCTTGTCTTAGCAAACATTAATATGAACAATATAAAAATAAATTAATAATTCCCTTCTCAAATCAAAATTAAGTTCGGATATTCTTAAACTAAGTGTAAAATTCTTGATCTTGAATACGGATATATTAATACCAAAATTTTTTATTTAATATTTCGTTTATAGCCTTAATAATCTTGAATATAAGCCGCAGTAGAATTAATTAAAGTCGAAAGTGCACTTACAGCACTTTTATTTGTTTAAAACACATTTTCAATTACAAACTTTGAATTAAAATAAGGTTATATTTATTATTCATTATTATTTTAGGTTATATATATTTGAAACGTCATTTCTCCCATCTACATACATATTTTAATTAATATGTAATCACGAAATCATTAACTTCTTTTATTTTAGTTTCTGTTACTGTTGAACTAGCAAATTGAATAATAAATAATGATTATTATATTTATAAATTTATCATTCCGATCTAAACGAAAAATGCAAAAACACAAAATGTCTTTCAGAAACTTTCAAACAATTAAAATAAAAAATTATTCTATTTTGCAAAACTTTATCTAGTTTTGCTGCAGGAAAATACGACATTTTTGTCTAACATTACAAACTTTGTATAAATTAAAATATTATTAAAATAATTAACCTTAATTGAAACGTTGTTTGTGCAATTTAAGAAGTCAATTATACAATTTATTTTATAGTCTGCCCAATATGCTTGACAAAGATACATTTACTTAAAACGCACAAAATGCAATTATTATCTATTAGTTGTGGTTTTTTAAATATAAAGATAATAAAACATCCATTAGCCAAGCAATTATACAATTAATTTTATTAAACTTATTAACTAGAGTTGGAAACCCGCCTCATTCCAATTGGAAACAAATTTTTTGTTATTATGAATGCGTTTAAATTTCGATTATATTATTATGAAAAAAATATCGTTTAAATTTCGATTTTATTATTATTAAAAAAATATCGAAATTTAAACGCATTTATTAATATTAAAAAAAATTATATACTTGTCTCCGAGCCCCTAAAGTATATATATTCTTGATCAGGACGATGAACTGCGTCGATATGCATTTATGAAAACTAAGCTCTTAATTTTTAAACTATCTTTATGAAAATTGGAATTTTTTTGAATTTTATGTCAGAATCGGCTGAATCGGGCCACTATATCATTTTAATATTTAAGATTGTTTAGAAGACCATGGCAAGGATATATGGTAACTTCTACCTTTATTTTGAATTAAAATCTATAGTTTTCAATGTTTTTTTGGTAATATTTCAAAAAGTTAAATTAATTAATGGAAAGAAAACTAAGGTTCGGATGTAAGACCTACTTTTAAGTGTTATTTAGGTAATTCTTTTAAACTAATAGTTTTCCGTTTTAAAAATAGTTTTAATTCAACAATCGGCTTTATCAGTTTATGTCAGTTGTCTTAAATTACAAGAGAGAACTTATATGGATTACAAAATGCCAGATAGACTACAAGGACAACAATGGAAATCGTAAACAATCGTTGTAAGTACAATAAAGTTGTAATATACACCCATCTATATCAATCAATCATTCCGCCAGCAATATAAGTTGGGCAATTTCTCTTGCGAGACATAGCGGCATCATTAGGCTTGCAGCATTTCAACATTTTAGCCGCAACTCTGGTTTATAACACTCGCAAACTAACTTTGAAACTTTCTAATAAAATAGCCCTAGCCGAGCAACTATGCTGCCACTGCTAGTAGATGCCCTAAGGCTCGATGTGGCACGAACAGGACAAGGGGCCTGGACTACGACAACACGGCCTCTGTAGCTAATGTCGTTGCTGCCGGCAGAAGGGAACGACCATAACCGCAACAGCAGCAGCAGCAGCAGTAACAACATTCCTAAGAGCGCAACAGACAATGATGCCGCATTACACCTAACCTCAAACTCACTCTCAACTCATCTCATATCATCTCTTCTCTTTCCATATTCCTTTCCCACCTTTCCCATTCCACTTTTCAATTTGAACTTGCACTTACACACGCAACAATAACAATGCAGTTTCACTGACAGAAGAGAGAACTACAGAGTAAAAGCTTTTTCTAACTACGCTCTCTTTGGCTGCCGTACGCATCAACTGAGATGCTCAGTTCTCAGTTGTTCGTTTCCACTTGTTCCAACCGCTGTTGGAGAATGATGTGTTAGCGTATGCCTGTATGTGTAGGCGAGTACAGTGTGTACAGCACACATACATGGCCGCAACATCCGTTACAATTTTTTACGACTACAGCGCCGTCTGGCGCTGGTGCTGACGTTGATGTTGATGCTTTTGGCGGCGGCGGCAGCAGCAGCAGCAGCAGCCACTGAGATGCTTTGTGGTTGCGCTCTAGCCGCTCTAAGCATGTGTGTGAGTGTACGAGTATGTGTGTGTGTATGGTGGGGTGTGTGGGTGGTTGCATGAGCATGTCGCATACAAGGATTGAGTAAATTTTTGTGGGTTGCTTCAGTAATGATATGGAATGTGTTGGAATTTCAAGAAGTTACTCCAGATTTCTTTATTTATTTAAATGAGCAGCCACTGAGATGCCACTGTGTCTGCCCCAATCTCTGTATTTGACTTTATATTTGTGTCTCTGTCTGTGTCCGTCCGTCTGTCTGTCTCTCTGTTTGCGGCTCTGCCGGCTCTTGTGGTGGGCAGCCAGCCAAGACAGCCATGGCAGCCAGCATCTTCAATTGACTGACTGGCTTGGCTGGCTGTGACTGACTTACTGACTGTCTGACTGAACAGCGTACAACTAAATGAGCGTTGTTATCAGTCTCTGCTGCTGTTCCCCATGCGCCTTCTCTCTCTCTTTCTGTGTATGTGTGTGTGGGTGTGTGTATGTGTGTGACTGTGCGTGTAATTGTAACGGCAGGCAGACGGCAAACGGCAAACGGCAAGAAGCAACGTCATTGAAATTTATGCACGTTGTACTTTCGTGTAGTGATATTTGTATTGGGAATTAAAACTATACCCTCGGGATTATAACCTAATTTTGGTGCTGTGCGTTTTTGGCTCTTCATTTGTAGCCTGCTCGCTGCTCGCTTTCCGCATTCCGCATTCCGCACTACCGCTATCTAGCCTTCCATCTGCCCCCTACGTCGGCCCACTCGTTTGCCATTTTTACTTTTCATTGCTCTTGTTTCCGTGTAATTAAAATAAAGGCGTGGAGTAATTGCTGAGGTCACTGAGCAGCAGTCAGCGAGTCCTTTCCTACGTACTCGTACGTAATGCTAACTAAGCGCACAGCGCATCGCCAAAATTAACACTTTTTTTCCTGCTTGCCACACGGTGTCTGGTTGGTTTTTATATACGCTTTCTAGAGGGTATTTAGATTTTGGAAAGCAGAATGTATTGCATTGAAGGAGACTTTCTAAGCCTATTAAATATATATGATCTTGATCCTAAGTATCAAAAAGTATCATTCCCATATATATTTTAAAATTATAAGTACCACAATATTCTACAGAAAGAAATTACATTTACATAATTAATCATATTTTTTAAAATTTCGACATTATTTTTTCTCTTACCTAAATAAATTTAATTTTAGAAATTTCTTAACAATCCTTAATAATTAAAAATTAAAATGCCCCCATTTTGCAACTGATTCCCTAAGTAATAATTTTATCTTAAAGCAATAGCATACTCAATAAAATAAATTAAAAATTATTTTAAAAAAATTTAAAAACGCGACTGAGTTTCTTATTAATAATTTCAACTTGTAGAATGTTCAACAAAATAAACAAAATAAACACAAACAAAAAAAAAATGTATTTATACCCTCAAAATACTATCTAAGCGATATTTCAAAATTATAGAAAATGTTTTCCTATTTGCCAGTAGGCTTTACATTAAATTTCAAAATTTAAGGCATAAATTATTCTCACATTTGTGAGGCAAAACAAATCGAATGCTAAAAATTTGTTTAAAAATTTCAAACCATAGAAATACAAAATTTACTTATTTCAAGTAATTTATAAATGTCATGGGTGCAATTTTATGAGAGTATTAAATCTTCGATACCAGAAGATAGCGTGCTTTCTTACATTATATACACACACTTAGATATATATATATTTTTTATATAATTTTTTTGTTTTTTCATTTGGGTATTCCTTGGAGTTGGCCCTGAATTACCGAATTGCAGATAAAATTCTCAGTTTAACACTTTGTTAAAATGTTGCCCATACGCCATGTGGTGCGTCCCTTCCGCCCCATAAAATGTGCCAGCAGTTGCCCCATTTGCTGGTCAGCATCAGCATCGGCATCAGCATCAGGTCCTAGGTCCTAACTAGCCGGCCATTTGGCAATGTCTAGGAAGGACTTGGGCCACGTTTGTTCTCATTGTTGTTCTTGTGCGCTTGCGGTAAATTTCGTTAACAGCCCATCAATAGAGCAAGCCCTTCAGTCCTAAATTTCCATGCTAATTGGTTTCCCAATGTATACAAGACTTGGAAATTGTAAAGCCAGCGCTTAACACGCATTAATTGGATAGGAAGACATCGAGTAATCTGCTCCTTACAATAGGCTTCCCCATATACACGATATACGAGTACGAGCACGAGAATTGAATTGGTAAATTCAATTGCAAGCACAAGACATGTCCTTGAGCTGTATCTCGTTTTAATATTGATTACGATTTTCTGTGATTTTTAGTTGATACTGCGAAATACTTTCAACATTTTCAACAACTCAGCAAAATTTTCAAAAAGACTTAATAATCGATAAATCATATTAATTATCACATGTTAGTAGCTAAGTACTTTTTCACTACTTAAGTGTCAACTAAGCACTGTGGTTATACATTTTTCACATCATTTATAAATTAGTTAATGTTACTTTTTAAGCTGACTTTATTGGAATATATTTTAGAAAAGTATTTAACATAAAATTCAATTTTTGAACGTGATAAAAAACACCATAAAGTTATAATATATTCCAAGAAAAATCAGATTTACAGTTGTTGCATATTTAGGTAGAAATAATATCTATCTCTTAATACGGGAACACTGAGTGAAATACTTATTTCCATAATAAAGAACAATCGATCTAATAATATTATTCATTGTTTTCAATTATTTATTGCTACAAAAATATCGCTGATTCTAAGAAATTAGGTATTATAGAAAATATAATACACAATTTAAATAATATGCAAAGTGTTGCATACTTATGGGCGCTGATTGTTTCACACTTGTGTAATTCCTGTAATTCTTAATCGGTTTGAGCAGTCAATGCGGTTTATCTACATTATAATTATTTTATATGCTTTTGTAAGATAATAATTAAATTAATTTCGTGTGCTAAAACTAAGCAAGTACAAATAAGATTTATCATAAGCACATTAAGGAGAAATAAAACGAACACAAAATGTGAATACCAAATAAATTAATTAAATAATTTGAAATGAGGCAAAAAATTCTTGATTAAATATTAAATTCATCATTGCATATTAAGTTTTCAAAACTAATAACAAATGTTTAACAAAACGTTACTTTTAAATCTACTTGAATTGGATAAATAACGTTGATTAAATTAAATTTCATTTTAAGTTTGTTTTTGAGCAACGATACCCTCAGTTTTGGTGGAATGCTTTCAAATGCGATGACTAATCATATTACTATGCGCTAAATTGATATAATGTAAATATTTGTTGACTTAATTTTCTCATGTTTCATATTTTGTCTTTAAGTTTTTGGTGTTGATGTATTGTTTACATGCTCATATTTATATCGGTATTAATGATGATTCACACTTATATTTATAGTTGGTTGGTTGCAAAATTGATTAGGATAACTTGAATAAAACATGTTTTGACCGATTGGTCCCAAGCAGCCTCAATATTTACCTATAGCAGACTTGCAAGTTAAATTTTGAAAAACACAAAAGTTTAAGTAACAATGCCTTATTTTTTCAACTTATCATAAGAGCGATAGCTATATTATATAGTAGACACATCCGGCAAGTTCCGACACATATATATCCTGCAGGATATTTTATGAAGATAGCAAAAAAAAAAGATGTGACAACGTTCATTTTAAATATTTAATATTCTATACCAGTATCAATAGCCTTTGTCATCATAAAAAAATGGTAAAAATTAAAAGTAAAAAATTTGCAAATTTTGCTTTTAAAAATTTGCTTTTAATAAAACTCTTTAAGGTAAACAATATCAAAAGTAACTTACAAACTACGAGAATTAAAAAATTATATAAGTAACCTGAATTTCACTTGTTATATGTACATATATGCTACGATTTCGTAGAACCCAGTCGGAAACCTTGTTTTGTGTACTCTTCGTGGTTTTAATTGCTGTGGCTTACGTTTTCTAGTTTTCCATATTTGCAGTCTTTTATCTCTTTTATCTCTGCTTTTATTATGTGGTTTTTTCTGTTTGTTTTGTATCTTTTTACTTCAATCACAGCCACATGCCTCAATTGACAACACATTTTCATCACGTTTAAGTCGAATTTTATGGGAATTTTCTTATATTGCAAGAAGTAACTTTAAGCGACATTTGTAAATACAATCTGGGAGTTCGGAAAATGCCAATTTCTGTTTAATATTTAGCTTCCACATCAACTAAAACACAAATAAATTCCAAACTTGGGTATACAATATGAACAAACTTTTGTGCAACAAACTCGCATTTAATTATTCATTCATAACACCAAACTAAATTAGCAACTTTATGTTCCAAAGTTTGTTCTGCCAGCAATAAGCGAAAGGTTACCAAATAAGTGCACAGGTTGTTGGATGAAAGTTAATCAAAAATCAGACAAAATTTGAAACTGCGAATAAGCTAACAGACTAATGCGATTAGTTCTTAGTTGCATAAATAACATAATAGATTTAGATTTTTTTTAAGAAAACTATCAGATAACTTGGCCAAGTGTTGCTCATAACAAACAATTAAGAACTTTACAGTCGGAAGCTTCATGACAGCGATATACTCTGCTCGCAGTTTAATTTTCTATTATTTTGAATCTTTTTGTAGTTATTAAATAATATATAAAACTTTATGACGAATTTTTTAATTGCAGATAGGATATACCTTTATATATGAAATGTAGTATTCCCTAATATTTGTTTTCTTTTTATATCTTTTATATTATACAAATACACCAGGTCATTCATCTTACAGAACTACTTTGGGAAAAATTCATATAATTTGGGGAAAATACACTTTTTTACCTGGTATTTTAAGAAATTTTTTTGATTTTTTAAGTTTCAAAATTTAAGAAAGAAAAAAATATTTTTTTAAATTTTTTACTCTATTAAAGTCAGCTGATTCAGAGTTGTTTTGAGAATTGAAAAACGTGAAATTTCTTTCCAATTTACAGCGTTTGGTAAACCTAATAAAAAAAGGGTAAATATGGAAAAAGTTAATCAAGTTCATGAAAATTTAAAGTCTTTAACCTTATATTTGGATTTTATGTTAAAAAATATAAAATTTTTCCCATAGCCAAATGGAAGGAAGGGATAAAGAAGTGGACTATAAAAAAAAGACAAAATAGTCTAAAATTATTTATATATATAAATTTAGATATATTTAGATTTCTAATAAAGTTCGAACAAAACCAAGAATCTAGCTTTATGTTTAGAGCTTATGCCAAAAAATTGAGCTGTTTTCCATACTGCAGTGTCCAGTTACTTTGTTCAAAATTATATTAAATTTTAAAATGTATTTGATTAAATATTTAATGTAGAAATAAAAAGTGTTGCTCTTGATTGTAAAAAATAAAAATAAAATTAAAAATAAAAATTTAGAAAAAAATAAATAAAAAAAAAAGTGACAAATAAATAAAATAAATAATTATAGACTAAATCAGAGGCAGTTAGATAAACACATATTGAACACACACACAATATGGAAATAGAGTATAAATAAATCAGCTTAAATACAACGGGTAAACTAAGTAATAATAGACTAATGCGAATAGTTAGGCCCAACCCAAAATATTTGCGTTAAAACAACTTTAAAATCAACGAAATTTGTGGGCTGAAAATACTTAAGTCTAACATAAATGAATGAAAGCTATTCTTTGGATATTTACGGAAGCATAATTAAATATTCTTGTCAAGCAAAAACAGTGCAATTAATCAGAATCGTTATCATTAATAGCCATGCAAAGAGCTTAAATTTAAATGCAGAGACAAGGAGCAAGGAGCAAGGAGTTTAAGGAACTATGAAGCCAGAGAGGTAAATTGGCCGCTCAAGTGCCATAAAGCCATAAAGTAATCAAAGTTGATATCAAAGTACACCACACTGCTAACTTATGCTCTCATGTATTCAATTAGGACAGATTTCGAATGGCCCTGTCCTCGTTCATTTTGGAAAGAATTAAGCACTTTTGTGGAGCGCAGCTGTTAAGAAATTACCGCAGCTCCAGTTGCAGCTACTGGTCTGCAAGCTGCTCCTTCACGAACTTTCAACAACTTCCTATGCCCCAAAGTTTTCACAAATTAGTTATGCAAATTATGTGAGTCGCCTCTAGTACTACCTTAACGGCAGCAGTCAACCGCCAACTACAACACCCAAAAACAACAAAAATAACAAAAACAACAAAGGGAACGTTGACGCTGCCATCCAGAAATCCGTATTTAAAACAATGACGGCTCAGTCAGTTTATCTAGGAGTTGTAGTAGACTATATAGACTTCGAGGCAAATTTGGGGCAAAAACTTAAAACTCAATCCCCAGCCCGATTAGGACGCATAACAAAGCAGAATTTGTGTAAGTTCCTATTTAACATGCTTTATGCATTCCTCAATTATAAATAGATTAAAGTCCAAAATAGACTAAAGTTAAATGTTAACTTTCCGGCCGAGGCGGACACCATTCACAAAGCAATTAACGCGCCCCAAGGAAGCGACGCCAGCAGCGAGGACCTTCGCCAAGGATCTGACTGCCGCTGCCGCTGCTGCTGCTGCTGCTGCCGAGAGCGTTGCCCGACCAGAACTCAATTTAACTGACTGCCAACTTTCACAATCACTGCCCATCATCAATTTCAGATTTTGCTGTATGTTTTATGTAGCAGCCCAGGACCACCACCACCACCACCACCACCCGTCAGACAGTCCGTCCCCGAGTCAGTCAGTCAGTCAGTCGGGAGGGCGGGAGAGAGGGAAAAAAAGTGAAAACAATGCTGAAACCGGCCAACAACTCGCAAATGGTTGGCAATGGTTGCCCAGGGATACGAGGACCGTCAGCCGAGTGTGTGTGCTGATCTGTGTGTCTTGGTGTGTGTTTACTTAAGCGTAAGCCCACCCCTTCTTGGCCACCTTCTCAGCACCACCTCGCACTAGGCCTTAACCACACAACAATGGCTGGCAGATAAAGCGAGAGAGAAAAAAAAAAGGGTTTGTGTCCTGCCCGTCGTCTGCCTGGCTGCGTCTTAAAGGATTGCTCAAGTTTTTGGTAACCAATATGTAAATGTGCGTGCTGTGATTAAGCACAATAGGAGACCAGACCTCATCAGACAGACACAAAGACAGACAGACAGACAAACAGAAGGACAGAGCTTTGCTTAACCTAAACCTAAACCGAAATCTAACCACAATTTGAAGCGCACAAAATGTGAAACCAAAACAAACCGAAAAACGCAGCCAAGTCAATGGCTGGACAAGGCCAACTTTACACACCTCAAGTGTTTGTTTAGGCTGCTGAAAGTCGGTTGCAAGAACTGTGGATGGGGGCAGAGTACGGTGGCACAACAAATCGCGTAGCAACTATAGCCATTTGCTTGTCTTGTTGTTATTTTGTTGGCCCGCGGCAACATAAATCTTCTCTTACCAAACAATGGCCCACAGCAGCCGCGTTTGGTGATACGTATGCTCCTACCTATCCTCTCAGTTGGATCCGTAAGACAATGCCAGGACCCGCCTGCAATGCCCCAAACTATTAGCAAAGAGCCTGCTTCTTTGCAGCGCCTTGTTGTAAGATGTGTGCGAATTTTTAAGGGGCACGCACATAAATTGCAACCGCCAGGTGATGTGGGGGAGGTAGCAACTATCCTGATTCTGCCCCTGTCGCGTCGGGGGTCGCCTTGATGTATCACACAAACAGACACAAATGTATTTATGCTGCTGCTCAGTTTCGGGCTTCAGCTTCAAGACTTGCTTCTTATGGGCATCAGCCGCGTTCCGGCCGTAATAAAAACTAAAATCCGCACAACAATATGTGCGAGGATAATGCCATTTCCGTTTTATGCGAAATCCTCTCAGTAGTCCGTGTCCGTGTTCGTGTCCGTGTCCGTGTCCGTATACCATTCTACCATCTACCCGCAACGTGCTCATATGTGTATGGCTTCTCCAAGGTGTGCTCCATCCAAAAAGGATACACAGTGCCGAAAAAGGAGTGCGGTCGAAAACTTTTTCCGTTATGGCACTTTTGGAATGCAGACAAGCAAATGGATGGGGCGGCTTTTATGGATTGGCACGACTGCTTTGGATTTAGGTTTGGGTTCCGGTATGGCTATGGGTATGAGTATGATTTTGGCATGTGAAACACCTTGAATATCCTAGAGTGCATGCAGATAAACACGATGTTTTAATGCTTAGCTTAAATAAAGAAGGATGCGAAAAATTTTTGAGATTACTACGCAATATCAAGTTCCTAATTTCGACAGCATATAACACGATTTTGCCAAGAGAAATTCTTCGATGTTTTAAATCCACAAATCCTTTTAAGCATTCTAAAATTACTTTACTCTTCTATTAACTTTTAAATGAAAATATTTTAAATTTGTGAAGTTATATATAATACAAATTCATAGTGAACAATAAATATTTCTTCATTTCAGCTTGGGTTTTTCAAAACTCAATCAATATTGTATCAAGAATAATATCATCAAAATCAAAAAATTGAATTTAGCAAATTTAATTCAACACTTTATAATAATATTAATTTAAAAAAAGGCAAATAAATAATATAATTTTAATACCGTTAAATAAAGAAGAAATATAATTCAAAATGGCACGGTTAACTGGTTTTTTAAATATTCTAAGTATTATATGATTTTTAAAATATATTTGTTCTTAAAATTACATTATTCATAATTGATACTCTCAGTTAAATAAAAATCATTATTTCATCACATTCGATTATAATCGATTATTTATCAATTTTTTAAATTCGCGATACCAAATACAAATAAATTACGGTTCTGACCAGAAAAACATCGAAATATTTTAAACTTATTTATCATAAGAATGTCAAAAATCACACCAATTTGTAGCTGGTATTTTTAAAGAAACCCAACATATTTCTCTTATAAATTTCCTTGTGATTATAGGGATTTGTAGAGTTTAAGATAAGTTCTAGCTCGCCCGGCGTGCGTTGCTACGCTCCCTTTTCCGAAAATAAAAAAGAATACAAAAAAACTAAATTAAAATACATATTAATCGTAATTTAGGTACAATGTAGCCTACTGCGCTACCTGGTATTCTCCAGCCGAGATTTTCATACAATTTTCAAATGAATTTTCCAACCACTTTCTGATATATTTTGGGCAATATTTTTTTCAGAGTGCCAACCTACGATATAAAGGAAGCTATAGTAAAAATTGCAGGTTTCTAGCTTATATAGTTTGGCCTTCTCCTGAGCCGTAAATCAGTCAGGTTAAAGAGTTTTATATATATAGAGATATGATATTTTATTTTCGAGATATTAAGAATAATTATTTATATTTGATTTTTCTATTTTTTAGTCTATTGTAATTAAAACTGTATTTATTTTCTCTGTGGTGAACAGTAATTAAATTACTTTCAATATTGTTATGAATTTAAAATTAAATTAAATCTTTTTATAATGCATATTTAAGTTACCTTTATGTTTGCTATTACCTACGAAGAGAGAGTTCAAATAAATCAATAAAATATCAATACTTAAAGCAGTCATAAAAAAATGTCATTGAACTGTCTTATTGCAACTACAATTATGAACTGTTTAATTTGAATAATGAACTATTAAATGAAGCTTAAATTAGAAAGATAATTGTGTGCAATAAAGCGAATATTTTATAGTTCCCCTAACCATTATAAAATAAGTATCTCAGCCTTACCTTTTTCAAGATTATTTGACAGCCTTAGCTCGGATTATGAAGCACATTCATTAGCAGCGTCTCTAGCTTATGGTGCCCATCAGCAAAATGCTTGTCATGTGGCAAGCAAAAGTTTTGGAGCTGCTCTGCCATAACTGTTTAACAGTAGATACTCCTACTAAAATGTGGACATAGTTTTTTGCTCAGTGTGCGAGCGGCAAAAAAGAAACAAACGTACTACAATTTGAGGCAAAGGCGCTGCGAGTGGTAAAAAGCGCAACCGGAGAAAAAGACGACAGAGACGTAGAAAAACAGAAACGGAAGAAAAACCATAACTAAATCCATTGCCATAGCCAAATCCAAAGCAAAGTCTGCGATGCAAATAGTAGAGATTATGGGGCTGCTGCAGATGAATAAGAACAAGGCAGCGGATGGGTTTCAAGGCGTTGCTGGGGCAGCGTCAGAGGTGCAGTAGGTGTTTGTGTGTGTGTACATATATGTGGCACAATAAATCTTACAAGGGTGCCGAATGGCCGGGTATGGCAATGCCGAAGCCAATGGAATGGGGGGCTCTGAGCCTTGGGTGCCGCCAGTGAAAACCAAAACCAAATAAAACTGACATTATGCGAAAAGCGAAAGCCATAACTAAAAGTTGGGCTAACGTGGCATGATGGAGCAGCAGTAAAGTTGATACTAAAGCGAAAGGAATAAGAAACAAAAAAGAACAGCTATTTTGTGGCTGCCGAAGATGGATACACTCTTTTGGAATAAAAAGATTATCATATTGCAACTCAGTTTTCAACCGATTTACCTTTCTGACAGTAACGAGATATAGTTGCCTGATTTTGATCAAATTTTAGAAAACCTAATAAAGAGATATATTTATGTCTAAGAGTAATAATATTTATACTAAAATATCACCCTTTTTAAAGTGATTTTGCTATCTCAACTATATGACATTAATTATTATCTAAAGACTATGCTTAAAACTCACAATGTTTAAGTCTGATTTATTTTATAATCGATTGCTTATATGACTGATATAAGCTATAGCTATCACTTCTTTTTCTTAAAGGGCTATTGAATTATTTTATTTTAAAAATATATAAATAACAAGTGTACCCGGCGTGCGTTGCTACGCTCTACCTCAAAAAAAATAAAATAAAATAAAAAAACAAACTAATCATATTCTAGTTATAATATAATAAATACTAATATAATAATATGTGTAATATATAATATAATAAATATAATAAATATAAATTATTTTTAGTGGCGCTACGTTCGTAACGTTCAAATAATAAAACCTAATTTGAATTAATTAAAAAAATAATGCCTAGTGTGATTTTGATATTTCATTTGAAAAATACTGCCTACTGTAATTGTTGTAACAGTGCTGTATATGTTAACTGTGCTGTATACGTTAACAGTGCTGTATACGTTTACAGTGAGTAAATCTGTTAAGGCTCTTGAGACTATTCCGGAAAGTTTTCCTAACATCTTCTGTTTTAGAAATCTTCTTCTTGCAATAACGAACAACTGAAAAAAAATATAAACCAAATCGACACAGGCGTTATCAATTGATATCAACCTATATATTTCTTTGTACCATTTCTATATATAAATTAATCTTATATATTTATGCCTATTAATGCGTAATAACGATCAATTTGAAACCATATAAAATTGAAACAAGTGTGTTTTGAATTGCATTATGTGTTTTTCTGCCAACTTCCAGATTTCCAAAAAAAAAGCACCCTTATGTATAATCTAAAGTGATCCATTCATACATATGAAAAAATGCGTCGATTCAAAGTAGTTTTAGGACAGATTATACAGAACCCGCCCTAATTATTGTTGGTGATCGAGAAATATATATACTTTATCGCATTGGTGACATCACCCTCAATGCGTTGCATTTTTGGTGACAAAATTGTAATACCCATTTATACCCAAGGGAATAAACATAGCAAAATAGAAATGATAGCTAAGCGAGTTACGAGGGGTTGCAAAGTGAAGTAAATGGCAACTTCAGGAGCAGAAGCGGGACATCCTGAAACGGAAATCGACTTTGGCAAGGCTTTTACCTGGGTATGCACGATGAACTTGCTGCAAGTTATGCAAATGTCCTTAGATGCCTTCAATCCTGATCGCAATCCTGTTGTTGTCGTTCGTTGTTGTTGCAGCTCTCAATCGAAGGCAGCGACGCTGACGATGTCGCGTGTGCTAATGACATTTGCTTTGATTGCGACCAGAACTCAAAACTGTCATTTTCATGGGCACAGTGAGTTTATTTTGTATTTTTTATTTCGATTATAGTCCTTGCTGTTGTTGCTGTTGTTCCTATTGTTGTTGAGGCTGTCTATTTATTTAATTTGCATGCAATTTTCAATTTTTATGTGAAATACTTTGAATTGACAGCAAACGACGCGCACACACGCACACACACATCGCCAATGCACAATAGAAATTGAATTGCAAAATTTGTTTGCCAGTCAATCGTTGCAGAAGAAGAAGAAGACGTTGAAGATGCTGGAGCTGATGCTGTTGGTGCCTGTGTATGTGTATGTGTATGTGTAGTTGTTGTGGGGGCAATGGAGTTTCACAGTCAGCAGCAAAGTGCGCCACGTTCATGGCAATGTCACAGCCACAGCCTGAAGAAATCGCACAATTTGGCGGCGAAAATGTCAAGTATTCAGAATGCCACGACCGCGTCGAGGATGAGGATGAGGACGACCAGGACGACTGTCACTACAATGGCGGCAACAGCAACAACAATGATGCCGGCAAACATGCACGCATACACACACACACAAACACGCACACTGCTGATCCAGACACACACATTTGGTGTGAGCAAGAGTTAGTGAGTCAGTCGAAGCTTGGGGTTGCCGCAAGTTGCACAAAAAGTCAGTCGAACAGAGGCGCGAAAACGCGACACAATATACTCGCCACGTTGTCGCTGAGTTTGTTGGAATGTTATCTATAGGCCCGCTTGCCACTTGCGACAATGCGACCGACTGCAACGACGAACGCTCCGAAACTGAAACTGAACTCAAAAGCCAAAAGGATGCTGAACAAAGCAAAGCGCACAGATGCGATGCCAATGCCGATGATGACGACGACGATAACGACGATGACAAACGACGACAACAACGACGAGGCCGATGCCGATGACGATGGCGATGCTGTGCCGAAGCTGACGATGCTGCTGCAGGCCAAAAAAGAGAGCGTGCGAAAGAAGATAAGAGAGAGAGCGAGAGTGGGAGCGTGAGAGCGACATGGGCATCCTGCTCAGAGAGGCTGAAGCAACAAAGTTGACGACGGCAACGGCATCGGCGGCAGAGACTAACGTGTGACTTCGTTAAATTTCTGCGGCGACAGCACACAAAACGGATTCGGAAGCGGAAGTAGCAAGTAAGCGAGCGACTATAGGGAAGCGTAGAAGGGAGTGGGCGAGCATGAGCTGAAGCTTGAAGCTTGAAGCTTGAAGCAGAGGCTGAGGCTGAGGCTGAGGCTGAAGCTAGAGATGCAAACAGAAGTAGGCGAAGTAACGCGAAGTGGCTGCCCTTAGTCGAGTGGCAATCGCTGGCAACGCACGCGGAGAATATTTGGATGTGGGTGTGTTTTTGTGGGTGGCAACTATGCGAGTTTAGATGGGGCATGTGGTACTGGCGAGGGTAGCGGGAGCGGCAGCGGGGAGCATCAATATTCACATTCGCACTTGGGCGAATATTTTCTGATTTGCTGCAATCGCATTGCCAACAATCTTTACAATAGCAACAGCAACAACAACAACAACAACAAATACGATGCACACATACACACTGACAAGCACACACGGCGCAAATTTTCCAACGGATGTTTAGCAAATCTTCTTTTTGCGCCGGATACTAACGGTGTCTTCAGCAAACTGACACACGTATAAAGCTGCAGATAGAAATACGGCACATACACGTGTGTTCACAGACGCTACCTGCACACACACATATATATATATATATGCATTACTTTAGTAAGTGTGCGCGTTTATCGATAACTAATAATGGCGTTACATTTATGTTGGCCAAACCCCTGCACCTTAACTCAATCCGCGCAGTGTACGACTCGTTAGTTTCCCTCCGCCATTTAGAAATGTTTTAGATCACATTTCTCTGTTTTTCAGTCTCTTAGCAATTTTGTGTTTTATTTTTTTGTATACCCTACATTTTTAGCATGATTTACAAAAGGGTTTAATAGGGCAATAGGCCAAATAATGTATCATAATTGAAGGAGATAGTTTGGGAGAATTTTGTTAAAATCTAATAAAAGGTTGTTAATTTTATGTTTTTTACATGGATATCATTTTTTTTTATATAGACGCTCCTTATTCGAAAAGTGAAGGGCCCCAATTGATGAAACGCTACTCTCTTGATCTGCGATATTTCTCCAATATAATATGCAGATCATATCTGAAAAAATAAATAAAAATCGCAATTCAATTGATACTTAAGAACATTAAGTAATTATATCAATTGTATTATTACCAAAATATTATTCTAAATAAAAGTGATTGTATAAATGTTTTAATCTGCACTTTTAATGCAAGACTCGAGCGAGCTTAACATGGTCTACTCACGAGGTGGATATGGCTTTTGTAGAGAGCTAAATTGCAAGCATAAAGCCATTGAGCTAAGCGTATTATACAAATGTATAATGGGTTACTTCAGATCCCCAGGACAGAGTATCCTGCAGGTAAGCACACTCGACAGCATAATTTTTACTTTGTTTTTGTTTTTTTTTTTCAAGTTTCTGCAATTGCTGTTGTCCTTTGCCCACACAGACACCAGCAACTAATTAGAAACACTTGCCATACGCTACAGTTGTTGTAGGTTTTTCTACTGTTCAATGTGTGTGTGAGCTTGAACTGGAGAGAGATATATACATATAGAGAGAGAGTCTGGAGAGTTAGGAGGAGTATTGGCAATTGCTTAGTTGATTTTCATTGACTGCCCTTTGGCCATGTGAACATATATTGCAGTTGTTCGCTGTCATTAATTGGCTGTTGGATGCTGTTGTCGTTTACATTTGCTGACAGCACCGAACGATCCTATATTACAATGGATAAATGATTATCGATACGATAGAGATGCTTTTAGGCTAATAGATTCGAACTGGCAACAAAATAATACGCGAATATCATTTCGTTTGACTTTGACTTTGTTTGTTAATTCGTTGTGTAATTAATTTGACAAATATTACATTTTTTATAAAATTAGTTTTTCACCTGGTCCAGGCAGCTGCAATTCATTAAGCTACTTTAATTCATCAAATTGAAATCAATATGCATACTTTTATATATAATATGCGATTATCATATCGTTTGACTATGTATGCAATGCAATTTTGTAATTGACTTAACAACTGATTACCGGATATTACATTTTTTATAAAATTAATATTGTAATATGACAAGTGCACTCTTTTTTTTTGCCTGCATCTGGCAGTTTAGTTTATCAGCTTAGTATGCTGTTAAATTCATGAAGCTACTTCATTTCCTCGCTTCACCGCCAGGTCATAATAAGCTTCCGCCTTGGAATATTTTGAAAGCCTTTAAGACACGAAGGTCCGGTTTCTGGTGCTGTCAGGCTGTTTTATAATTCATAAGTATTAAAGTTCTTCAATCGAGAAAGCATCCGGTTTTTTCAACCGCATATTGCAGTTTTTGCCCATTGTGCATTCACTATCTAACGCTTGTTCCATCGAGTGGGTCGATGCCCACCAACCTCATATAAACTGTCCTGGCCACTGCACATAGCCACAGCCACAGAAAACAGACACAGACACAGGCACAGACACAAGCACAGACAAACAGGACATTGAATTTGTTTTGGGTTTTGATTTTTCGATTTAAAATTGTCCGTTTCAATAGCCCGGACAGCTGGCAACCGGTCGTATGGTCGATGGTCGATGGTCGATGGACGATGGCTCGATGGGTTGAATAGTTACTTGGTCGGTCGGTTGTTGGGTTGCTCGGCTGTTGGGTTCTACTCTCATGGTTGCCCATGTTGAGGTGTTGCTATCACATTTATTTAGAAGTTGCATTGCATCCAGCTGCACACAACATTTCCAATTGGCATCTTTCAAGAGGAATCTTACCCAAGAATATGGTCTACTCAATAAAGTAATTAAGTGCTATTCAGAGATACCATATACACATCAAGTTGAGTGTGCGGCTAATATTTGTTATGCCAATTTATGATAAATTTGTGGATAGCATTCCATTTGCTTTAGGTGTTCTGTTCGAGTTCTCTGTATGTAATTTTTTAATTAAATGATATTTGGCTCTCGCACAAAACTATTTGATAAACATTTTGATTTTCATTTACACATTTAACACATTACGTAATTTGATTGAAGTCATTTCAATTAGCAAACAATTCATGTCTGACAAATGCCATATTCTACCACAGAATTAACCAGACAATTCAAATTTAATTGAATTTCGTCAACACTCTTCAAGCCAGACATACTAGAATTTTAGGTTTTATTTTCTTTCTGTCACATAATAATCCGGCGTTGACCGGGTCAAGTTTTAAAATAAAGGATTTAAAAATTTAATAACTTAATTTATATTTATCAAAATATTCTTAACATTTTTAATGTAGATAATATGTTGATGAACTAAAGAAATTTAAACTCAAGAAATCATTCAAATCATTGACAACTGATAAAAATAATAAATTCTTTATATTATAGAACGGATGATATAAATAAATATTGACATGTTGACAATTTTGAATGTAATTTTCAATTTAACCGACAGGAGCCTAGAATGAAAATATTGTACAGTCTTTCAGCTGTCTTGAGCTCTTCTTCCTGCGAATTGGCAGTTTCAAGTAAAAAAAAAAAACTGAAATGAGCTGAGCCTTTGGCAGTTCGCATAATTGTAAATGACATTGCCATTACTCTGGGTAAGTGGAATGTAGTTGCAACAGTTGGAGTCAGAGTCGGAGTTGCAGTTGCAGATTGAGATTGGGGTTGAGGCTGAGGTTATGGTTCAAATAAAAACGAGTTGCGCGTGTCAAATGGATGAGAAATGTTTCAAGTTGCTCTTGTTGCAGTTGCAGTTGTTTTTGCTGTTGCTGTTGCTGTTGCCAATGTCGTCGTCCTGTGTTTGTTGTTCACGCTGGTTGCATTCGTCATTCCTGGCGTTGTCGGCATCCTTTGAGCAAGCGCTTTGACTGCCACTAACAGCGCTGCTATTGTATTTATTGTAGTTGTAATTCAAAGTTGTTGTATTTTTATATACTTTTTGTTTTTTTGCAATATTCGCCTATCTGTAAGAACGTAATATATATCAACACTATATATATATAACACTTTTATAGCTATATATATTGATCTTAACATAAACACATCTGAGTTTTTAAAGATTTGATCAACAAATATCTGCAAATCAGAAAAATTGTATATGTAGTCAAGGCAGAACGCGAGCTTTAAATTTGGCGCTCATTCATTATCATGGTGAATGGCAAGCTATCGATACATCGATAAGCGCGCTACTGGCTGATCAACCGATCGCTGTCGACCGACCACCACATTTTATCAAAACACTCGTTATCGATAGCTCTCGTTGTATTAAATTCGTTTAAAGGATTGACAAAACAACTAATTTGAGTTGTAAAGCCAAGAATAGAAACCGAGTATATTTCAATCGGGAGTTTTCAACTCGTAACACTCTCAACTTATACTTGCTGTTGTTGTTGTTGTAGCTGGTCGCGCTCTTTTGCGCTATGCTCTAACTAAAAAAAAAATAAATGAAAAAAAAAACAAAGATGAAAACTTGTTTACTAGTTTCTATTGCTGGCCGCCTCTGGCTTTTGCTATATAGTTGGTGTTATTGTTTGTTGCTGCATATCCGAGACCATTTTCAGCATTATGCCCACACACACACACACACACACATGCTCACACACACATACACACACACAAATACCTACATAGAGCGCACAGTGGAGATTGTAATACATTTAAACTTCTTAGGGCTCACTCAGCCCGAGGGCAGGCAGCCGCATCCCTGGCAAAGTTTCACTTGCGAGCTTAGCAGTTGGACTTGGTTGGGGCAGAGCGCTCTCAGCCACATCCTCATGCACAGCGATAGCCTGTGCCACAGCCATGGCCACATCCAGACTGTGCGGCAATGGACGCCAGTGAGCGGCTTTCGAGCAAAGGATAAATACGGATTGAAGCGAGCTGCATCGACTTTGCTGCTGCTGCTGCTGCTGCTGCCGCTGCTGTTGCTGTTGCTGCCACGGCAACTTTTGTTGGCTCCGCTTTCGCCTGCTGCTGTTGTTTACCAAGTTTTTACTTTGCCTTTGCCACTTTGGTGCTCTCTGGACGACTCGCAACGCCTCAGTTCGCCTGGCTAGAATTCGGGTTCGGGCTTGTTTGTTTGTTTGTTTGCCTGCCTTCTGCCTTCTGCCTCCTGCCTCGTGCCTCATGCCTTCTGCCACTTGCCTCCTGTCGACTGGCTGGCACACAATCTGCGTTATCGAGTTGATTGATATTTTTAAATTATGTGCCGCAGTCGGCATAAATTTAAATTTTCGGCTGCTGATGCTGCTAATCCAGAGCGGCTCAAGACGCCGTCGGCGCTGTCCAGGCCGCCGTGTCAAAATGCCAATCGAGGCAACGAGACCTGATGATGATGATGATAATGATGTTGATGACGATGTCCTGATGCCGTTGATGTTGATTGGTATTGGTGTTGGCATTGGCATTGGTATTGGTATTGGGTTTAGCTGTTGGTTGCGGTGGCTGTGGTGGCACTTTCTTGGTTACATTTGCCCGTTGTCGATTTTAGCATAAAATTAACATTAATTTACTTGCGGTCTTTGAAGTTATTGTCGGCGGCAGCAGCTCCTTGTTGCTGCCACAGCCGTTGCTTTGTTCTTGTTTTTGAATTATGGAGCGTTTTTGATATTGGGCCAGGATTCAAGGCCAAGACCAAACAATGCGCTGCCAGCCATTACGCTCCATGCATTTGGATTTCTACAGAGAGGACGCTTATCGAAGCGTGGCACAAACGTTATCGGCCATTTCCATTAGGAGGCGGCCGTTTAATGAATTCTAAAGAGACGGCGGCCACCTCGACGCCGTTGAAGGATGTGCGTCCGGCTTTGAAAAGATTCGATTTTGGCTTTTCAATTGTTCGCACGGCAGCAACGACGCGGCCCAAAACTAATTTGCGGGTAACGTTTTTGGGCGCCGGAAATGGCTAAAGCCATTAGGCTCGGTCTCTGGTTAGGTTAGGTTGGGCTAAGGCCTCCTCCATCTCCAACTAGAGTGCTGGCATCGAATGGCTTATGTGTGGATGCCAATGCCAATGCCAATGACGGTTCACATGACGATTCTGGCATTTTGATAAGCCCGGCGGAACAAATTTAACACTTCGGGCGGCCTCTGCCAACTGGCATTGATTAACTATTTTACGGTGCCCCGAATATTTAGGTAATGCTTTTTGAAACTTCATTACGTGATGGATTCGAGTCATTATGGCTTCAACTCGATTTGCATTGTTTTTGTTTAGGTCTTTGTTACACAGCGTACTATATCGCTATGGATACGTGGCGTATGCGTAATGTGTTTACGTGAAGAAGCTGTAAAACTAAATTGCGGCAACTTGACATAACATAAATACTACTATGCTATACATACATGAAACAGCTCACATTGCCAACATGTATTTAGTATATGCCACATTCAATGCCACATTCAACGAACAACGGCATTTGAACTTACTACAAACTGAGCATAATACAGTGGGCCAAGTTGTTGATTCAATGGAATTGAGCTTATGAAAGGTGTATATTTATTAATATATAAAAAGATTTGAGTGAAAATCATAAACTAATAAGGTAAAATAGCTTTGAAGACCTTGAGCTACTTACAGTATAATTTATTACAAAGTTGAGATTAAGGTTAAAGTTAGGTACAGTAAAAATAAATAATTTTGTTATTAGGATAAATGTACTAGTTCTTTTTATATTTGTAGTAAATATAGTAGGTTTTTTAATTCTTTTATGGAATATATCCGCATGTCTAAGAAATCTTAAGTTTGTTTGTGGATTGGTGTCATTAGGGTCTTTATTTAGAGAAAATATATAAATCAAAATCTGAGATATTCTGCTAGCTGGGAACTGCACAGTGCAGTGCACAAATAAAAAAAAAAAGCACCGAAATATTTGACATTTCTTAGAAATTGTACAGCATTGCTTGATTTTCTCTCTATAATAAATAATATAATCGGTCTTTTTCAGAAGTAACACACTTGCTTTGTTGGTATCAGTTATTTTTCCAAAAAACCCACGTAGCAAAGTTGTTAAAAATATTAAAAATTTTAGCTAAACATACCAAATCTTTTAATTTATATACTGTAGATTTTTTGGACTAAAATAATGAAAAATCGTGTTCTTAAAAGCGTTATTGTAGTGTTTTAGGTAATAAATTAGTTCGTTTATTATGTTATTGATTTCAAATTGGGAAGATAAGTTTTGCTTTAAGTGAACAGTATAAATTGGCAATATATATGATTTAATAAATATAGATTTTACCACATCTAATAATATGGTGAGCATTCAAAATTTAGTCTAAAAAATAAATAAAAATATTTGGTTATATTTTAAGCCTTCGGAAATTATGTTAGTCTTAAAAATAAATACGTTAATTAATATATTATAGACTACTACAAGTATATCGAATTTTATCGAATTAATTAAAATTTTAGTTTTAAAGTCTTTTTACACTACGAGTTGCATTTGGCATTTTGGTTTGAAAATTCTTAATGCTAAAATGTCCGTTTACACTACACATTTCAGCATTTGACAATGCTGTTTTTTGTTTTGATTTGACATATGTGTGTACTTATATATGTGCATCCACATAATTTGTCATTTAATCAATGTAAGATAAAATGGATAATAAAATGCTAATAATAATAAACTTTGCTGAAAATTAATTAATTAGTGTAAAAATGCTATAAAAAAGCTATAAAGCTTCTTTAATGTCAATGATTTATAATAATTAAATATTTTTAATTTTAATTTTGTAACATCTTAATGTTTAATATGTTTGTTAAAAAAATACAAGCACTTTGATGCGAGTTTATTTTTTAAAGCTAAGTAGGAACTAAAAAAGTTCATCCTTACTTTAACTACAAGTTTTAATTAGTTAAAAATTAAATTTTTTATATTACATTGTGTTTAAGAGAAGAATTATAGCTAAAGTTGATTTAAAGTCAAATTTAAAAAGATAATATTAAATAGAAATATTCAACATTTGTCAGTATTTTTTTTTTGCTGCGAAGTTTGCATTAAATTGAATGTGTTCAAACATTCATATTAGAAGCATTATTTAATATTGAAAATTTTTAAGTTTTGAACTTAAAAACTGTCGTTTTAGGCAGATGCTTTATACTCAAATCTTATCACTTGTAATTCTAAGCTAATCTTAAAACCTTTAATAAATCTGTGCAATATTGGCTTATATATATATTATATATTTATTTTATATGAAATTTTCTCAAATGCATTTATGTTGATTACTTTTAACCCACTGTACGTATAAGCAATATTTGCGATACATCAAACAATTAACCTTTTTGTATTTATTGAACTTCGTATTATTAGCATTTTCAAACTTTTAAAGTAAACTGAAATTCAGCTAGTTCAAACCTTTGACCCACTGTGCGTATACGCAATATTTGCATTCCAGAGTTTTGTTAGCCATATTCCTCTAGAGCTAGACATGCAACATATAATAATGCCACATGCAGCCACTTAATGCATGCAAATGCGCAAATCAAATTTGTTGCATATGCCGATACAACCACACACGCACGCACACACACACACACTTGTACAAGTTGCCACTTATTCAGAGCAACATAATGGCCCAGACCAACACAATTAAATGAAGTATCTTCTCACAGAAGCGCTACTCTTATTACACAGATTAAAATGTACTTGAAATTATTGGTTTGAATATTCGTATATTGGCCATTTACCGCCGAGATAATGATGGCTAGAAACTTTGAAAAGTATGCTTGAATATCGAGTGGCCAGGCACATAATTAAAATAACTTGTGGTGCTTATTAGAAGCTAATACGAAAGTCTATTTAGGCCAAACAATGTTGAATGCCAAAGTGGCAAATGGCAAACGAACAGTTCAAAGTTTAGCGGGGGCCAAAGGACATGCGGAGTGCAGTTAAACAAATGGCAGTTCAAAAACGATTTGAAAATAATGCCAAAGACAAATAACATTACCTGTTACACACGCACAAAACACACACACACTCGCACACACCCACAAAACACTTGAGCTTTCGGCAATGTCGGCTTATTTATTTAATCAACACTCCACAGTTGGCTTAGTCAGGTTTTTTGGTATGCCTTTAAGCCAAATAAAGTGCGGCGCTTAATCTTTGCCACATTTTATCAATTTAATTATTTCAATTTGAGCGTAAGCAGCAACAGCAACAGCAACGACAGCCACCGACAATTTCAGTTCCAGATGCGGCCCACACACACATAAATATATATATATATATATATATTTATATATATAGAGAGACATTGCCAGGATGCGGCAAGAAGGCATTCACTAGCATCCTCTCTCTGTCCTGCCTGCCATGCACCGTCAGTCCCCCCCCTGTTGCCCTATCCACTTGTATTCCTCCTGGCTAAAATGCGCGCAATCTGCGCATCAATAAACGCTTTAATCTCTGCTTGCCTGCCATGTTGCTGCTGTTGCTTATGTTGCTGTTGCTGTTGTTGCTGCTGTTCCTGTGGCTGTTGCTGTTGCTGACTTGTTTCGTGTAGTTGTTGCTGTTGGCTGGCGGGCTGTCGTTCTGGCTGGGTGTCTGTCTGCTGTTGAGCTTTGACCTAAAGCGATTCAATAATCAACTGCCAACAATTTTACCGTACTTTACTTTATTTTCACGCTAAACTATCTCAAAGATGCAAGCTCAAAGATACGCTACAGCGATTTTTTGTGCGGATTGTGAGCACACACACACATACACTAGTCCACCCACACACAGTCAAATGAAACGGGCTTGGTAGAGAGGACAGAGATAGATCCAAGCATTGCCTGTGTGCAGCCTTAGGCCAAAAGTTACCATACTAACTTGTTTTTAGTTTCGAGTTCGTACGACATCATTTTACTTTAAGCACTTAAATATACTTTGTGCCCACATCTCTCCACCCCAGCCTTGTCCAAAAACCAGCAGCCACAGGCACCCAGCCTAGCTAAGCTATTCCGTTCTATTCTATTCTATTCTATTCTATTCTATTCTGTATACTGTTCTATTTTATACCATGTCTGTGAGGCGGCCACTCGAGTGGTCCACACTTTTTATATCGGTAAACTTTTGTTGCTCTGCGAGTTGTTTGTGTTTTTCTTTTGCAGTTTTCAGTTTGTTTTTCCCTCTGCCCATCCCCCTCTTACTATCTCTAGCAACTGCCTCTTCCTCTGTGTATTTACACTGGGAAAACAAACAACGAAATATTTAATATTTTTTTATTAAAATATATTATATTTGTAATAACCTTTATTAGTGAGTGCACACAATCTTTAAATGTAATTTAAGCTTTACACTATGAGTAAATGCATAGTCTACTAAAATAAATGCTAGCTTTTATTTTCATTCACATTTTACAAAATTAAATTTGATTAAAATGCCCTGATATTCACTTTGTACATGATTGATCAAATTGCATTTATTTTCCTTTGATCTGGGCATGAATTAGCTTCCCTTTGAGATAGGATTAAAATCTAACAGCACAACGGCTATAATGCAGTCTGCAAATTTAAGTGAAATGAATGTAAAATTCGCAAATTATTGCCGAAAATAAGAACCAGTCTGGTATATTTCATTTATGTGCTTGATTTATTTATTAAACGATGGACTTGAGCTTCGAGTGCGCAAGTAATATAATATTATATAATATATTAATAAATATATTAGCTATATAAACATTATTAAAATTGTTTATAAGCATAAATAAATGATAATTACCTGAACTTGGGCTTAAGTTATTTATTAAATATTTTAGAATAATTGATTGCAACCAAATTCTGAAATTCAGAATTTATTGAATATTTATTGAATATTTTAGAATAATTGATTGAAACCAAATTCTGAGCTTCAGAAATACTTTTTTTTTTTAAACTTAATTATATATAGGTTTTTATTTTTAAATATCTTTATCAATTTATATATTAATATGCTAAGCAATACTCTCAGAAATGTTTGTCTGCATTTTTACCATAGTAAATAAAACAATTTTAATTAACACAATATTTTTAACATGTTTATACGAGTAGTTATTGTAAGAAAATACCAAAAAATAAAACAAAATTTTAATTATTTATAGTTTTATGAACATATGAAAATTAAGATCTTATTTGCAGATCTTTGGATCGTTTAAATTGTTGGAGTATGAGGCGTACCATTAAGTTCAATTTCGTAAGTCAAAACTGGTTTAATAAAGGATTTATATAGGAGGAGCTTATTTATCCTTGAGAGTTTGCTTCTGCTATTCAGAAGTCAGTAAATTTTCCGAAATTTAAGTGACATTTGAGAAACTTTTCCGATGATGTGCTTCTTCCACATCAGTGTTCTGTCCAATGTTAATATATTACATATTATTATTAAATTATTATATATTGTATTTTATTCCCTGCTATTGTATCATAATATTTAATTTAATGCCCCATGGGCAGATGTAAATATAGATAAACAATATCAAAAAAAAAAAGAAAAACTGAAAATTCTCGCAAATAAATTGCTTTCTCGGCTTTGTCGCTATTTAACAACATTTTCGGAAAACAGTTGACCAGGAAGGAATACAGACGGACATTGCTTGGTCGACTTGGCTGATCAGAAATATTTATCCTTATATAGTCGGAGATAACTTTAACATACATTAACACTGTATTATGAGCCCTTCTTATTAATTTTTAATGTCTAGACGATGTTAAAACTGTCAACAGCATCTTCAATGAATTTTCTTATACTCAAGTCATTTATAACTTTGCACATTTTGAAAACATATTTATTTTAAGGAACTGGTGGTCTACCTGTCGCCTTAACCAACTCAACTTTATTTTTTTAATATGTCAATAAACAGTTCACTTGCGATATCATAAATAGTAAATTTAATAATGTTTGTCTACATTTTGTTTATTTTCTCACAGTGCATGTATATAAATAACTTGCTCGTCGCCGTGTTTGCCTTTGGTTGATCTAGAGATTTCTGTGCAGCTACCTAGAACCAATGACCCCCCCTCCCCCGCACTTTGCCACACCTTCAATCCGCAGCTGTTTATGGGAAATGGGAAATGCGAAATGGAAGCTGTGTCCCTGTTACTCGCCAAAGAAGGCGTATTGAAAATGGCATAAAAATCGCATTTGAATGTAGCCGCTGCTTGTGCTCTTGTTGTTGTTTAGGTTTTTGTTGATGTTGTTGTTTTTGTTGTTGTTGTTGTTGCGTATCCCGTCCACAGCTCCTTGGGGGAAGGTTCAGCCTGAACGCGCCACTTTGGGCAGCGCGTTAAGTCAACGACGCGGCCAGTCGACCCTTTTAGAATCTGCAGCGCATATAAATTTTTTTTGGCTAGAGGGCAGCCCACACAATATTGTTGTTATTGTTGTTGTTGTATATGTTGTTGTTGTTGTTGTTGTTGTTGATGCCGGCGACATCGGCAAAGGAATGGCCAGCATCGTTTTCGGCCTTGTGGGGCATTAAGGCAAATCGGGTTTAATTGAAAATAAAATTCTTAATGGTCTTTAACCCAAGATTATGGTGCTGTATTGCTTGCGCCTTTTAGTGGCCTCTTTTATTAAATGGATGTGTGTGTGCGGTGTGTGTGTGTGTGTGTGTGGCAACCCTTTGCGTCTCATAGCCCAGGATGTTGCTTCATCTTCGTCGCCGCCGTCGCCTTCTCCTGCTGCTGGTCAGCGCCATGCGCCATTTTTATGTCGCCGGAAGTGGCGTGTAATCGTTTTTATTTTGTAATTGTTTTAGTGCCACTTCCTTTCGTGTTTTTTATGTGTCGCCTACTTCCTTTTTGGCTTGGACCTTTTTTTATATTTGCTAGCTGTTGTCGTCCATGGTTTTTTATTTTTGTTGTTGCGCACTTTTGGGCCAAATAGGTGGCCTCATAAATCAAATATGTCACAGCAATTTAGGTGTCAGAATTTTTATTTTTTATTTTTATAACATTTTCTGGCCAAGACGTTTGGCTCGCTCCTCCACTGCCCAAAAAGGGGCCAATCCGAAAGGGCAATGAAATGCGTAAAACCCGCAAAAAAAATATTTAAAGGCAACCCGAATGTATTGTACTATAGCAGTGGGTTAAACGCACAAGGGTGAGGAGAGGGGCTGGATATGGGGGGCTTACTCTGGCGCTAAAATATTTCCAAGGGTTCGAAATTGCGCACAAGAAAAAACGCTAAATTTAATGAAAAAAGTTTCATAAATATGGCAATGAATTTAATTAAAACAAAAAAAAAATGGCAAAGAAAAGCGAAAAATAGCTGAGAGAAAAAAATGAAAAGCACGCCGCATGAAAAACAAGCCGAAAAATGTCGGCGCACTAATTACGCGAATTAAACGTCAATTTACAAAAACAATTCGTTTACCGAGCATTCAGCAAACAAATGGAATCAAAATAAAATAAATATTGTTATGTACCGTTCAATAAATACCCTGTAAAAAACATACAAAAAGCATACTAAATAAAATATAATATAATATATAAAATATATACATAAAAGTTACACAAACTATTGTTTAATTTGCTCGGTATATTATTTAAATAATTTTTGCCGATTAAATAGGATATTAAACTATTTTTTTAGTTTGGTTTTTGAAAAACATGTTGAATGTCCTAATCTAGAAATCTAAAGTATATTTATATATTTTTAATATTTTTAATATTTTTAATATTTTTTTTAATTTTTAAGTTTGCAGTAATATGAAACACGATATTTAATTGATGCTTTCCTATAAGAATAAACTTTGACAAACTTTCTGAGAAATTATTACTTAAAACAGAGGCAAAGTGTGAATATAAAAAAGTAGTTAAAATACATACAAATAATTCTTTAAATACCTGCTTTAATTGTGTGTTTTTTATTCAATTGTCATATGTGCTGTTTATGCATAATTAAAGACAAATTTATATTCTTTCGCAACTTTCGCAAAAACTTATATTTCCCATATTATTGCTGAAAGTGTTATAATAATAAAATAAAAACGTTAAGCAATAATAATATCAATATCGAATGTACATTAAAACAAATGGACTTAGTGATGTGAAAATTAAATTAATTTAAATGAATTCTTTTTAATACTCTGTACAATTATATTTTTTTTCAATCCACACATAAGCTTAATGGATCAATTTTATTTCAAAAGAAGAAAGTAGAGCAAATTTTTAATAAATTAACGATTTTATTGGTAACAATAATTTTATATTATTACAAATGACTGGAGCTGCATGTCAACGTGCTAATAGCCACGTTAATAAAGTTGTTAAAGTCAATATCATTTGTTAATGTTTATGTTAAATGATATTTTTGTTTAAATTTTAACGCACAGTTTATCTGCTTGTAACATATGTAAATACTTTTAGTGTTGCAGCTTTATAATAACGATATATTTAAAAAGGAACTCAATTATATAGTTCATTTGTTTTTAAGTATTTTTGTGTAAAAATTTTTATTAAATTGTTTGTTTCGAATGAGTTTGAAGGTGACAATTTTTAGATAAAGTTCTCTTTATATAGCTAACAATTAAATTATATTGAGGATTGTTAAATTGAACAATTTAACTTTAGTTTTAGTTTATCTAATTTATGTCTAACTGCGCCTTAAAAAATAATAGTTACACTTAAATATAAACTTTATTTAAATTTTTTAAAAAGCAATTAAGAATGCTTTAGTCGAGTATACCCGACTACTGGGCACCCAGTCCATTAAACACAAACACAACCACTCTAATATTCATTCACATTCAAATCAAGCAGTGCACATTAGAATATAATTTTCAAGCAGTTCAAGCCGTTGCCTGTGGCTACTTCTGAATGCATGAATAATTGTTTTATTTAATAACTTTGTTATTTTTTCACCGATCGTTATGAAATTTACACAGCATGTTCAGATCAGTATTAGAATTGGGTATGCTAAAAAATTTCAAATTTGCCTATATTTCATTTATATATTCAACGGGAGGAAAACCGAATATGTGAAAAAAAAAGTTGATAAACGTATTTTATACAGAATAATATATACATACCAAATTTCGTGTCTCTATATCTTATAGTCTCCGAAATACAGGCAGATAGAAGGATAGGAATATGTTGACTTGGCGATTTATACTGATCAAGAATATAAATACCTTATATTTTGATGCAGATGCCTTCTTATGTCTATCATATTTTCCATTTTAATTATCTGTAAATCTATGTACATTCTTTATTGATCAAAATCAAAATTCTACCGTAACACTAGGTAAAAAAATTTAGCTTTTTTTTTGTATAGGTTACCAAACCAACTTTTTCTGATACATATGGTGCCCCAGATGACGAAAAACCACTTCACAAATTTTTCTATGGTGACATTTTTTTTTTTTAATTATAGAAACTTGGTATTTATTTTTTACCTTTTTTTTAGAGGCAAGCCTGCAGACTTTAGCATTACTCGAGAACCTTACAGGCAATTTTGTTTTGCTTTACGTTTTCTGAAAGCTAATGAAAGGGCTTATTTATCATACATATACTTTATTAAGTTTAAATTACTAGTTTTGCAACTATTTAGTTTTGAATTTATTATTTTTCTAGATTTCTCAACTTTAAAAGTTCGAGGAAAACTGGAAAACATTTTTTCGTTTTCTTCTCTTCTGCGTCATTTAAGATATGAATCTTTGAAATCGATTATTAGACAACGAAATAACAATATCTTATAGCTTAATATGTTTTTGTCGACATTGACTATTTCTGTACTAAATGTTCTACGAAATTTGGTTTTTAGAGTACCGGGAATGCCGCCTGAACTAATTTTTCTCGCCTTTTGATTTTAGAATCACATAAATATATAAATGGATCATTAATTAATGCAAGAACGACAGAATTATGCGATGTTATACTCACAGTATATACGATTTTCGGTGGCTATGACCGATGTCTGGCCCCCATCTATAGATAAAAGGTCATAAAACGATCACAAATTAATTATATATGTATATCAATGTTTAATGTTTATTAAAAATAAAATTTACTATTTGTTTCTTAGGGTATAGCATGATATTATGTTACCTATTATAATAGAAAATCTTACAAAGAGATTAATTTAGCTAGTGATGTTGATCTAAATATACATAAATACCTAAATATAAATCTCAACTATATAACTTATTATTTTGACGATTCAGAGGATATACAAAATTTAGTTGTCGTATATGAAAAGAATATAATCCAATATTCAAATAAAAATTATCGTCTACATCGAACTTTTCTACAAACTCTGTTGTTAAGCTTAAGACTAGATTATTTAAATTGAAATTCTATTGGGAAAGCTTGCGACACTTGAAAGTTCGATGTTGAAATTGTTGCTTTAGCTGTTAGGGTCGTGACTGGATCAAATGTCAGTGAATTAAGTCAAATTATCTTTGAATATCTGTCAGTAAATGTTTTGGCATACGCCACAAACACACACACGATACGGACGTGAGCAACTTTAAGCTCCAAAATCAGCCGCTTGGATAGAGATTCATTAACTCAATGCCATCACCGCCACGTATCCTGGCTTTACCCCAGCTCTTGTGTTCTGGCCATGGCAAAATGTTAATGAACATCACGGCAGACCGACACAGATATGGGGAGTTCTGGTTGAATGTCAGACAGTTCGACAGTTCGACAGTTCGACTGTCGGAGAGTCGGAATATGTTGGGAGAGACGGACTGTCTGGCTGGTGGGCAGTACATCATTGTAATTGAGTGTTCATTAGCGGGCGAGCCGAATGAATTTTGGCATATTGGGTGAGGCCAGAAAATCGGCTGTACAACGTCATTAACTTACAAGCCAAACATGTAAGCCAAGCCACGCCCCCCCGCCGCCGCCTCATTATCGTCATCAAGTCATCATCATCTTTATTCGCTAATATTTGTGATGTACGCGGCAACTTTGCCCAATTTCATTGTACATTAAAGCCAGCTGGAGGATAAATCTGGGAGCAGGAAGGACGATTCGTGGCTGGTGCGAGAAGTTTACAAATATAATTTTGTAAATATGCGTTATGGCAATGAAAAGGACGCCAACTCTTTTTGGCCAAATACGGCGAAGGGGGAATGCCAAGTGGACGGAGTGGCTTAAGCTTATACTACACACCAGGAGCTAAGAGGGGAGGGGAGGACTCTGACTGCCAAGAATAACAACAAATTGCTGTCGGTGTTGTTGTGCTCAAGTTTTTTGGCAGCGCGCAACATCTGACTTGGATTTGATTAATTCTGAAGTCGGTTTAACGGCTAAGCAGCAAGTGGGGACTTTCCGGACAGCGGGGAAAGTACCAGGATCCCGGGTAGGTGATGGAGTGGGGAGGGGGGAGGGGGTGTGCTCATTCATTTTGCTGCGGCTTCTGCGCTGTCTGTTGGGGTAAACTTTGATGAGCAACAAGAGGATGCCAGCAGACGTTAAACCGAAAGTAGCACAAGTAACAAGTTTGATTATAAAATGCAACAACTGTAAATGTTATCATAGCGGAAATGTGCGTGCAATACCAACGAATGGGGGGAGCGGGTAAGGGGAAGAACAAAAAAAAACTGACAGTCAAGACATTCAGAGTCCCATACTCTACTTATATGCGGCATTGTTCTATTAGTTTAAGGTTCTCTTGTGCAACTGTCAAGTCAAATTAGCGCCATTGAGTTGCTGCTGCTGCTGCTTCACAAAACTTACAAAAAGTTGGATTCCATTTCATGAAAACCCATTCCAGTTGCTCAGGTAATGATTAATTTAGTATTTGTTATAGCCATTTTTACAGACAGGCAGACAGACTATTGTAACTACATCATTATAAACCTCGATAAAGTATCTTATAGATACTTTGGAACCAGTGAACAGGAATTAAAAGCGTTTCGCTTTTTTATTAAATAAGAAATCATAAATACGGAGTGTAAATTGAGAAACTTACATTAAATACAATTTTACACCAATACAGAGATTTTAAAACATTAACGAATGTAAAGGTACATGTAATACTTTAAAAAAATTTTTAATATATTAAAAACTTAGTAGTTAGAGCACTCTAACGCTCTTAACTTCAGAACCAAACTGATGTTCGGACTTGTAGTATTTCTACAGTAAGATAGATTCATAAATCCTTAATTCAACCACAAATAAATATAGCTAGCTAACTGTCTGTCCTGAAGTTTTCTGTTTTCCCAAAAACTTTACAAAGTAATAAGAATATTTATACAACATTTCTAAACTCTTACACTGGCTTCAAGTTTGAGACATAAGTGTTCTCTATTATATATACTATATAGGTATATAGGTATATAGGTAGATTCCATTTTAATGAAAACTGGTTCAAAAAGTATGAAATACTTGCGGCTAAATTTGGTTTCAAAATAGAGAACTTTTTCACAAAATTAAATTTTTATCGGTTATTCCGTGTCAGCAATTCGATATTGGCGTCCAATTCTAATAAATTTTTTATTAGTAAAATAGTATAAATTTGAAATGCTAAATTCCTTATGATATATTAAAAAATATGTGATAAAGGTAAAAGAAAGAATTTATGATAAGTTTCATGCAGTTACCTCAAAAACTGCTGGCTAAATCTACACGGCTATTGTTGCTAATATAGTATAATATTTATGGACTCGATAATATTTCATTGAATGTATTACCCTTTTCTGAATAATTTTGTTATTTTTTTTTTTTTGTTAAGTTGTTTTTGTCATTATTTTTTGTTAAGTTTAATGTAAGTTGTTGAGAAATAACAGTAAAATTAAATGTTTCCAAACAAAAAAAAAAAAACAAAAAAAAATCTGAATAAAAAATAATCTAGTATTGCTTGCTAGTAAATCGTTATCAAATACAAAGTAAAAATTAATAAATAAAAAGAAAACACTCTAACAGTTTTTATTTTTAAATTTAAATAAAATATAATATTAAATTTGTATTTTGCAAATTGTACCACTCTGTGCTGTAGATAATATATATCAAAACTTTATACAAACTTTAACGTACTTATTATTTAACTTTTAAATTCAATTTTAAAGTTTTCAACCGACATGATTAGAGCAAGTTTTTATAAATATTTACACAAAACTCTTATGAGTGTCCAAAATTGTATTAATAAATACAATACCATTGTTTGTACAATACATATTATGTACACAGTGTATATATATCTGCAACAACTTTTCAGCTCTCTCAGATTAAGGACATTTTAGCCATCAATCTAATCCTATGTAAGCTTCAGAAACAATGATGGAAAATTTGTTATATTTGAAATGCAAATTGCAAAAATCACTTCTGACAGTGACTTTTGCCACAAGAAGTTTAGTGATAAAACCACTTGGCGAGACACATAATCAAAAACAAGTTTTAAAGTTACTAAAACCCTAATGCACTGTACGAATAAAGAATGATATTGCTAAGCTCGACAAAAGACAGACCCTTGCGGATGTGGATGTGGATGCGGATGCTGCTGCTGCTGTTGCTGTTTCCGTTTTGTGTGGCTGTCAATCTGCAGGAGCTTCCTCTGCCAGCTCTCGAGTGGGAGCATCTCGAGTGGCACCACTGCCAGACCACTCTGATGATAGTTAATTTCAGTCATTCACATAGAACTGTGTGCATTTGTTGCTGTTACAAACTAGAATTATGTGCATGTCATTGTGTAACTACGCTCACATAAAACTCATTTGCCATTGCCACCATTGAATCTATGTGGAGTTTCGCAGTGTCCAGGACTTGCACCGCCGCCACTTGGATTCGTACTCAGCCTTGTCCTTATGGTCAGCGTCATTATCATTCAACTATCTGACTGCGACAACGATCAAAAAATACCAGAATATTTCCCTTTTGCAAACAAAATAAATTAGAATTGAAATAATTCGTAGCAAAGTTTGCGTTTTTCCTAGTTTTTAATAAAGCAAACGCCGCTGTGCAAACTTTTGCCCAGCGGCAACGCTGCGTATGGGCAATATGCAAAATGCCAGCAATCCCTCAGCCCCACGTTGCCTTGACGCTGCCGAATCCTAGCTCAGAGCCAGTACCCCAGTACCAGGACCAGGACCAGGCCAGTCCAAACTGCACGACTCTGGCAGACTCGGTAGATTTTGCGGTTGGACTCGTAGCTAACAAACAAACAAGCATTACAAAATGAATGAACAGAGGCGAAAGGCAAGGGAAGTAGCAACAAACGGCAGCCAGGACTCGGGACAAGCGAGATATAAATAAATAAAATTTCAAGGATGCGTGCGCTTTTATCTTCGCAACTTACTTTTTATACTCTTGCTAAAGGGTATTATAACTTTATCACGAAATGTGTAATGCAAAGAGAAGAAGGCATCTCGGAGCCCATAAAGTTTATATTTTCTGTCTGTCTGCTATTTTGAAAACTAGTCTAAAATTTAGAGTTATTTTAATGAAATTTGGCACAGATTCTTTTATGTGAAAAGCAGTATATATTTTAAGATCAGCCGGATGGGAAAACTATATCATATAGTTGACAAGGAAACATTCGCACCAAAAAATGATATTTGAAGACTTCAAATTCAAACTTTCCAGATCTATGTAGTATTCTGATCGCAACAATCTGAACAAGTTTCATAAAAATCAGTCTTCTATATATTATAGATCTTATAGGAAGAATCTGTGTACAAATGAGCTTTAGTGAACATTTTTTTTTCAGGATATTGATACCAAAACATTTGAGTAAAAATAAATTTGTCTAAGAAAAACTTTATTGTGTAACAAAATATCGACACAAAACTTGTCAGTTCGGTGTAATATTACGATGTGGACAATTTGACCAATTTTATTAAAAATCAGACCACTATAACTTATAGACCCTAGAAGAAAATTAGTTTCAAAAATGATTTTTTTTAAACAACTTTTGTGTTTTTCAAGATATCTCAACCGAACCCGCCAATTCTAAGTTTGACTCTTCTATAAACAATAACAATGATCAAATTTTTATGTAAATCGAACGACTATATCATATAGCTGCCATGGGAACAATCAGTGGAATACTGGAAATTCTTTACAAACTCCATTGCAAGGGTATATAGCTTCGGTGTGCCGTAGATGGCCGTTTCTTTCATGTTTTATTATATTTTTGCTGTGTGCATTTTTTCATATGTTGTAAATAGCTGCGCTGCAAAATTTTTACCCAAAACTTTTTGCGGCAATTCAAACTAATGATTAAAAATGTTCAGTTTTGCCTTTGTATTTGTGCTATGACATTTTCAGCAAGCGACGACCGTTTCATTCATTCATTCACTCACTCATTCATTCATTCATTCATAGTTGCTAGCTCGTCCTTTCAACACGAGCGGGCCAGGACTTGCGAGACTTCGGGTCGTCTCATTGAGGGCGGTGGGCCTTGTTGGACGGTTTCGGTCAGCAACCGCAATTTGAATATATAAATACATTTTAATGATGTCGCCGCTCATTAATCATAATCTATTCATTAATTTTTGGACGCATTCTCACTCCAACTCCGCCCAGTGGCTGACATGTCACAAAATATCTTGAACAAAAAGTAAAAAGTGTACAAATGTTTGAACCTTTGTTTTACATGAAATTTAGATAGGATCGCAGCAACAACAAAAGTGAAAGTAAAAGGAAATGGAACACAACATGGCAGCTAATTAACGAACATTTTTCGCCAAGCAAGGACCAAGGAACAACCAACAACCAAACAAACAACCAACACCTGCCCAATTAGTGAAAACCAAGGCATCGCGCATTTCTTAATGGCAATGACAAATTTTTGTATAAATTATGTATTAGCTGCAGACGCTAAACGCTTTTGGAGATAGACGCTAAAGCAGCTCAGCGCCAAATACTGTTAAATATTTGAGAGATAAGTATTAGCCCAGTAAGCCAGCAGCCCCAGGCTCAAGGACCAAGCGTTCCATTGGGAGGGGCGTGTTTCACATTACAGTAGTCCTTGTAGTCCTCGGTCTCTGCTATACACAGAATGTGACCCATTAGCCGTTTTTATTAAATTCAAACGCTGTGCTTTTTCCTCATCTGGATTTTCTGTTCTATTTTTATTTTACTTTTCTATTTTCTTTCATTTTTTTTTTTTTTTTTGATTTGATGGGTCTCGAGAAATCGAAGCGGGATAATTTGTCACCAGAGAGAAAATGGTGAAACATTAAATTTGGCAAATAAATGGACACTTGTTTGTCATAACGCTGCAAATGCGTCCAAATAAAATGAAAATGAAGAAGCAAAAAGGACGATGGCAATGGCGTTGGCGACGGCGACAGCTACCATGTAATACGAAAGGACAAAAAAAATATTTTAAAAAATGAAAAACAAGACCATTTTCATTTGTGCAATAAAATAGAAAACAACAAGAGTAACTGGGCATCGAAAGTTTTTCAGGAATAGACAACTTATCAAATGCTCTATATCGATAGTGAAATCGCCATAATATATGAGGCCTGAGTGCTGTTTTAATTTATATTTATAATTTATGTGTGCATTATTTAATAGCCAGCTTGGTAAATATATACCTCAACTCCATTTCGTATGCTCTTTCAATAGTAAATATTTTTCTTGAAGTTTGCTTGATTTTTATTTATTATTAAAAGTGCTGCTAAAATATTATACCTTTATAAAGATGCGAGTACATATAGTAAATTGATTAAAATTACCGAAATGAATTTACTTATTCACATTTAAAAAATTCAATTTAAGCAATTAAATCAAAAACTTTATATAAAGTGTTTATATAAACAGCACGATTCACATTTCCACATTTGCTATCACATTTATTATATAAGTATATTATGTTTTAAATTGAAGTAATTCAAATATTTCTGTGTTTTTGCTAAGTTCAGAACAGCTAGAATTTTAGATTTTGTATCGAATCATTTTTACCTAGACTCAGACTATTAGAAAATATGCCGAATATCATTATTTTTTTTTTGTCTAAATGAATTCCTATTGCACATGCAGTCGGCTATAGATTTTCATGACTTTTTAAAGAGAATGAAATCATGATTAAACATGCTTTTAATGTCTATATGCCAGAATTTGTAGCTGCAGAGCATTTGGCAGAAATGCTACAACGAAAGGACGAACATCGGTTGGGAGAGCAGGCAACCCAGCAAATGGCAATGGCAAAAAGTAAATAAATCGCTTCAAATTTTCGCATGGGTTGCGAGTGAGGAGATGGAACCAAAACTGCTGAGCACAACGCTCAACTGAGGCGTAGTCGCCGTCGCCGGAGCAGGACCACTAGAGGCAGAGGTATACTGGAAGCGTGGAACCGTAAGTTGAAGAAAAAGCCGGCGTAACTGCAGCAAAAAACAGGCTGAAGGAACCTAAGCCCTCAAACCCTCTATACGCCTTGGTCCTTTATTGTTTTTTGCTAAACGTTGTTGTTGCTTTTGCTATTGTTGTTGCTGTTTTGCTGGTTTTGTTGGTGTCGTAGGTTGTAGAGGTTCTGGCTTGGGACATTTCTCCGTAGTACGTACTACGTACCAGGTGCAATCTATCGATTCACCACTTGCCCCGCATCCATCTACAGTTTCTCGGTTTGCTGCTGCTGTTGCTCGTTATTGCTACTATTGTCCATGTTGTTGTTGCTCTTCTAGTTGTTGTTGTTGTTGCTGTTGTTCCCTCGTTGTTGCAGTTGAAATATTTACGATGTACGTTGGGCTATTTCACTATTTGTAACACTCCCCCAACCCTTAGTCGGAGAAGGAGTCGGAGACACACGCACAAGTGTTACCATTTGTTGTTGTTATTCTTTTTATTATTGTTGTTGTTGTTGTTACTGTTATTATTGTTGTTGTTGTTGTTGTTGGCTGTGCGTCACCTTTTTTATTGTTTTCTGGCTTGTTACGACGAAAACGAAAACAGTTGCACCAAAATGTATGAAATTATCAAATAAAAGTTAGAGCAAAAAAAAAATATCAAATTTTTAACAAAAAAAAGGTATAAACTAATTGAATTGTCGACTTAAATATACTCTACAGCCAGTATTATTGTTTATAGTGTAATAAACATTAAAAAATTCAGAAATGAAAATTCTCTTAAAGAGACAGAGTTGTTAGCTACAGTCGAAGCTCACAAATTAGAAACCTTAGTAATAAGAAATTTACAGAAATTAGCATTAAAGTTTGTAATAAATTTTTTCAGTTTTTAACTGAATACATATCGGTTTTTTTATTTTAAACTGAAAAAAAATATTTAATATAATTGGAGTGAATATTTTTATTTATTTTTGTTGCATCTTTTTTTGATTTAATGTAACATATACTTATTTATTGAAATAAAAAAGAAACTGCACTGGGTGGTTACCCTTTGTTTTGTTGTTTTTAATAATAGAATAAACAAAAAAAAAATAAACTTTTATTGTAAATCTTTGAGGTAAATTTACTCTATTTGTTTTATTTGTAAATATTTAAAAAAAAAGACCAGAAATTATTTTTTTTAGATATTAGAATTACTTTAAAAAAACAAAGTAATTCTAACCTTCGAGCGTCCCCTGTATTCTAGTTTTTAAAAGAAACATACTTTTTTTTATTTTCATTATAATCAATTGTGCATTTTGCTATTGCAGAATCAATTGTTATTTTTAATTGTTATTATTAAGTTTTAAAAGAAAATGAATTTTGGACCGGGTAAAACTTAAATGTACAATAAATTCAAGATTTTAAATGCTATTGAATTCCAAGCCGTTTGGTAAGCACATTTCCAATAAATCTCTTCCAATTCATAAATTCAATACCTATCTAGTCTATATATATAAACATGCAGATACTGTTTGTGAATGAATATATATATTTATGTATATTTTTATTACAATACACCTGAAGTAAGTAAAATAATAAAGAAACGAAAAACAAGTCAAATAAAATACATAGATAAAAGTGCCAAAACAGTTTTAAAATTAATAAAAAGAGAAAATTTTTAAAGATTCCATTTATTATAGAAAAAACGAGAGAACAGCTGAAACAACATCTTGGAGAGTTATATCTAAAGTTTTCAGATCCAGAATTTCGCTACACAAGAACCCACATATCAATTTAGAAAACTTATAGAATATCACAAACACAGGTAATTAATTTTTATTGATAAATTTAATGCAATACTTTAATGTGTTACATATGCAATATCACTTTTTTTTTGAGTACTTTATACAGTAGCAATTTAAAAATTGATTGTTTTAACCAAAACATAAAAAATAAATGTATAAACGTTTTTCTCTTGTAAAAAAATTTACATTTTGTTGCAACGCCCATATTTCGCAACGCCATTGAAATAAACGTTTTAAATACAATTAGTTTAGTTGTAGCGTAAAATGAGAGGAAAAAACTTCCTGTAAAATAAAAGAACACTTTTAGAGTGTTGGAAAACGAGGTGCAAATGTCACAAATACTTTCCGATGGATTTTATGAAAAAACAAAAAAAAAAGTTTGTAAAACAATATAAATTAAATTCAGTTAGCATCGAGGTGTTAAGGGAGTTCGAGTATTAAGGGTGGCTTCATGGCATCGTAAATAAAAATAGTACGGAAACCACATGAAAGTAAATAAAAGTAAATAAGTGTTCAATGCATATATATCATTGGATATATGACTGATGAAGGACATATGAATATTATGAGAGATAAGTTAATTATTTAGATGGAGTTTACTTTCGAAATAAATCTTTTAATATTTATAATAATATAAAATTCTGTTTATGATACTTGTACGAGAATATTTAACAAAACAAATATTTCATGAATTCAATTTACAAAACTATAAGTTCGGTATAAAATATATAAATTTTGCAATACTACGCGTATTTTTCAGAGACATTGCAAAATATAAAATTACACTTATTTATTATGAATTAACTTCTTAATCAACTTCGGTGAACTTATTCAGAAAATTATTTAAATAGTGTGATTTTTATGAGCAATTTTACCAATTTTATTAAATTACTCTCAAATTAAGTATGCATCAGAATTGATTGACTGAATTAATCTCATTCAAGAATTAAAAACTTGGCAATTTTTTAAAGAAAATACAAAATTACCGAATATCTGATACCGTTGTGAAACGATTTAACTACAAAATTTCGCTTTGGCAGTCTATCAAAAATCCTGAATAAATATTTTTACCCTTGAGATAAAACCAGACTTTTAACATTTTGTAACGAAATTTGATGCTTGCAAGCAAAAATGCTGTAGTCGAGTGGTCTTGACTTTGGAATACCCTGTACCCAAATTTAAGTGTGCAAAATCGGTATTTAATAGAAAATTTAAGAAAACAAAAGAATATTAATATTAACACATATTACACATATTAAATAAAAAACTTGTTTTAGTTTATAAGATTAGATGTTCCACATAACACAAAAAAATCAAATATTGCCAATATACCCAGGACTTAGCTACTTTACAGGGTATAACGAAACTTTACTCGCTTTGCTTTTATTTATAATTTTATTTATTTTCTCAATGCATTTTGCACAAATAAAGAAATAAAATGCGCGCAAAAAATATAATAATTTGTGCAAATTTTATTTGCCGGCACTTTTCATTATTTTTATTTGCAGAAACAAGCGACGAAGAAAAGCGAGAAGCAGCCGAAGAGGTTGAAGTAGAAGAACAACGAGGAGATGAAGGAGACGAAGGAGCGGCAGAGTATTTTAATAAAAACCACAAGGCAAGTACATACATACAAACACACACCCACACACACACATACGCACACACTACACACGCACACTTTGTTAAAGGCAAAGAAAGCAATTGAGTTGCGTTGAAGTAGCATAAAGTAGTAGCAAGTGGCGGCTGGGTAGTTGTAGTTGTTGGGTTGCCTGGATGGTGTGTGTGTGTGTGTGTGCTGGATGGGGTGTGGGGATTGGTTGGTTTGCTTTTTAACCATTTTGTTTGGTCTTTGCGTTTTCCCTTTAGGCGCGCACGCGAAGCGCAGGTGAAAACGCAGTTAGCGACAGAGATGGTGGCAATGAATGCTGGATATCCCACAGCGGGAATGGGTTACACGAGGAGGGGGGAGGGGGAAGGGAGGGGCATTGGCGGTCGCGTTGGCGTTGGCGTTGACGGGGTGTGGGCAAATGTAATGGGAAATGAAATGAATGAATGAGCATAAGCACTTTTTTGTTTGTATGCTTGTCTCCCCAGTTTATTTGTTTGTTTGTCTGTTTGTTCGTTCGTTTGTTTGTGGCCACAGACGCAGACGGCTTTGCTAACGGGAACTGAGATGCTGCACTTCAAATTAAAATGCGAATGCAAGCGAAAACTTCAAAAGAAGCACTAGAACAGAAAACAGAAGCGCAAACGAGATACTAATAGACAATGGCAAAGCTAAGTGGGCAGGGGTGGAAAGGGTACATGACCGAGGCGGCATGCCTAGAAGAATATCATGAGAGAGGGGTGTCGGAGTTGTCGGTGCAACGTATGCGCTGCAATTGAAAGGCACATAAACACACTAACACACTGCGCCATCGAAAGTGTCTCTGTGTGTGTGTGTGTATATATTTTTGTGTGTGTGCCAGCCAGCCAAGGATAAAGTTAGCGACGACGACGACAGCAGCAACAGCAGCAGCAGCAGCGCAGGACATACAAATGCACTTTGGACGTGGACGACGCGCGCTAAATTCGCTTTAATTCACTTTTCATACAAAACAGCAGCAGCAGCGGCCGCAGCAGAGCCTGCAACAGCAGCAGTAGCACAAAAGCACGCGCCTCACACACACACACAAACACACACACACATACAGGCAACACAAAACCATGTTTGTTGTAATTAATTTAAAATATTATTACAAGCGCGCGCGAGCGCTAAACTAAGGAAAGGAAATAAGCAAAGGAGTACGCAACAGAGCAAGAAGAAGAGGAGAAGACACAGACACAGAAACATGGACATGCAGCAACCACAGACAGCAGAAGCAGGGCAATGCGGAGTAGTGAAGGAGAGAACTGTGACAAGGCAGGGCTAAATAATTATAACCCACGCGAACTGCACACGAAGTGACAGACAAACAACCAAGCAAACAACAAACAAGCCGAGTATGGAATTACAAGCAGACAACATTGGGTAGTTGGCAGCGGGCAGAGGGGTAAGGGAGGGGGATCTGCATGTGAACACATGTATGTACGTATATATACCCTGCAAAAATGTTTTAGAGCAGGTGATAAGTTTGCGGAGAAAAATATTTGGACTTCAGTAATATCCGCGTATGTCAGATTAAGAATCGTCTTCTAGATCTAGATCTTCTTGGATTTCACCAAGTTCGTACACAAATTCTTTATTGATTTAAAAACACATCGAATAACACTCGAATATTCGAATTTCTTAGCTAATGAAACCAACTATCAGTCCTTTTTAAAAAAAATAATATTTATCCTAACTTTATTCATAAAACCGTCAGACAATCTTACAGCTCAAGTTCTATTAGTTCTAATAGCATAGGCTAATTAAGCTGTACACCGGCGAACCTATAATCTACAGTCTGCAAATGCTTAATGTAATTAAGAAACAAGATAATAAAGGTATAAAAAAAACAAATAAATATTTCCGGAGTGCTAAAACAAGATATGCAAATTCAATTTGATACAATTACTTAACAAATAAAATTATTTTAAAATATATAATCATATCTCTTAGGTGCCTAATGAATTCCACAATATTAATCATAGCATACAACAAGAGCTGCTATCAAAAATTTAATAAAACCTGAGGTTTTTTATTTTACCGTGCTAAAAGAAAATTTAAAATTGCTTTCCGTGAAATTGATTCAAAAGTGGCATTTGTAAAATCCAACATTTCTTGGCATTCCTAGCCAAAGTTAAAAGTAAATAACACAAAACAGAACTAAAACTGTTTCGTTCTTCTTTTTAATGGAAACTGTAAAATTGCTAAGCTTTCGCTTTAGAAGTTATGCTGTAGCCAATTATCGCCAAAGTATCTCTCTCATCCTGTGATAATCATCAGTTCATATGTTTGCAGGGTATACGAGTATATGTAATTATCTAACATACCTATATACAACGCAAAAATGTCATAGTCCAGCTTTTTAATTGACGTGCAAAACGAGAGAAAAAACAAATCAACAAGCATGGACTGCAATGCACACATAACAGTACAAGGATAAAAGGGAACAAAAATACATTTGTAAATGTAAACCTACATACTACAAGTACAGCTGGGGGTAAGCTGAATGGACCGACACGCCAGACAGCGTGCCAAATGCCAAAAATACCGAAGACGTTGAAATTGAAAAAAGTAATAAACGTAAAGCTATTACAAAATCTGATAATGGTACACCGCTGGCAATAGAGCGCAAATGCCGGCGCACGCACACAGATGAATCGGACGACGGAAAACATATAAAAGCAGAAGAAGAAGACTAATACATATATGGAGAGCAAATAGTCAAGAGAGCGGTGGGCCAGTGCAAAGCACTTACCGTGGAACAAAGTGGAATTGGAACACAACAAGTATTCGTTGGCAGAGCAAGTGTGTAACAGAATGCACTGGCAGCAGCGGCAGCGTTTTGGGGCACATAAAAAACCGCTACAATATGGAGCTGCAGCGCCAAGTCCACAACAATAACAACAACAACAAGCGATGTCAAACATAAACATTGTGGCGCGCGTGCTGCCGCTGCCTTCGCTGCTGTTGCTGCTGCTGCTGCCCTGAATCGCGGCTGGCGCAATATTAATTTCACGAATGAACAACCCTTGAATAACCATGCACTTCATGTGCCGTTATTATGGCTTTGCTACGTGAGGGAGAGAGAGAGAGCAACTGCGAGAGCAGCGAATGCAACGAGAGCGTAACTCCGAAAGCTTTTGACTTTTGCCGAAAGCGCGAGACAAACAACAAAGTTGCTTCGGTTACTCGGCTCGTTGTACAGCCGATTGTTGTGTGCGTGTATGTGTGTCCCTGTGTGTGCTTATGTGTGATTGTGCAGTGCTTTTTCATTGTGCATTTCCCAGAGGTGCATTTTTCTGAAAATCTAATTTGAGAGATTGAGATTGTTTGGTCTTTCAATGTTCTGCTCGCTCGTTCGTGCTGCGACGCTTGCAATTTCAGTCCGGCCACAGCAACAACAACAACAAGAACAGCAGCAATAACAAGCGTTCTTATATTTATGTACATGTACGTACATATACATATGTATGCAGTGAAACATATTGGGGAGTTATTACTCAGCTGCCGCACTGTCTGTCTGTTTGTCTGTCTGTCTGTACACACATGCCCCGTTCGCCGCTTACTTTAATTGGACGCGCGGGCGTTACGCTGTCGTAATTTTTTGAAAAATCTACATACTTGGCCCTGGCACTGAGCAACAGCAACAGCAACATCTACAGCCAACAGCATCCGCATCCGCACCAGCATCCGCATCCGCATCTGAACGATAACGATGCGTCGCATCGCTATGGCTTCAATCATTGAGCGCAACGCTCACTGCGGTTTGACAAACATTTTTCACTGGCTGTACGAAGGCAACAGCATCGTCCTTTCACAACACCCGCACCCCCGCCGATCAACCCACACACGGCCCATCCAACGCTCCGTGTATGTTTGATGAGTGTGCGAGAGTTTTATGGCTGTATTGGGAATGAGCTGCTGCTGCTGTTCAGGCCGAGGCAAACGAACAGCTTCAGGCAGGCAATAGCTTGAGTTTGAGTTTGAGGCACGCTGGATGAGAAAGGGGGTGTAAGGGGAAGGTCTAGCTGCCAACGATGGCTGGGTGATTGGGTTATGCTCTGATTTTAATTTTGAAATCATACAAGTGCAGCACTGCAAAGTGATACATGCGGATTTATTATACTCTGTTCCTAGAAGTATAAGGGGTATATTATGCTTGAGAAATGTGAATATGTTTTTATCTATATTTAACACTTCTTTAATACTAGGATTAACACATTATTTGAGCAATGTTAATTAAAATGTCGGCTAGGGCAGCTCTGGAAGCTGTCGTCAAAACGCTTTTGAAGATTTAAACAAAAAAAATTTTTTTTTTTTACATTAATCCCCGACACGTAAAAATAGTTTAACGATTTGTCATCAGATCTGATTTGTCTTCATAAATGAATAAAACGGAATCAAACTTAGGGTATTCACTTGTCCTAGCAACGTTGCAGATTTGCAATTGTGCAAGTCGTAACAACTTGAACTGAAATATGTTGAACAAAAATGCGAAAACTAGAACCTTGACTACGAAAAGTGTTGCACAGCTGCACAAATAAAAATGCAAAAGAAAAAGAAAAATATAAATATTCGATAATGTCATCGATATTTAGTATATTTGGTATATTTTAGTGCTAAAGCTGTGGGAGCAGCTGTGTTTTTGTCGTCCAGCAATGAAAGTTAATCAAAGAAGTTGGAGAACTGCAAAATAAAATTGAATCAACAACAAATGAAAAATGATTTTAAATAAAAACAACATAAGCTAAAGGACAATGAGCGTATTCAGAAACTTGAACTTGAGCTAAAATATAAAAAACACAACAAAATGAAATACATATGAAATTTAATTTATTTAATTGTTTTTTGGCTATCTGACGCCAAGCAGTGTAGACTATCTTTCTAAATCGTTTAAGTAAATTGGAGGACAACAAATCAAAATTAGAGGAGCAGCGAATGAAAAATGATTTTAAATAAAAATACGACATAAGCTGCAGAATTGAAGGAGAAGAGACGAATTCATAGGCTTGAACTTTAGTGAATAAATAAAATACAATAATTGAAGTATATATGACATTTTGTTTATTTAATTGTTTTCTGATGCCAAGCAGTGTAGACTGTCATTCTAAATGCAGGCAGCACAAGCACATCCAATTTAAACAAATATAAAATAAATAAATAAATATCAAAGTGTCCAAAATCTAATCAAAAAACAGCTGACTTAGCAGAGTTGCTACGAAAAAGGTCTGTTCACTTGGTTGCCATGGCAAATTTGAAGTACTATAAAATTGCTAGGGCCATTTAAAATATCCTTACTGAAAATAGAGCATACTATAGCCGGTAACTTTTGATAGCAGTATTCAAACTTGTTTATTTATGTACGGGTGTGTGTGTATTTCACTCTATGCATGTGTGCGCGCAATGCGATAAAGCGCCTTACAGGATTTGGATGATGGCTGAAGGCAAGGCCGCTTCTGTTTGCAATTTGATAAGCTCTCTGGCATTATTTTTACGACATTTCTTTTTGACATGGCAGTCGCCTGAAAGTATGCAATAAAAATATCAATGCTAAGCCAATGTGTAAATCAGTGAATCTTATTGTTTTACATTTTTCCATTTTTGCGTTGCTTTAACTACCTCACGCCACTCCATCTCCATCCGAATGCCATCCAGTGCCCGTTGAATACATTTCACATTCAGTTTATCAATTTATTATTTTGCATTCCACTTGACAGCAGCTTTACTTTATGGAATTCAAAAACAAACAATAATAACTACAGAGCTCTATTGCACTTGTCTGTCTCGACGTCTGCCTTTGCAATAAAAAGAGAATTTTGTACCTTACAAGTTATATGCTATGTATTTAAAATATTTACAAAACAAAGACAATTTCTAGCATTTTAAATTAAATCTTTTAGTTTAGGAAGCTAGGAAGTGTCTTGAATTTAAATACTTTAATTTCGTTAAGGATATTTAGCTAAGCATATTATGTAGCATAATCACCGATTTAAATCAAATTTAAGTAATCTCGCAATTACAAAGTATAATAAAGTTATCTATAAAATTAAATATGTTTATCAGCTGTCCAGTTTGGCTTAAAAATATACGACATTTTCATGAAATTGGATTTTATACATGAACTTTTATGTTATGATCGTATTCAGTATAAAAATTAATAATAAATAATCAAATTTAATTTACTGAATTTTAGTTCATCTTTGATAAGTGATCTAATGATTTAAACTAATCCCAATAAGTGCAAATATTTCAATTTATAATTTATAACAAATATTTGATTAACATGTCCCAAAAATGTGAAGCGGTTTTTTATTGCGTTTCGATTAGCTTCATACATAAATATATACACAGTATGTGTTACATGATCAACTTTAGCATAATAAGTACATTTACAAACTAAACTATACAGATTTCGAATAGAGTGCTGTTACCGTAGAACTATACATAATCATGAGTAGAGACGCACTAAGTCTAGAACTAAGCTATTGCCAAACTAAATTGTTACATTGACAAAAAAAAGACAACAGAAGTAACCTCAATTTTAATGATAACAAATACATTTAAATATACATCTTAAGGGATTAAAAGAAAATCAGCTTGACCAGTCCGTAGAGTGCCCAAAGTGTTAACGAGTAGACAATGCCCAGTGTACAGTAGTGTAAAACCATCATGCTGCAATAAAATATAAAATTTTAATAAATCACAAATTACAGTGCACTTCAGGGCGCTGACAAACCGTTTGATACGCCTTATGGATTCGGGTAAATTATTCGGATCGTCCTTTACAACATACAAACGCAGACCATATAGACTGACGCGAAACAGATGTGTCCAGTCCAGATCACGCATATCGAAAGCAAATATTCGTTTATCCCGCTCATCTAATTTATCGACCAAACGCCGCACATTATCGTTATCGAAGCGAAATTCATTGGAGCTGAAGAACTTTAGCACATTGCTAAACTTGTGTATTTTGCGATAGATCTTCATCATTCTACATAAAAATAAAGTCAAATAGTTAATGAAACGAATGTAAAACAATCTATGTTATCGAAAGTATCGATTGTAAAATGCGATATTTTTGAAATCATCGAATTGGCATGGGTAAACCGATAAGTTTATACTATTATTACTAGATTTACGTAATGTCATATATCATAATTTTATATAAATAGTTTCGGTTTCTTTATATTAAATAGAGTTAATTATGTTTGCTTAATTTAGTTGGTTTAAACAGAATTCTGGAACAAAAAAAACTATCGATATTCTTAAATAATAATAGGTTTTTTTACCAAGTCAAAGTACTAGTTAAATAGATTTACTTATTGCCATATATCATCATTTTATAAAAATAGTTTCGATTTAAGAAAATTAAGAACAACTTTATATTTTAAAATTTTTTTTATGTTTGTTTAATTTTTAAGTTAGTTTGAATATTGAAAAAAGTAGCCTTACAAAAAATAGAAAACTATCGATAAATAAATACACCAATTAAATATTTATATGTTTTTGCTACAAAATTAAACGTACCTCGGCTTCTTGCCCATAAGAACCATAATCAAATCCATGAACATAGCGGGCAATGTGTGATACAAAAAGCACAGTATCTGATATTGCCACATATGTGGCACAATGGTGAAACATGGATACCAGATGGACTTTCGCATGGGTATATCGTTGACATACTTGAAGCCCGTTTGCATATAATTCCGCCAGGTGACCATATTCTCCGCATCCGGCACATAGTTATAGATGGGAGGCGTCTCATACCTGCAAGTGTATGCTTATCATTCTTGCCACGACCTAACATTTCACTTAACTTACGTATTTCGTGCCACATCCCAGGCGCTGGCCAGCAAGGCATTAACGCACATATCAACGGGCACAATGTGCGCCTTGTTGTCCATGTTGCCGGTGAAAACGCGCAAAACTCCCGAGCCGATGCCCACAATGACGCCGCAGGGTCCATACATATTGTCAATCCAGCCAGTCACGGGTTCCCTATAGGTGGTGATCACTACAAAAAGGGCCAAAATGTGACAGCACTTAAAGAACGATGTTTCATCAGCTGCATCTTACCAATGCCCGGTCGGAATATGGTTACGGGCAATTTCTGGGCATGCTGCTGCACCACATCCTCTGCAAGCACTTTGGTATAGGTATAAGTATTCGGATACCCCTTAATAATCGTTGGCGTCAATGCATTAAGTGTGTGCTCGTCCAGGCACTCAGTCAGCTTGAAGGCATTATCGCCAGTCATCATGCCGCTGTAAAATTTCTCCTGAATGTAGCGCATGTTGCAGTGTGCAAATGCGGTGGAAACATGCACAAGAGCCTGATTGAAATAAAGGAGAAAGGTATTAATGTAAGCTTCAGGATTTATAAAATTGAATCTTTAATCGATTTTAAAACATTTTTATATAAAACTTTAATAAAATTAATTGCCTAAATGTGTAAATATTTATTATTTTAGCTAATTGATTTTTAAAAGATTTACTTATTAAACAACAGTATAAATATTCCAACAATATAATATTTTCCAATAGAAAAATTTGCGTAGGCACCATTTTAGCTTAATTTGAAACTTAAATAAAATTTATATGTAAAACTACATTTCTTTTAAAGATATTGGAAAATTTTAATTTAATTATTGGTAGGATATATAATACAGTATTAAACTCCACAGCTGACGAACAGGACGTTGTGAAAAATTGCTGATGACGAATTCCGAAGGAGTTCGAAATATATCGGATTAAAGAAAACAGAAAAAATAAAAAAGTGGTGTTTTTATTAAAAAAAAAAAACCTAATTTGACCTCGAGCCGACTAAACTTATCTCCTAACAAACTAAGGTCACCAAAAATTTATAACATTTAATAATCGGTTATTTTTGAAGTTTAAACAATAAAATTGTTATTTTCTATGTTTTTTTTTAACACACAGAAAATTATATAATTAAAATCAGAGAATTTAATAGTTTCAAAAAGAATTAAGCATAAAAAACAATACGATTTCGTTTTAAAACATTAATTTTGGTCATATTTTATAAATGGATTTATTAGAACTGCTGTTCTGTTAAAAATAATGTTTCGCATTATTCGTCTGTGTTTTAAAATATTTAATATGAAATTATAAACGATGCAGATCAACAATTCAAAATTACGCAGTCTCATTTAATAAAAATTCGTTATTTTTTTTATCAAAATGTCACGAACATTTTATTTGTCATAATAAGAGAATATTGTTTATCAAAAATTATTAACTTGATATAATAATAAAAAAATTTTATTCTCTTAAAAAAAAAATTATGTAGAGAAATCTTTGTGCTATATATGCTGACTGCTAAAACCGTACGAAAATCTTCGGTGCATAAGTATGCACACACAAAACTACACCTACAAGTATGCAATATGTTTCATACCCTTTCATTGGGCTTAATTTCTTATTATGATAAAATTGGAACATGTTTTTATAGTCTCACAGCATATATCGAAAATGAATATAATAATATAAGGACGATTGTTCTATAATTTGGAAAGTAACTTTTTCCTCAGTGTAAGTAGTTTAGTCAGTATGATGGATAAATATATTAAAGATGATACTGATGCTTTTTATAGAATAGCAGCTAGTCTAGTCTTCTAGCATGTTTCGCTTTAACCGAAAACTCACCTTTAGGTTAACAATCTCTTTGGCCAGTTTGATAATCTCCTTTGTGCCATGGACATTGATGGCAATGGCCATTTTGAGCTTCTCATCGAATCGCACTGTGGCCGCACTGTGGAGAACAATGTTGACATTCTCCTTGATGGTCTCACGCTCATGTGAAGAGATGCCCAGATCCGGAAGGGAGCAATCGCCGCTAATGATTGTGATCTGGCAGCGATACTTTGGATTGATCTGTTTCATTTTTGCAAAGACCTAGAAAATAGAAAAATACAGGCAATTAGTAAAACATAATCAGTATGGATAGCAGTAGACAAGTTGGTCAAGTCATTTACCGGATCATTGAACAAATCCTCAATACGGGCATGGGCATCCTTGCCTTTCTTGGTGCGTATCAGCAAATATATTTGAGCCACCTCCGTGACGCGCAACAGTTTCTCAATAATAACTGCGAACAAATCAATTCGTAAGTATTCAATTATTCAAGTCACGTACTCTTGAGTTCTTGCCACTTACTCTTGCCAAAGAAACCGGTGCCGCCAGTGAGGAAAACGCCCTTATCCTTGTAAAACATTTGCATGGGCGACTCATCTGCAAAGATCAATGCAAACAGCCATTAAACAATTAGCCAATTTGATGCGCATCATTGTGCTCTGGGTTATGCCCGCCCACCCACTGTGGTGCCACTCGTGCCACCAATGTCTGTGGCAGTGCCACTTCCCAGCCGCTATACTCAGCGATTCTTGTTGCCACCCACTTGACGCGCGTCACGAATTTAAATGCGCGCCCCAAAAGCCACTTCAATTGCGCATAATTCACACCACCACACACACATACACACACACAAACACAGGCACGCACAACACACAACACACACAACATATGCACGCACACACAGAAAAGCCCAGTCACACGTAAAGAGCGTTTGGCATGTGGCTGCATTTTGGCCATATGTCAAAATGGCAACAACAACACTCAAAGTTAACGCCGATGCTGACATTGTTGTCGCCTGCTGCTTCTGCTTCTGCTGCTGCTGCTTCTGCTGCTGCTGCTGTTGCTGCTGTTGTTGGCTGCCACTTGTGGGCCACTCATAAATATTTGCAAGTTAGCAGCTCGTCGAGCTATTCATCTATCCTACAATAGCTCACACAAAACACACACACACACGAACATATATATACACATGTTTGTAGGCACATTCCTGCATCTTCAAGGTGCCATTGCACAGTGGTTGCAGCTAAATTAAAAATAAATATCAAACAAGAACATTACTGAAGGAAGCCCTAAGACTGCTGTACACTCTGCTTATATACTGTAATGTCGATGTAGATGTATTTGGTTAAAACTCTTATTATAACTCTCGATTTAATCTAACTATAAAATTAAAAATATGCAAATTGGTTTTTTGTTGAATTTTATTGAGCATTTCTAAATACCAATAAATATACTAAGCTAGACACGAATAGTATCTGGAAAAAAAACATTTATTCGGAAGGATAGCTGTATATTGCACCCAATAATATATTCTAAAATCCTGGTATAAAAATTTAAACAAAATAAATAAAATAAAAGTTTCATAACAAGCTGCATTATAATAATAATTGGATTTTGCTTTGTTAAAAAAATTCTAAATCTATTACTCAGATCCAATGGTTTTCATATTTTTATCTGGCAAGCAAAAGACAATTTAAATTAAAATTTTTTGGTAAATTACTACAATTCTAAAAAGTTTTCTATAGGTAATCTATAATAAAATGAGTTGAAGTATGTTTAAAGTTTGTGTATCTCAACAAAACTTAACCAAAGGTGAGTAATATTGTACTTTATATAAATACTAGATCATCCCGGCGTGCGTTGCAACTTTTCGCTCCCATTCCCAAAATAATAGAACTTGGAAATATACAAACTAATCCATATTCTACAATGTCACTATTATTGTAGCCTACTGTGCCACTTGAAATGCTGTAGCCGAGATTTTTATGTTATTTAAAAAATTTTTCACTAACTTCCCGATATATTTTTAATGAAATTTTTTCAGAGTGCCAACCTACAATGTAATTCGAAGCTATTGCCACAAACTACAAATTTTTAACTTCTACCGTTTAGCCTGATGGTCAGTTGACAATCAGTCAGCAAGTTAGGTTGAACAGTTTTATATATATTTTATATATATAGATATATTTAATATAAAAGATGCCATAACTAAAGCGTAGCATAAATTCAAGAAATTAGTAACACTTTAACCTAGGGTAAATGGCAATATTAAAAATTGGCAAAATAAATCAAATTTAAATTGCGAGGTAACTTTTCCTCAGAATAATATATTCAATTTGTCTTAAGTATACGCTAATGCAAATATAAATTCTCACCTTTTTTAAGGTGCAAGGCTTTTAATTGATATCTTTTTTTTATACCCTTGGGAAGCCATATTAAATGGATAAAACAGACATAGAGAGGCATCTCAGACAGTATGAAGCTAATATATTTTTGATCAGTATTAATGGCCGAGTCGATATATTTAGATCTCAGAGAACAAAGTGTGCAGATCACGTTTATTTCAAATTTCCGAAACTCTCCATCCACTGGCGCAAATCGATAAAGCAAAAATACTTATAAGCACAATTTTAGAAATATTACTCTGATTTCTGGCATAGCTGATCTGAATAAGCAGTGCAAATTTCATAACGATCGAATAAAAAACACTTAAATTATTGAAGAAAATAGTTGCCATGCATTTATAAGCAGTCACAGGCACCTGCCAGGACCTTTTAACTGCTTGATGTTTAAATTCTGATGTGCACTGCTTGATTTGAATATGTAATATATATATATGAGAGTATTTGTGACTGCAGATCACGTATTGGGTACAGGATGTCTTATAATCAGTTATACTCGAATATGCCATTCTTAATTGTTTTCAAAGTATTTTTGATCGATGCCTGAATAGAAATGCGACCACTGTGCGGTGTTGGTCTGTCTGCTGTGGCCTAATTGCCAATCGACGACGTAAATCACTGTCACTGCATAGGTTATATATATTTACACACACACACAAACACACACACACACTTAAATACTTGGCCACTCGATAATTGCATAATAAATGCAACATTGTTAAGGACTTAAGTCTCGCCCCAGTGGATGCCTTACCACACGTCGCTGGTATCCAACAGCGTCAAACATAACAAACTGGCACATTCATATTCATACAAATGGAGGCTGACACCTAGAGCCGACACTTGAATGGCTCACACCTCCCTTGCAACTCCTGATACATAGCTGGCTGCCACACTCCGCACCTTTACCCCATCTACCCTACAATTTTCTATGGGTTGCAGCCCGGGGTCGCACTCAACCAAAAGCACTTGGCGCGCTCACTCAAATGTTTTGTTTACCTATGCTAATTGGCTTAAATGCAACTCAAGCGCACTTCTCATCGCGCCAAGCCGAAACTGAGCTGCCTCTGCCTTACACCCTGCCCTCCTCTACCCCTCTCTATACACGCCTCTGCCACCATTGTTTATGAGCGCTTCGAAATTGAGCTCCAGCCCCAGCGCGTGGCCTCACTTGGAGTACGAGTGCGGCGTGCGCATTTAAAGCTTTTGAGCGCTTTGGGGCATTTGTTCAGCGACAACATCAGCAACACCAGCAACACCAACACCAACACCAGTAACAACAACAACAGCAACAACACAAACAACAATGCCACTTTGAGTGAATTGTCAACAATTGTGTTGGCTCTTTGGATTTGTGCCGTCGCCGTTTGTTGCCGCTGTCTCTGGCAGACAAAAGTCTGTCACATAATTTGTCAATTTCAACAATTTTGTTTCTCACCCCAACCACCCCGCATTGCCCTCCTCCCCTATCTCTCACAAGACAAAAGTAATTCTTTATGAATGCTTATTGTTTTTAAGTAATACGGAACTGGTTCCTTGTTTGCCTTTGCTTTGTTTTTTCTCATTTATCTCATAAGTATTAATTTTTTTTTTGGGTAATGTCTGTCTGAACTTGTGGTCTCGGGGCACGTGACCGTGACCATGGCAGTGCCCTTTGTTGTCCTGGTCACTCACCCTGTGTGCCAGTGATAAGCTGGCAATGATCATCCAAAGACTTCGCATAGCCATTCCTAAGGTTCATCAGTTTTGGATCCTCCATGGCGTTCAGTTTATGGTTTTGCCGGGCTGTAAGTAGGTTAAAGTATAATAAAAATATTTAAAAATATATTAAGATAAAAACGTCTTAAATTAAAACAAATATCAAACGATTATTTAGATGAAAAGAACGAATAGATACAGCTCAATTTAATGCTCAGCTATAACTTATTTTTACTTTTCTTTTTAATATTTGTATAATACAAATTTAGAGTTCTGGGATTAATTTTCCAGAAAAGTTTTACTTAGTTTATAAATATTCGAACTTAACGTTTAATTGACACTGTTTTGGAGTGAAATGCTTGATTTTTTAGAGTGTATGCCAAAGGATCAAAGCTTGTTTAGTAAAGTTAAAAACATTGAGAAAGGAATTAAATTTTCGCCACCCAAAAAAAATGTACTTTACATTCCATATTATCTATTTAAAGTTTTATTAAATTTCCCATTTTTTTACATACATTCTTTCAGCGAAATAAAATCCGAATTGGCAGTGTGCTGCATTTTAACCATTTTTTGTTGTACCATTTTTTGAATTTAAAGTTCACTTTAGCGTAGTTATTATGAGTCTAACTAATTAGGAAATGTTTCAATTGAAATGGTTAAATGCGTTTAGGCAATTACAAGACCGGCGGCGGTCTCCATGCGACTGTTTCGTGGCGACTAAAAATCAAATATAAGTGAATTTCATTACAAAATTTAATTAAAACTTTGGCTCTGTGTGCCACACAGAACCCGCTGGACACTGCGGCAAAGTGAACAAGGAGAGGCACGCAAATTTGTAATGAAGTGCCAGACGCACCTGTTGACAAAAAACTCACAGAAAAAAAAAACCCCGAATTTAAAATTAAACTCAAATGAAATTTTAATAAAAATTTATATTATAGGAGAAAGTGAAAGCAGAATATCAGGCGGATATACTAAGCACAATTTGAAGCTAGTGTGCCTTTGAATTAATATTCCAACAAAAAAAACATTGTTTATATTATAGAAGCTATTGAACTCTTTAGATATGCACATAACCCACTTAGAAGTATATTTTAAATAAATTGAACATGTGAGCAGTCCAAAACTCACAACACAATAAAAATGTTTTGACTAAAATTTTAATAGAAATTAAATAAAAATTATATGATAAAAATTAAGACAGAAAAATCTAATCGAAATCAAACACACGGTCAACAATATATAAATTTTATCCTTATTGTCAGTTAATTCAATTATTTATTATATAAGTTAAAATAAACCACAATTATAATAGGTAAAAGAATGAGGAAGTCTAGACATTGGCCAACAACAAATAACATAAATTTCAATGTTATTTTAAATTTTATTAAAATTCATTAAAATACAACTTAGAATCTAATTAAATGCTTCCGTTTCTTAAAGAGTTTTTTGTTCTCGTATTTAGTTGGGTCATGTGAATAATTAGAGAATAAAATTTCAAAATCAGCCAAACAGAAAAACAATACTCGTGCCACTAGCAGCTGTCCAGCAAAACTTGAATAATATTTAATTGAAAAAACTCATGTAGATGACGTTGTAGAATTTTAATTGCGCACAAATTAAGAGATAACAAAAAAAAAAAAAAATAAAAACCTAGAAAACAGCAATTACCTAATAATGAGAATTAAAAATTCGACGACAGCCAAATGAATTTATTACTCTATTATCGGCAACTAAATGCAAAAGACAGCAAGTGCAATAAAAGTCAATGTAAATGGGATACTCTCGCTGAACAAAAGCCAACACATTCAATAATTGTAAAGTAAAAGTTCCGAATCGAATCCATGCTGAGCACAACAACAAACAGTGGGGCATGGAGTGTGGCGTGTGGAGTGTGGCAAAGAAAAAGAAATGAAACTGAACATTAAATAATTTGAGTGTCGAAGTCTCGCACAATTAACCCATATTTGCAGACTTGCATTGCCAACCCCGCCAGTCAGTCAGCCATTCAGTCAGTCTGTCAGTCAGTCAGTCAGCTGGGCAAGTAGCATGTTGCATTTCACACCAATTGAGGGGATTCCCCGCGCTTGGCTCGGCGCGCACTCAGTCGTATGAATGACGAAAGCAGCGATAGGGGCAGGCAAAGGCAGGTGAATGTTGCACGGTCGACTGCCTGGGCAGCTTGCCAAGCTGACTGACTGAATGACTGACTGACTGGCAATGTCGGCCAAAAAGCCACAGCAACTGATTGCACCACACCGGCGACCACAACGCCACCAACGACGACATCAAAACTGCAGAACGCACTGAACAAAATCCCGGCTACTTCAGCAATCATACTGCTTTGGGGCACATTGGTTATCATACAGGGTGTGCGGCATTGGCGGCCAGGGGTTGTTTTTGTGAGTGAATTTATACATTGTTTAAGTATAGGCCACAGCTGCAGGCTCAGACTTTGACGTTGCTGTTGCCGTTGCTGTTGTTGCCTCTGCTCCTGCTGCTGCTGTCGCTGTTGCTTGTTGTCGACACCAAGTTCCATCGGCGATGCACATCGAAGCGCAGCTAATTGAAACATTTTGCACAGTGTGTCAAAGTTAAGCCAAATGTTAAGAGGCTCTTAAGTCATAAATTTCCATCATAAGAAGCCGCAGCACTTTATAAAGCTCAATATAGCATATATGAATATTTATGAACAGGGCATTAAACTGTAAGTTACAATGTTTAATGTTTGAACTGAATATTATTTAGTGTATTATTTATGGGTTTATATTGCTTATCTTCACTATAGTACAGTTAAGTGGTTAAGGTATAATTAAACGACATTAAGGTTTGTTTTTTTCAATTAATTACTTTTCTTTTATTATATTAAACCTTAGCTAAAAGTTGGCATTTAATGATTCATAAAAATCAGGGAAGGGTATAATAAAATTTTAATAAAAAAAAAATTGATAGCAAGAGTTAAACGATAACTTTTATTTTATTTTTTTTTATTTATTTATTTATTCTGGTAGACAATCAGTGCTGTCCCCGAAAAGCAAATAGAAATTTTAATGTAACTAATATTTCATTAATTTCTTGAATAAGAAAAAATATTTCTCATAATTAATTTTTTTAAATAAATTTTAAATATAAAATATTATCCCGTATTCTGGAAACTGCATTCCGAATTAGTATATCTTTAATATCCACTTTCATCTATATAAAACTCTGCCGGTTTGATATTCTTAAAGTCAAAAATCTTATTTGCATTCTCTGATCAAAAATACATGTATTTATTACATAAAACTTTAAACCTAGATATGTTTTTAAGTATTAAAAATTGAGTCTTTATAGTTTCCATAAATCTACAAATGTAAATTAAAATCTCTTTCTCTTTTAGGTAATTGCATCAAACGTGTAAGAAAATAATTTCTTGCTATTAAATATTTGTTCAATCCAAGCCATAACAATTAATTCAATTATTACAAAAATTATAGCTGATTTTACAGATAATTTAAACACAATTTATATTTAATTATATAATGTAACACTGCACTTTACCGTCATTATAAGTTTCCACATGGAAATATTTTCATAAAATATTGCCAATTAAAGGCAGAACTTTCAGTTTTCACACTATGCAATTTAATTTGAGTACATTATTTTTAATTTTAATCGATTAAGCATGTACACATGTTGTTAAATATTACTATAGATAATATTACGCGAATATCAAAACCGACTTTAAAATCCCAATTAAATTAGAATAATGCAATAAATTTATGACAGTTAAACCTTATTAGACTGAGGTAAAAATTATATTTTAAAATTTAAAAATTATCTTCCTTTTCCTTTATTATATAGCGGTATTATATAGTGGTCTTAATTATTTAATGTTGAAAAATAGAATAATGGTTCTTGATTTATACTCTGAGAATATGAACAAAAGTCTCAATTTTAATACCCCAATCAAAAGGTATTGCATACTTGAAGGCATATTTTAAGGCACATCTGGACGCCTATATTTCTCAAGCGGTTTTAGCAGTCAACATATAAGGCTAAACATTTTTTTTGTGGAGACTTACAGTAATATACCTTTTTTAATTATATAAAAAATTAATAAAATTCGATGCAATATGAACAGTTTTCTTAAATCAATTCGTGACAATCGAAGATTGTATAATATATATATAAGATTCGTATAAGCAGAGTGTTCTGAAGGTTACCGCTTTTTGGTCATCGGTAAAAGGAAAATATTTTTACTCTTTTATCATCTTATTATTATTTATATATCATACATGAATATTTTAAAAATTATTTTCTTAATGCTTTAATAACCTTTGTGTCACTGTTTTGGTGCTTCTCAATCCAATGTCGAACTGCTTTTGGCACTTTTGATACTTGCAACTTCTCGTACTTTAGCGCTTGTTTGCTACCGCTGTTGCTTCAACTGCAAAGCTCGAAACAATGGCCCAAGCACAAAAGTATGAGCCACAACAATAGCAACAATCGCCCTGAAACTGAAAGCAATGCAACAACATTGCAACGCCGACTAAAGAGCTGCGCATATTTCAACGGAACCCAAATGCGAATCGAAGCGTCCGCGCCTTGTCTCCCATTTAGGGGTCCGGCCCCACTTGCCACACAACCCAATGGATGGCTGCTTGCCCCGTCTTTGCGAGGCTCATTCGCTTTGAATTTTATTTAATGCTTTTGTAATAAAGTGTAAAATGGTGAAAAAGTGCAAACAACAGCTATGGGAGCTACACGAGGATGGCCAGGAGCACAGGCTCCACTCCCATTGCATAATATCAACAACATCATCATCATCAACGGTAACAACAGCAACAACAACAACAACAATAAGTACAAGGGAACAACAATAAGAACTACGGCAACAGCAGTGGCCACATTAAAAGAAGAAGAAATAATTAACAGCAACAGTTTGAAAGTCCATAAAGCGAAAATGGTTGTCGTTGCTTTTGCTGTTGCTGTTGCCATCAACCGACAAGGCAAAACTCCCCTCTTATTCCCCGAAAACCCCCTGCCTTTATCCACTCCACCGCATGTGGCATGGCCATACAACTTCCGATTTCCGTTGACTGACCGGGCATACTGGCCTGGTACATTTATATTGCTGGACTACTCAGATTGTCATACCTTGTGTTCTAGGAGAGACGAAGTATAGTTGCTCTTTTCGATAATATTTTGATATACATGATTGCTTAATAGGATATATAGAATATCAATAAATTATTTCCTATATATTATATCATGCAATTAATTCATATATTATTAAATTATAAATCTCATTAAATTTGAAAAACCTTGTAAGAAGATTTATTATCAGAAACTTTATCCCAGTTTTGGCATAAATTAAAAACTCAAAGCTTGAGATAACTCTTCGATTATAATGGTTTTTCTACACTAAGAGTTTTTGGGGAATTTTTTTGCTCATTTCCTTTGTTGCCGGTCGACATATTTACAATTGATGACTCAACAATATGCATATTGTTTTATATATGACAACTTTATAAAACTACATTTAATTTTTGATAAAATTAGTTTTTAGAGAAAGTATTTACTTACAAAAACGACAGACACACAAGCTAAAAACCAAAATTGACCAGTGTAATTTTCATCACAAGTTTCATCGCATAATATTGTTTGCTTACAGATTAAACGAACTTTACTTTAAGCAGAAATAAATAAATGAACAGCTGGCTTAACAGATGCTAACTTAACAGTGCCCACTGAATGTTAAGTGTTATGTAGCATAAAATTTTGAGGTATTTATTATTATTATCATCAAATTTTGTTAATTTTACAACTTTAAAAAATAACTTTATTCCAAAAAGATGGTCATATTCCCAACCTCATAAATCCACCTCTCCAAACGAGCATTATGTATATATTCCGTACTTTAAGCAAAAAAAATAAATTAACAGCTGCTAACCTAACAGTGGGCATGAATGTTAAGTTGTTTGTAACATAAAATTTTGAGGTTTTTGTTATTATTATCATCAAGTTTTGTTAATTTAACAACTTTAAAAAATAACTTTATTCAAAAAGATGGTCAAAATCCCCATAGTGGATTGGACAATACATCCACCTCTCAAAACAAGCATTATCCATATCTTCCGCATCTATATATGACATCACATTTGATATGGAAACTAACCAACTTATAAAACTACATTCAACAGTAAATTACCAACAAAATAGAGTATTTGATAGTCTAAATCTTTTAACCACAATGTGCATTTAACTGTTTACTGTTGTCTTTCTCTCTGTGTGTCTGGGATAGGGATTTCGATTGGGTTTGGGTTTCGGATTGGTATTGGTATTGAGGGAGAGAGAGAGAGAGAGAGAGAGGAAAAGGACACAAGCAAAGTCAGTGCGAAAAATGTTCGTTAAATCTATTAAAAGATAATTACGTGAAGACAAATGAATGGTGGCTTTGACGGGGGATGGGTGAAAAAAGGGGGTGGCGGGTGCCATCCCATCCACTTGGGCGTCTGACAATGTGGTTGTCTGCGGTGCACACATACATATGTACGTTGTTATTATTGGAGTTCGTTGATACGATAACGCTAATGGATATGGATATTGATTATAGTTTTTATGCTGCTGTAAATGCTGTGAAAGCTGCTGCTCGGATAATGATAATTCTGATTATATTGATGCGTCATTTTATGAGCCGCAATGGTATTGAAATTGAGTGGTTTGTGACAGCGTCTTGTTTATGGCACTACGATAATGGTTCGCGCTGGAAATAAGATATTCATGATGTGGCCTCTACAAGGAAACTTCAATTATTACTCGTAGCCACTCTAATGTGCAACTGTGTGAGCTTTAATTAATATGGGCTACTGATAACGTTGCGTATACGTAACTATTAGTATATAGCAAGATATTGTCTTTGGTCATTTAGGGACCTGGGTTAGCAAACATACATTGTCCTATTAGCTTCTCATCGACCATAATTATCCACTTGGGAATCTGTGATTAAATGAGTTAACTATAGTTTAAGATGAAGCATGTTTTGAATGCTTTCAATTCTACTATTATAAGTACTGTCTTTGGCAATTGAGATTACCTATTATAGTTTTAACTTTTTCTGGAATTAAATCACTTTTAAGTTATTAAATTGTATAAACTTTTGATGGTAAAACATTATGAATATATCAAACTTTAATGTAACATACCAAGAAGTCTTAACATTTGACCTACTGTTAAGTAATCCGCTGTTAAAACAGCTGTTCAAAAAAAGAAGCACCCGTTGCTGTTAACATTTTTATTTTTTTAAAAGTAAAGTGACTCAGTTCTTTAAACAAAAAACATTTAAAAAGAAAAATTTGTGATGGATATTAAGCAGTGTGGTTTGTTCTTTATGCTGTTAGTTTTATGTTGTCGATTCAGTACTTGCTTGTGGCTTGTTTTATAAATTAAAAACTTGCTTCAAAAATAAAATTCGTTCAAAAAATTTTTATCATTGGATAGAGTTTTTAAAATATCCAAGAACTTTTGAGCTATTATTGATTTAATGCAAACTTTATAGCCATGAACTCTGAATTGACAACATTTAACTCAATCTGCGCTTTTTTGTGCCTTTTGCACAATTTAATTTTAACTAAACCAAAAGCATCAACCGGAAAAGAAAAAAATGAAAAAAAAATTTTTTAAAAAGATACTTTATAAGCACATTTATATTGTTGACAAGAAATATAGCACAATAGTTTGCTTAGTTATTGAGTTATTAATTTATTCCAGAAAATAGTTATAATTCCCACTGCAAGGTAAATTTGTAGAGAAGCCATATACAGCACTCTACTTTAGAGACATGAAGACATTCTCTCAATCCTTTATTTACAATAACATTTTCTTAAAAATTCTATAGTCTAAAGCTTAGACTCTAAACGTAAATATTCAATTGTCTTCATAATTCATTAAATTACCTATCTTATTTAAATACAGAATGACTTTAGACTTTACTCAGTTTACCCATTAAACAAGTTACTATAAATAACCTAAAATCGTAAAACATTTAACTCAAGCGGTGAGAAAGTTTCTTAAAATATTAAATACACTCATTATAATGAGTGGTAATTATTGAATGTACACTGAGACAATAAGTTTTCTTGTTTAGCTACAGCTAATGCAATTCCCAAATACCACTGAAAGTGATAATGTTTCCAATAATTACATTAAACAGCTTTAAAGTTGTTGTTAGCACATTGGTGTGAAGTGCAGAGGTCAGTTAATTGCAATTGTGTGATGTGAACTCATGACAGTAACTATTGTCTGTGCATATTCTCTCACTGAAGCGAGAAATTCAAAATTCTTAGCATGTGAATAAAACGCTAATCAGCAGAGTCAAGTATCTTAATGTTTAACTGTGTCTATCCCAAAGATACGTGTGAGCTTGTAAGAGTTTCCAATTGTATGTATGTACTTCTATTATTAGCTAATTCCAGCAAAATGGCATACATTTGCAATTACTACGTGCGTCAGATACTGCTCTAATGTACAATAGGATAAATTAAAAAAACAATGTTCAGAAATAGATTTATTGAAGCTATTTATATTAAATAAAATTATGAATTACATAAAAATAAAGTATAATTAAATGCATAACAATTTTAAGCAGGAAAAGCACCAAAAATCGAAATTTTGTTTTAAACTATCGCAAAACTCAATTGGGGCGTTCACGCGACCCTTGCAGCGTGGCAGATAATCTTATTTTTAGTTTTTTAAATAAAACATGTAAATTGTGTATATTAAATAAAATTATATATAGCTTCACAGTTTAAAAACAAACGTACAACACTGTAATACAAATTGTTTATAATCTGGCTTAAGAAATGTTGTAAGTTGAGGTTATAGGTAATGAATAAATAAATAAAACACTTAAATTAAAAAATAACTAGTATTTTTCTGTTTTAATACAAAAAATTAACAAATAACTCCTAATTTTATTTATAAATATTGACAGATAACTCTCATTTTTGATTTATAAAATATAATTTAAAAGATAACTCCAAAAAATCCAAAATTTAATATAAAAAGTTACAACTCTAAATCCAACTGAGGTCTTAGAATTTCAGCCAAGAAATTAACAATTTGGCCCAGTGTAATATGTCTGGGGATTTACCAATGCCAACTTTAAGCTGTTATCAGTTTGCATCTTTCGGATTTAGCCAAAAATGTTGCGCATGCGTACATTGTTGAGAAGGGGGGGGTGAGGAGCGCAATAAGGCCAGATAATGAGCGTTGGCGTCGACGTCGACGTTATATTGTTGATATGCCTAATTGAAGCCATTGCGGTTGCCACGCCCACACACACACACACACACACACACACTCGCACACACAGAGAGAGACGAGTATGTCCATCTATTGTTGCGCACCTGAGTGTAACCAAATTGTTGTCGGCTTTGTTGCTGTTGTTACCTGTTGTTGTTGCTTTTGTTACCTGATGTTGTTGCTGTTGTTGTTAGCTGCTGCTGGCATATACGCGTTGCTGTTGATGCTGTTGTTGATGTTGCTGTTGCTGGTAATGGGCCTGGCCATAACATTTATGCATGAGTTGGGCAAATATTAATAGGCATTGCCTTGCTTTGGCATTGCCACATGCCCAATAACAATCACATCAAATCAAATAAGCCAAAAGCTGTAGACGATCATTGTTATGGGTAAATTTAACTTTAAACGATTTGAAATTGTGCGAATTGAGTGAAATTTGACACGTTTCGATTGTAATACCTAATTATGTAGCAGTTGAATGAAATCTATACGGACAATTGAAACAACACATTAAGTATACGCGACGTTGTGCAATTAATGCATTTACCGCTTACAATATTGTATATATTTTGCAGTTATGATTAAAGTGATTTATACCATTTAAATAAAAATGTAAATAAAAAAAGACAGCGTTTAAAATTTAATAAAAATTAATTGATAAAAGTAAAATTTAATTAGAGAATATTCAAATTCAAATTCAAATTTTATTTCGCTTGTTAGAAGATTATAGAGTATTGTGCGTATTGACTTAGGATAACAATAAGAGTATAGGCTAAATAGTAGACCTTCTTCTTAGATTTATATATACAAAAGGATAAGAAATTGTATTTTTAATCAAACAAAAACCCCGAAATTAGAAATTATAAATAAAAGAAAATAAATGTATTTCTAAAGTTTCGATTTTACAAAACAAAGCACCGTCAAATACACTATTAATGATTGATCTGAAATATTCACTGAGTAAAATACATTCTTTCTCAACTGATGCTTAATTGATTCCATTCATTGTTTATGTTACGTATACTAATTAAAGCTTAGCTACTATGCCAATTTTATCAAGCGTTATGAGGTTTTTATTTCTAAATTGTAAAAAAACAACAACTTAATTATTAATAATTCAAAACAACAACTTAATTATTAATAATTCATTTTAATTATATGTACGCTTGCTCATTTAACAATTTTGCATTATTTTTCCCATTTCAACATTCCTGAAAATAATTTAAATTAACGTTAAAATCAATTTTACAGCATTTCACCCATGTTTAAGCTGATTAAATGTTTATTTAATTTGTGCGAGCAATTTCTAAATCAATTTTAATTGTTCGTTATGCCATTATTACACCCATTTATTTATGGCTAATATTTCAAAATAGAAAATAGCAATTAAGCAAAAAAAAAATAAAGTCGAGTACTGATGTTTTAATTACATAATTCGTGCATTATCAATGACAGCAAATAACATACAACAACAAACGATACCTTACAAAATCAACGTGTAACATAATAAAAAAAAATAAAACAACAACAATAACAAACAATAAACATGCCCCCTTATACACGTAATTTATATTAATTAATCGAAATTCTTTTTTTTTCTGCGCTTCGCAAATCGCAAAATTGCCGAACAAAAATTAAAACTTCACACAATTACAGGTAAGTAATAAAAATACGTAAGAATGGTTTAGACGGATATTTTTGACTACGGTATACTCTATCTTAAACAGTTTTCTGTCCATTTCGACAGTTTATGTTTTCTTTGCCCAAATTTCTCATCAGTTGCTCATTTAATATAAATTAAATTATCTGACTCGTGTACGTAGCCTAAATAAAATGTCATTCATACGAACACTGCACAAACCCTATATACCCTTGCTGCGAAGTAAAAATTTCAATAAATTTATATGCTAATAAATTAATGCATTTTTAAGCGCCTGTTACTTGAAGCTATTTCAATTGCAATGTATTTATTATTGTATTTATTTTTTTCTTTTTTGTTTTTGCTTTTTTGTGCTGCAAACTCTTGTTTTGTTAATATTTATGTGTACATAATTTAATAAAAACGCTTAATGTTGCATGATTTGTAAAATAATGTGTTGTTTATATGTTGTTATTTTACTTAACCAAACTGATAGAGAGTATATTAGGATTGCGCAATGTAGGCTTGTAAGTTTTGTTCAAATAATTCAATTTGATTTATGTACATCAAATAATGTGGCACTCTATTCCGGTTCACGTAATTCTTTAAAAACCTATATCTGCCTCAATTGACAGCTTCTGGTTGTCCTCTTGAGAGATAAAATCCACAAAAAATCTATCAACTCCAGAGAAAATCTATAACTATAATTCATTAGCTAAAGTCACAAAATTTAATCAGATGATTACTAATGACCTCTTAGAAAGAAGGGAAAATTAAAAAACCAACTGAAAACAAAGTATACAGCAGTCGGTACTGTATTATTAATATTTGTTAATTTTTTTTTTGCGCTACAATATTTTTTTGTGCTCTGATTTTGTATGGCTCTGGTTTTTCCGGTGTTAACTATTTTGTTTTTATTTATTCATATGCGATTTATTGGGCAATGTCAATAAACACTAGGCAATCAATGACAAAATATAAACATTAAATTGAAAAATTATTATTATTTTTACCATACAATTATTAAAGCAAATATCGTGCAATGTGCAACCAATATGAAATATAGAAAATAAAAATAAATTTAATTAAAATTACTCTGCATAAAAGATAAACATAATTCAATTAACACAATATGATTAATTATATAATGTTTACTTTTATTAATATTGGTATACTTTTTAGTTTCTTTAGAAGAGAATTTAAATAATTCTTTATACAAAATAGCAGAAACTAATTATTTTTGAAGCTGACTTTGAGTGATAAATTAATATTAGTTAGAAATTCTAATTAATCTGGAATATTGTATTAATCGCTCGAGAATTAAATTTTTCTTTGAAGACATTGTAATATACGAAGTTTGAAGGATTTTTTAGAAAATCATCGATTTTTCAGAATTATATTCTATATTTTTGTTCCAATATGAATAATTTTGTAAAATGGTATGCCAGTTTGTCAAACCAGGTAGTTCCATGTATGTAAATACTTAAACTCTATAGCACAAGTTAACAAGAAAAAATAGCTAAATTTCATATAATATTTATGAAAAGTATGTAAACAAATTTTTTTTAAAATTAAAACAAACAAGTGGAACTTAATGATTATTAAATAATTTTCTGACTTTGATTGAACGTATTACCTTCAATTTTAATTTAATAAACAGCAAACCGCTAGCAAAAGGAACAAATATTGAAAGATTAAATCAAATCTGATGATGCAAATTATTCCCGAAAAGTCAGTTATTTGCTGTTTTCTCAAAAACTATTGTTTGGAAAAAAAAAATTCTATGAGAAAACATCTCCTGCGATGCAGTCAAAAATTGTAAACTTGTAAAATCAGGGTCTATGGAGTCAAGCTATATATATGTATACTCGTATATTTTTCGTCTTCCAAGTCATCAAAAAAAACTGCAGCTATGTATATATATGTATGTTTGTATGTATGTACGTACTCAGGTTTCAAGTTCTTTTGCAATATGAAATGCGACACAAAACGCGACAATTACGTTACAATTATATATGTACATATGTTTGTATGTACATATAAATTTGTATTGTATATGCTTGTAAATAAGAGGGGTATATAAGTGAGGGGTGTGTTTCAGAGGTGGCTGAAGAAATCACGTCATAAACGTGGCGAGCACGAATTATTTACAAAGCAGGCGAAAGCCCAAAAGAGGTCCCAATAAAATAACAATAAACTATGTCACACTTTGCTGGGTAGCCAGGAGATGTCAAAGTGTGCGTGTGCGTTTGTGTGTGTGTGTGTGTGTGTGTGTGTGTGCGGCAAACCATAAAAACAAAACAACAACAAGCCGCAACAACAACAAGCCGCAAAAACATAAACAATTGTATTACAAATACGACTACAAATGCATAAAGCAGCGCCTACAAAAGCGAATAACGCTCTTACAGACGATTATTTATTGTTAACGATTTATATTTGTTGTTGCTGTTATTGTTTTTGCTGCTGCTGCCGCTGCTGCTGCTGTTGTTGTTGTCGCTGCTCAAAACGCTCAGATTTCAAAGCTTCCAGCCATAACTACAATTCTACGCGTGTGTGTGTGCGTGTTTGTCTGTGTGTATACGTGCGAATGTTTGAGTGCGAGTGCCAGATTGAAAGCAACGGGAGTTGCCTCCACATCGATTGAGCCTGATTGCCGGCTCAAGTGTCGGTCGCGTCATATGGATGAGATGGCGGATAGGCATGTGGGCGTGGCTTGCGTGCAAATCGAGTTGAGGGGTATTGTAGAACTGTAACGCACCGTTCAGAGTTCGTTCAATTCAATGAATCACCAAACTGAACGAAGGAACTATTTTCCTGTTCATCGTTTAACTAGTTCGATTATTTTTTTTTTTAGTTTTCAGTCATCGATTATCGCTTGTTTCGTTCATTAAACTGAACTACGTTCATTTGCTGAATTGAATTAAAATTGTAAACATTGAGAAAGGCTTTTATAAACACTTTTTTATTCTATAATGTTTAAACAACAGTTGAGAATCAGCGATTAAGAAGTCATATGAATCGTCTCGCCAGCAGAGCCGTCTTAAGGATATGGCACACTGGGCAGTTTCCATGGACCACGCGGATCCTTAAGACAGCCCTGCTCGATAGGCTCTAACCAGTTAAGACCTTAATAATTTTGGTAATTTATATTAATTAATTTGGTAAATAATAAAACTTAATTTGCCTATAAAATTAAAGAAACAGAAAAAAATGTTGAGGAAGCGGATGCAACCGTACTTTTTAATTGTGATATTACACATCAACTCGGTAAAGGAATTGAAATACATTCAAAAAACTATGATTTATAATAGTATTGTAGTGACATAAAAATGGTTGGCACTTCATTATTTACATTTTTTGTATGTCATTTTCAGTAAATATTTTTTAAAGCTTGCATAATTCCAAACCAGATGCGAACTCTAACAATCAGTACAAATGGAGAGCGACTAAATTAAACAAATCAAACGATGAAATAAACAAAATATATATAGATAAAATCATTATAGAGCCGTCACCTGTTAATATCAACAACTCAGAGTAAAAAACACTTTTTGTTACAAATTACATAAAAAGAGTTTCTTATAAGAATGTTTGAATTTCCTTTGCCAATCGTAATAGTCAACACTTACGGTACAATGAACACCCTTAATTTTTTATTAGTTTTCTCTATCAAAAACTCTCTATAGAAATGTTAAATCAAAGAACTTATTGCCTCAATTGAACTACCATGTACAGCTCCAATTCATTGCGTGCCGAGCTAGAGAATGAATGAATGAATGAGCTACCTTTGCATCTAGCGTAGCTGGACGACTTGGGTTCGCTTGGACTGGGCTGGCCGGGTCTGGGTTGGTCTGGGTTGGCCTGGGTTGGTTTGGGTTGGTCTGGGTTAGCCCGGCATGCCCTGGCCAGGCCATCAGGCACAAGTGTTACAGTTTGTTTTCCCACACGTCGCCGCAATGCTTTTCGTCATCGTCAACTGTGCGGCATGTTTGACAGCAATGAGTGCTTGACACGTACAAAGGCTTTTGTTTGGCCTAAGTGTTGGCTGTTGTTGTTATTGTTGTTGCTGTTGTTGTAGCTGTTGTTGTTTTTGTTGCTCATCTGGCAGTTTATCTTGCCATTGTGCATGTTATTTAGTGTTCGCTGTTGCTTCTTTGGAATCAATGTGCGCTTTTCTTTTGGCCACTGTATAGACGCATCTTTCTATCTATATCTGAGCATGTCAATTGCTTATATGTGTGTGTGTGCTTGTGTGTTTCTTTGTGTGTGTGTGCAATACAAATTTCATAGAAATTCATTTGCTACGCTCGCTTAAACGACAATTTGTTGCTTTTGCCGCTGTTATCTTGTTGTTACGCCCAATTCATTGACTGTACCGCCCAGTTGGCAAGCTGCCCTCGAGCTGCTCGTCAACAAACAAACCAATCTGGCAAAAACCCCATCGACAGACGCAGCGACCAACCGACCGACCGACCTACAGACTGAACAACAGACTGACCCAGACAAAGTGGCACAAAGATGTTTTACTACCCAGACGTTGTTGCTACAATTTGCTCATTACTTTTTATCACTTGTACGTCAAACCCATATTCCCAGCAACCCCATTACCACCCCCCACCTTGCAAGACAACCCCATACAGCAGACATTGGCCTTTGGCCCCAAAGTAAATTGTTGCCCCTTTTTTTTATATTTGGACTGTTTGTTGCTGCTCTCATCTATTGTGTTTTTATAGCTGTTTCACTGATTTTTCCATTGTTAATTTCTATGATTGCGTTTCTGCTGCACCCTCAAAGCCAAAACGAACTGCAAATAGACCATGGATCTGTCAGAGAGCCAACAGCAACAAAATAATAATAACAACAAGTAAGAATGTGCTAGTCGACTGAGAAACATCCTGTACAACAATGTTTAGTTTCCTTTTCAACACTTACATTTATTAAATATACACAATGGTAGAATTTAATATTCTTTCGGCTACTCAATTACCTACCGAATAATTCTATAGCATTTTTATATATATTCATAACATTTTATTTAAATTTAAAACAAACTATATTGGGTTTGCTTGAGTTGCGATTATATTGAAAAATCATAAAAGGTTTTCATTCAACTCATTTTATGCCCAAAATGTTTCTTTTGCAATTATAACTAAATAATACTCCGATTTTGTTCCAATTTTATCCATGTGTATTCAATATAATATAACTTAAAACTATGTTTACCATAAATGTACTGACTACCAGTTTCTAGTTTATTTTTAGATTGTAGAAAGAGCATTTAAGACCAAATTTGGTTTATGTAATTCCTTAGAACGTGGCTTTCATATAGACCCAATGAGTATTTAGATAGATTGCTTTCGATATTAGATATTATATAGATTGATTTAGATATGGACAATTCCATTGTGGCGTTACGTGACAGTCGTACACCTAAATGTGATATATATATAAATACTTATTGATATATACCAGAGATTGGCAAATTAAATGCCTTAAAATTTTTTGAATTCACTTAAAAGTTTTACATATTAAATCAATAAAAATAAAGAAAGTGTATCGATATATATATAAATGAAACTATAAAAACTTATGAATATTTATTAATTTAGAACGTTTGAGCCGATTTGGCTCAAATTTTTTTACCGTTGTTTGTAATTGCCAGGGGATGGTTTCTAGAAAACAAAATTTAGAAAAACTTTCCAGGCAAATTGCAAATTTCAACTAGAATATGATTAATTTGATTTTTGCTTTTATTTTTTTTTGGACGGAGGGCGTAACAACGCCCGCCAGTGGCACTGCTCTTAAATAAAAATCATTTGCAGACATTGTATGTAAATCGTAGCACATAAGCCTCCGACCCTCGCGCCCCCCAGCGCCCCTCGTCGCGGCTATTTGTCTTGATTAAGATTATATATAGCTTATATTATTGGCCTATTCTACCTGTTACAAACTTGAGATAAATAACATTTGACCCCCATTTTGTGGTCACAGGGTATAAAAGCAACAACAATTATATACGAGTATACAGTTACAGCAACGGAAAGTTCAAATTTTGTATGTTGAATGTTGAATGTTTGTGGCCACGAGCATTTATCCCAACATATAATTATGCAATTTTGGGATTTGGATACTTGATACGATACTTGTATATATATATATTTTGTATGTCTGCATGAACAGGTTGCTCTGGACCCACATGCACTTTACCAGTTGACCAGAAACATTTATTTTGCTCATTTTTATGCGGCCCACAAATTGCATACAATTTATTTTGCTTGTTGCAAATCAAAAATTTCCATAAAATCAAACGTTTGGCACAATGTTTGTGCAACGCATAAAAATACATTTAATGCGGCATAAAAGTTATTACTTCATTTATTTTAAAATGCAAATAAAGTTGTTTGTGGCCCTTTGATACCAGATTTTGGTAGATGCATTTACTTAATTCGTATGTATTTGTTTATGAATTTTCAAGTAACAATCAAAAAAATATGTAAATGTAAATTTTAAGCACATGTATCTTAGTATGAAAGTATTGAAGTTTAGTTAACCAAGTACATCTTACATAATCATTTGAATTATTTAAAAATTAATAAATAAAATAGATAAAATAAAGATAAGATAAATAATTTTATGAAAGCTTAGTTAGCTCCTGACTCATAACAGTTTAATTTAAGATCTATATATATAAAAATGGTGTAAAAGATGCTATACTGATACATCAATTAAGAACGGCTCATTAGAAATAATTTCTTTACTGGGCCAACTAAAATGTGATTAGTATGTTTTTTGTTATTCCTTTTTTGAAGGGAGGGCGTAGCAATGCTCGCTGGGTAAACTAGTTTTATATAAATTAAATGATATAGTTTTGATACAAAATGTGTAACACATTTAAGGAGACATTTCTGCTATTTGTTTATTGTCATATTCTATTAGTTTGTTTCAATGCAAAGATTTAATCTTCAGAATTAAAGCTATCAAGCAGTTCATTTATTGGTCGCAGTTAGATAGAAAAAATTATCATATAGCTGCCATAGTTGTGATAACTGCATAATTCACTTGTTATATAAAAAAAAAAATAAGAAATAAGATATTTTTGAGAATATATGATTAAATTCAAATCACTTTATCACACTGATTGCTTTAGGTATGACAATTTTTAGTAAAAACACATTGAAATTGAAGATATATACACTTGCAATGGTCTTAAAAAAAAAATTATATGGCAACTATATAATATAGGGGTCCGATCCAATTGATTCTGACATATGTACTACCTGCAATAGAAAGAAGCATCTATGCCAAATTTCATCAATAAAGCTTTAAAAAAAAACTGATAGACCAGGGCATAAAAACTATATTTTTTTTTTTTAAATATTACCATCCCAAACTTCAACCTGTGTCTTGGCTGTATTTAACCATTTTAGCACTCTGTAGAGCTTTATTTGCTTATTAAATTATCAAAAAGTAAACTCATGAATTGAATGAATAAATGCAGTAGAAATTTATTTATTTATGTTGAAAGCAATTCATGCGACTTTAATGCGACACTTTAATTCAATAAAGAATAATTGATGGAAACTATAAACAACTTGCTTTATTACTTATTGCATTTAAATAAAAATAATTTAATGAAATGAATTTTAAATATATTTTTTTAATAACTATTAAACGCATATGAAAAACAAAAACAAAATCTTAAAACCACATAAGTATAATGAATTTAAAGATACACAAGTCTGCAAGCCCAGATACAAACAAATAAACAAAAAGTTTATTCAGAGTTATCAAGTATCAATAGATTTTTGAGAAGTGAGGCATGCAACAACTTCATCAACAGCAAAAAAACAACAATAACAATAGAGCATCAATGAAAAGTCATAGATTTCAATAACACTTGCAGCTGCATTTTGTTCAGGCCTTTTGTGATTTTTTCCTTATTTTTTTTGTTTTTAATAAATACTTAAATAAAATCCAAATATTCTTCTATCGTAGCCAGTGGCTTTAACTCACAGAAAACTCATCCAAACAGGCTCACACACACGAGACCGAGTCAAAATGGAAAATACTTTGCGTATTTGCATAAGAAAACTAAGTCGAATCGAAATCAATGATTGCCCGAGCATTACTTGTGAGAACTACAAATGCCACGCCCACCCGCTGCCTCTAGCTAGACGTACTATATTGAAACATTGGTAAGGGATTGGGATTGGGATTGTGTTGGGTTTTTGGCTGAGTACGGCTTGTGGTGGCTTGGTGCCTTGCTTTCATATTATTACTTTATGGTTGCCTCCAGTTATGCATACTATAACCATAAATATGCTCCAGCGTAGAGCAAAACCAGCCACATGGCAGCCCAGTGGGCGTGCAGGACCAATAAGGACAACAGCAACAGGAGCAGGAGCGGGAGTAGCAGTAACAACAAAAGCATGTGAATAATATTTTCTGCTTGTATTAATGCATGCTCATATTTATACTATAGCTCAAAACAATAAATAGTAAAAGCTGGATTATGATTAAATCGATTTCATGGAGTATCGCAAAGGAGACTTTCGCATTTGCCGGATGGCCCAAACGCTTGTCTTCCTAGTAATCCTATAGATACATACAATATGTATATATACATATATATAGACATATATATATGGCTGTGTGTGTAGATATTTGTTGGCTGCCTTTGACTGCAATGCGCCGGAAGATAGGCACCGCCCACGCACGTTTATTGATTGCACTTGTATACTTAAAAAAACAAACAAACAAAAGGCAAATAACAGTAAACAACAACTTGGTTACACAGATTAAATACTCTTTCAATAATATTAATTAAATTGCTTTTAAACAGAAATCAAATCTTAACCAAAACAATGGCTAATGCATATAAGCCTGTTATTGTTTATAAACAAATAAAGTTTTACAACCAAACGTTGATATAGAGGCAAGCCTATTTACAATTTCAATATAAATTAATTTATTTTACAATAATTGGTAATTTACACTTATGCAAAATTAAACCTTAAATATAAACTAATACATAAATATTTCAATTCTAATGATAAATTACACTAGGTAACACACAAATTGTATATTTAACCAAACCTAATTAATACAATTATGTAAAAGCAGAGGAGAGAAAAACAAAAAAAAAATTTTTTCGACTTTTCCTCGAATTTTAAAGTAAAAAAATCGTAACCGCACAAAATATCATCATTTTCTTAATTCAAACTTAAATAGTTGCAAAACTTGTAATTTAAACTTAACAAAGTATATTTATGATTAATAGGCCCTTTCATTAGCTTTCAGAAAACGTAAAGTATTTGAAAATCGGATGTAAGATTCTCGAGTAATGCTAAAATCTGCAGGCTCGCCTCTGCAAAAAAGCTAAAAAATAAATACCAGATTTCAAAAATTTTTTAAAGCAAAGTCTCACCATAGAAAAATTTTTAAAATGGTTTTTCGTCATCTGTAGCACCATATGTATCAGAAAAATTAGGTTTGGTAACTTATATAAAAAAAAGCTATATTTTGTTACCTAGTGTTACATAGCTTAAACCTAATGAAAAAATATTATAAATATACTGTAACCTAATTTTAAATCTAATAAGACTACACTATGTGACAGCATTTTTTTATTTACAACTTTGAAAAGTCAATTTATTTATTTATATATTCAATTATTTATTGGTCGCCCTAAAAAAAATTTCACACAATAATAATTTTTAAATTTGTCAACAGATATTTATAAATTAATAGTTTTAACAAGCAGTAAATCTCCACATATAATTACAAGGACTTAAGATATTCACTTGTGCACAATTTTACTAGTTAAAAAAAAATCTAATATCTTTAAAATAAACACAAATTTCATATCTTTAAAATAGAGACAAATTTTAAGACAATTTTACTAGATAAAAAAATAATCTAATATCTTTAAAATAAACAAAAATTTTATATCTTCAAAATAAAGACAAAATTTGAGACAGCCATATGCAGATATTATATGAACTCAGCTCAAAATATTGTCCTGTTTTATTTTGATTTATTTATGTGCTGTATGCGGTCGGAAATGCCTGGGCAAATGTTTAATACACTTCCTGAAAAAATTACAATATCATGTGCAAGCGCAGTATAAAAAGGCGCAAGAAACCATAAAAAATAATCGAGTCTGTGGCGGGGCAAACTGTGGGGTGCATAAATGCAAACATAAATGTCTGAATTACATCCAAAACACTTTGTGAGCAAAATAAATAGGAGAACGCAGCAGCATTCGGGGGTTTCATAACTGAATTTCTTGCCAGCGCACTCCGAATTGAATAAGGACATTGGCAAATTGAATGAATGAATCCAATCGCATGCAAATGCGATTGAAGTGCATCGTCGAGCTCGTCTCTCGGGTTTCCGGATATGGCCAGTACTACGCTGTGGTGACAACATTTTTTTAAATGAATTTTCATGCAAATATCAAATATAGTGACTTTAATATTGCTCATTGATGTTATGCCCGGTGACTTTTCACACTCACACAACTTCCGCTCGGTTATCAAACTAAAGTTGACGCAACGTCTCGAAAATACCAATTAGCATTAATCTTGTTGACATAATTGTTTGCACAAATCATGTACATATATATATAGTATGCACAAGTGAACGACAACCTGTATTTATTTCTTTATAGAATTTTTAAAGTACTGAAAGTTCACGTTTACATCATCACACATCTCGACCATTCCTCTTGTGGGTTTCCGTTGGATTCTCACGTGGCCACTGGCCATATTCCATGTGGTTTTGTGTGGTGTGTCAAGTTAAACTCATGCTCATACTGCCAGGTTTCCCATGGAATTCCAACCTCTACTCCCCTCTTGTTGGGTTTTTGTTTATATAAACGCGATGGGCGCTCTTTAATTTTATGATTTAGCATCAAGCGAAATCTGAATTGCTTTCGGTTTTATTTCATTTATTTTATTTATATGTGTATTTCTTTTTTCTGTTTATTTTTTTTTTTTTTTTTGAATTCATGCCCAGAGCATTTTGCATTCCGATATGATCAGCATGTTATCCGCTTTTGCGATTTCCAATTGTATACTCTTACTTAAAGTGTATACAAGCACGTTTTCATAAGGCCTGCAACACCAAACAAGATTTAATCTAATGTAAACTCTTAATGACTATTCTTACAAAATTCATAAAAGAGCTACTTTTAAAGTTTAAGCTGTTATATATGGTAAAATGTAATTTAATTTAAGCAAGCTTATTTAAATAAAGTGATATTATTTTGATTGTTTGTTTAATCGTTCCTCTGGAAATTGTCTATTTTTTCCTTTTCTTTATAACATGGAAATTGTTCAAGTGAATTGCCTATATTTTATTTATTTTTACCAAACAATATATATAGCTATAAAATCATATTTATCACTTTAAAAAAAATTAAAAAAAACCTTACTCTAGTTTACTAAATTTCAATTTAAAAGAAAATGTTTAAATATTTTATTATAAATTACGATCAGAGCCTTGAGAGTTCAGCTTTCTTATTGTTAGTATATAATTGGATTAAATTATTAAATTAAATATTACCAAGTCCTTAATTACTAAATGTATAAATATATACTAATAAATTCTAGATTTCTTGGAAGTTATGTCTTGTGGTTATATTATTTATATATTTATTTTATTTACGAAACTTTATTAGAACTAATAGAAAAGAGAGTTAAATAATAATACCAAAACCTTAATTATTAAATGTCTGTAGTTTCTTATTAAATTCTAGATTTTCTGGAAGCTATGTCATGTGGTTTTATTATATATTTAGTTTATATACAAAACTTTATTACAACTAATAGAAAAGAGAGCATATGGAGAACATATTTCGAGAAATTCGTTATAAATACACAAGTATTTTACGAGCTCTTATATAAAAAGAATTTAAATCGTACTATTGCAAAAGTATTCAAATTTCGGCGTGCCGAAGCAAGTTCAAGTTTATCATATTTTTTTTTTTTTTTTTTGTACATTTCTTTTTGATTCAGTGCAATTTGTCCCGCAGCGTTCGCTGCATATAATAACTTAATCGGTTGTACGCATAAATTAAGATATATTGCAATAATAACTTGGTATACAAAGAGTGTACTATTGAACAAATAAAACAAAAACATAACTTGCTTACTTACTTAATAGACACAGCCATTCCATAACTGAATCTTTATTTTAAATGTATGCAACAATATTAAATACTAAAAGTTATGACAGAGTTTAAGGTTTAGGGTTGTAGCAACGATTTAATCTAATTTATACATAATACAGATCCAAAAAGTTATTAAAAAATACAAAATTCTAGTTTGGATTAAAAATTGTACAAAAAATAGCTTTTTTAAAATTGAAAAATATTTTAGGCAAAACTTTAATTTCATTCCGCATTAACTTCTAAACAAATAATCTAATTAAAAAATATTGTATGGCAGGTTGATGGACCAATTTATTAACTTTACAAAAAAATAAACATCTTTTATATCATTAAAGTGTGTTCGGAGCTATTTTCACTTTACCATAGCTACCTATTTGACAAGTCAAAAATTCAGCTTTATTCGATTTTCTCGAAAACAGTCCCGGGAACATATTTTGTGAATTTTCTTTTCGAAACCAGCTACCCATTTTTCATATAAATCAACTTTAAAAAGTTCGGAATACAAGAATTTTTTTCAAATCGTGGCAAAGTGTTATTGAACAACTATTATAGTTTTGTACGTAATTTCGTAGGCCAACTTCGAAAGTCAATCATCAAATGTTATCACGTTTGGTGACGAAAATGTTATATGAAAGATTTCGAAACTGGGACTGGGACTGGGCCGCGATTGGTAACCAAAACGCAGGAAGAAAAGTCGCGCACACGTTTCAACATCAGAAAAAAAGATATATGCGTAATGCATAACAATAGCAATATCAATCTATGGAAAGTCCGATCACAGCACGTTTACGGAACCGTTAAGAATAACCTACGCACATGTTGTACCATAGGTACTCGAAAAACGAATAACGAATACAGAATAACGAATAACGAATAACGGTTGGCATTGCTAGCTTATTCTGTAGAACAGTGTATAATTGGAAAGTGTTCATATATATATATACTTAGAAGGGTTTGAGAATTAGTGGGAAGTTAGTTATTATGTTGTTGCTATGTTGTTTCTTTTATGAGAACCACTCCTCCTCGCACCGCAATGCAAACAACTTTTATTTTCACATATATCTGTTAGATACCACGTACAAATGTGTACGTGTGTTGTCGTGCGTTTTGATATTTTAAACAAATATTTAAAACAAATTACCAAAGCGCCAAAGAAGCACGCAAATGTTTAAAAAGCAAAAGGAAGTAAGCTCACAATCTCTGTACAGTGGGCTAAATATATATTTAATTGGTCTAGATCGACAGCAGAAAAATAAAATTAAGACAGCCATAACTTAAAAAACACAATTTTTGGCTTAATTATGCAGAAATTGTTAAGTGATTTTATTGTATAGAAATATAATCATCCCAATTTAAATACTCTGTTCGTGACAGAAGATAAAGTGTTCCTCCTTTCTGTGAGGTTACCTTTAAGCCTATTTTCTGAAATTCCGTTTTCGGTTATAACATTTTTGAAGTAAATAAGCGATTAAATATTATAAAAATTAAAAAAAAAAACCGCCCCAAATCCCTCGTTCTATTCGAAAATAAAGACTTTTGAATCATGTAATAGGGAAGTCATGCTTCGCTACACGCGCTTATTCAATCATTTGGAAAGAAATATTTTGGAATGCAATTAGCTTGGTTTTTACCTTGCCTAATTTAGTTTTAGACTAGTCTAAAAAAACTTTAGTAAATATGTATTAAAAAGCTTTTCCAATGCAATGCAAGTGTGTTTGGGAATTATAACAACCATAACGATGATATTTATGTCGATAATTTTGTTAAATGCAAGAGTATTTCAATTTCCTTTAAAACCACAATACACAAGAAAAAAAAACTTTAAGAACTACGAATTAAATAAATTCATCTATATGAATTTATTAAGAAAAAAACGCATTAGTTTAAATCGTTTTTTCAAACACAAGAAGACTTTGTCGTGAATATGATTGAAAACATTTAGAAAGTATATATTAAAATCGAAAACAAAATAGCCCTAGAAAAAACATTTCAATTTGATTGTAAAAAGGTATTAAATTAAAAATCGGTTAGTTGTATATTTGAGGGCCCCATTATGTTTTCGATTTTGGTATTTAGTGTATTTAATAGGGCCGATTCGCTTAAGAGGGTAAAAAATGTTACCGTATGAGGACAATTTTAATAAATATTAAATGTATTATTAAAATAAATCACATCGGCCTTATTAACTCAACTACATACTAACTAACTACTAACTACATACATAGAAATTGCTTGAATTTATCAGCATCTAAAAATATTATTCCTTTAAAAAATATGAAAAATCCTACTTTCAAATCATAGATGATATAGAAGAAACACAGATCATTTTGACATTGTTAACTGTTTTTATCAGAATAAAGTAAATAATTTTTTTTTTCGTCGTGAGTATAAAATTCATAAAAATTTAAATTTTTAATAATGTGAAAAATAATAGCATAATCAAACGGTTTTTTTTTTAGGTAATATAGAAGAAACCCAGATTATTTTGACATTGTTAACTGTTTTATTTTTCAAAGGTGATATATAAGAAACCCAGATCAGAATATAAAGCATATAATTCTCTATTCGTTGTGGGTGTAAAATTCATAAAAATCTTCATTTTTAATAATGTGAAAAATATTAACATAATTAATCCTTTGAAATCACATAATATACTATTTAAAAGGCCTTTATTTTAAGCTCTTATTTTGTTTACTTTTTATATTTATTATTCGTATCCACTGTGCCGGACATTGCTTTGATTTATTTACGAGCTGAAAGTTGGTAGCCACTGTGGTGTTGGCTTTTAGTAAGTACGGGTATCAGTGCCGCCACCAATGTACGAGTACACAGATAGTTTTGGCTGTGGTCACTGTGGCTAATATGTGCACACACAAACACGCACACTCTTTTGGCTTAGAAATTCGAAAAAAAAAAAAATAAAATAAAAATAAAATGATAGTAAGTTTTTGGATGGCCAGTGAACATTGGGCAGGCGGCAGGGGGAAGTACGGGAAGGTGCGGCCTCTACAACGGGGCTGGCGACTGTTGCGCATAAATTGTGCAAACAAACCGAAAGCCCGCAATGGTAGTGGGCCAAAGCAAAGCCAAACGCAAGTGCTACAAGGCATATCCATGAGATACAAATAGGCAATAAGATACAAGTTAGCCACGAGTACTTACTTAATAAAACAGCTGTGCGTGTGCATTGCGGTCGGTTTGTCATCAGCGTGGAACCTGTCGGACGATGCGTCTGTCAGTCTGTCAGCCAGACAGGCAGATAGACAGACAGACAGGCGGTCAAGTCGCCAGTTGTCCACTTCTGGTGGCTGCAAAATTATGTCAAACCAGTTTAAGTGGCTCGCAATTTGATTGAAACTCTAAAATTGTCTGCAAAATTGTTTAGTCGCGGTTTTTTTTTTTTGGTTTTTTGTGGTGCAACCACGTAAATCTAACGTAACCACCACCATTACCAGCACCACCTGTCGACAATCGCACCATCGACAGCTTTTTGGTCTCATTATATGCATTCGCACAAACAATCCGCATTCGGAAACGTTTGTTTTGCGGAAGTTGTCGCTGCGAATTCAATTTTCAGGTTCCACACAAAATAACCAAACCGAAATCCAACTGAAAACCGGCTCAATATCTGGCTCCTGCATATAATTAGCATAGAACAATGTGCTTAACTTGATGGTATTCAATTTAAATATAAAATGCATAATCTGCTTTTATTGAATTTCCATTATTAAAAACATTTTGATCATCAGCCAATCTTTTGCTGCAACTTTCCAGTCCAACACAATAAAATAAAAGAAAGTAAGGAAATAAAATATAAACAAGATTGTGGGAAAAAGCAACCAACTATAGAATACTCTGTTTTTAATGGTTTTCCTTTTTTTCTTGCTTAAGCAGTTGTGTCTTTGCATTAAAGTATTTCATCATCAGAGAAAAATGATAATCAAAAAATTTTTGAAGAATCTATAGACTTTATTTTAAACGGATTAGTTAACACTTTCTGACACCTTAATATGTTTAAAATTTACTTAGTCTAGCTTCAATTATATCAAGACAAACAATCATTGCACAATACCAATATACTTTATCTCCTGTTTTTAAAAAAGAGTATAAAAACCGGCAAAAATTATGCGACATAATGAAAAAATGTTACAAATAGCATAAACGCTTCCTGAATCGAATTTAATTGTATTTGTCAAAGAGTTGTAACTCCATATGTAACAATAACCGTGATTGTATCAGCTACTGTATCTGTTACTGCATATGTATCTGTATCTGTATCAGTATCTGTATCTGAACGGTTGTCCATCCATCTGTCAGATTGTCTGGTATTTGCATCTGTTCGTAGCCAATGTTGCGGCTTTCAGGTTTAATTGGCTGCGGAAATATTCGGTGTGATTACTTAATGAGCCCCAACTCATTGTTTATTACACTATAGTTCAACACGGTTCTCTGCCAAAGTGCACAAAAGTTAAAAGGTTAACAAATTAAGCACGCAACAGCAACAATTGTGTGCCAGTCTACCTGCAGATACATATACATATATATATATAAATATGTATATATAAATATGTATATATAAAATAAAAATCCAAAAATAAGGGGGCGTGTGCGCGTAGTTTATTATTCAATTATGCGTTCATTAAGGTACATAATTTATATTTTAATTAAAGAGACATTGTATTAATACGGTTTCGTCATTATACATACAAAGAATGGAATATTTTTTAAAAATTTTCATCATTTGCTATGATTTTGAGTTAATACATATTTACTTAAGTGTTTTTTTTTGGAAATACTTTCGATAGCTTCATTAGTCATTAATATTGCAAGCCTTAGGTAGGTTACCAAAAATAATCAATATATTTTATTGATGGCTTTTAACCATTTAAAATAATTGCTAACGTTATTAACATAATACCTTTTACATTTTAAGGATTCTGTAAAGTCTTAAAACGGGAAACATAAGTACGTAAATGTGTGCATGAAGTATTTAATAACGATTAACTACTAGCCGCTTGATTAAGCTTCAAAATGAAACTATATAGTAAGTAAAGTATCTATATCAAATTGAAAGTAATCTAATAATATTTCAATTTATCATTACTTGCCAAATGGTGCAAATCTCTGTTGTTCAATGTTGCACAACGAAGCCAAGTTAGTGATGTGCTTAAAGTCTTTAAATAAAATGATGCCAATATATTGTACCTTAACTTTGTTAACTTCAAATCAACTTAAATTCTTAAACCTTGAATCATTATGGCTAGCCTAGACAGTCTATAACATATAACCTTTGGCACACTGCTCTGCAGATTTGATGACCTGTTAATCTCTGTTTTATGTCCACGTTTAGTCAAGGTCTCTCCCATCTGCATTAACAAACCACAAAATATGCTACCCAGATAGTCTAGGCTAGGCTGAGTGGTAATGACCTAATTGCTTATGCTGGCAAACGCTTTTCGGAGCTGGCCAAAATGTTTATGGCAAAATACATAATTAAAATGCTGTTACAGGCAATAAGTACACGTAGTTGGCTTATTAAATGCCAGGTAAATGCCGAACGATACGCGCCACTCCAAAAGTGTGAGAGCTACCTCAATTGGGGCAAAAGTGTTGACAATAAAGACAATAAAATATAAATATGATGTGCTTGAAGCATGAATGCATTTTATGAATTTAACGAATTTAACCTTTCACAAGCCACAGAGCAGAAGGCATAAATAATTGAATCTTGAGTGAGCTCCTTTCCTTGGCCAACAAGTGGCCACAAAGATAGCTCGCAAATTGTGGCTGCTGTCAATGTATTTTTGTATCTCTGTATTTCTCTGTATTTCTCTGCTTTTGTGTGTACATGTTTATAGACAGACAGAGTTATCTTCATTCAGTGCCAAATTGCCATGCTCAAGCTCAAGCTCAGGCACAGTCAAGGTATTCCGGTGCATTTATTGCAATTAAACACTTGTTAATGCCAAAGCTGTTGGTCACAAAAACAACGCCACATCTAACAAGAACCTGACGGTTTCACAAAAAAAAAATAAAAACCAGAAAGAAAAGTCATCATTGCGATTGCCGAAGATTTAATACTCTTGCAGTGATGCTCTTAAAATTGATTGCAAAACAATAATTTACAAAAAAAAACAAATATTTAATCTCACAAAAACTTAATGTTTTGACCGATCGTTCTGTATATCATATGATAGAAATTTTATTTTTATAAAAAATATATAAAAAAATTGTTTGTATAAACTTAACCATTTGCATTCCTGCACTTTTGTCCTCGACCTTGTACAAACAATACAATAACACAAAAATTTTAAGCAATTTGCTTATTATTTCTTTTTGTCGACCGTACGACTGCTTCAAGCAGTTTTCATTGTCTCTTTTCGTCGACCGAACCAGTAAAAAAATGGTGTTTGCACTTGACTTTGAAACATTTGAATTAAAACTTATATTAGATATCTATGAATACAAGAAACTATTCAAACGAGTACAACTCAATTTGCGACCGATCATTCCAATAGCAGGCTTATGATATGGAGCCGATATTGATTACATTTTGCCAAACTGTTTTAAGTATTTTAAAACTAGCCGAATTTAAAAAGGAAAAGAAAATTGAAGAAAATTGATTGGTATTTTACTAACAACTTAAAACACAAGAAAGTTGTTCATAGAACAACTAAATGTTTTCCTGATCGGCTTAACAGCCATACGATATAGTGATTCAATCTGGCCGTTTGTTAACTGACAAGTTATCAATAAAATTGAGAATTTAGTTAGTCGAACAGAAAGGCTAATGATTTTGGCCACAATATCATTCAACGCATTACATAATCCAATAAAATACTACAATATCCACTATAAGGGTATATAGTATATGTAAGTATATGCGGCTAAAATTAATACTTAGTAGCTTACGTTGTACTACGATTGAACGATTCATTTAGAATCCAATGGCGACCACCAGAGGCCCCAAATAAAACGCCATGCGCTGACCTTGTCAGTGGCTGCGGCTACTTGCAACTGCAGCAAATGAATACGAATGCTGTGGTTCGAGTGGTTTTCCTTGTATTTGATTTTTCAATTTTTCAATTTTTCAGCACAAAAGGCAGCTTTGCAGGCGGTGTGAGTGCATAAGCACTGGCACACGTACATAATTAAATTGGCAAGAACTGGCAGAGCAAGAGTTTGTGTGCTCGCCAGATACAATTGTATCTTGTATCTTGGGCATGCAAAGCGCCAATTCGACAATCGACAAATCGACAAATGGCAAATGCCTTGGCTTGTTGTTGATTTAAATGTTAGCGCAATATTCGCACATTTATCGATTACAAATCAATTTCATACAATTGCGCATCTCACGTAGCTTTGGCAGCAGCTATAGGTGACCTCGGACCAAGTTGTTGTTGCCGTTCCGTTGCTATTGCCGCTGCCGTTGCCCAAGCTTTTCGGATCTGGGGGTCTGCCAACTGTGTGCAACGCATCGCTGCCGGATTACACGATTAACGCCACTTGCATACAAATTGGCGCATTTGAGTTGCGCTGCATGTTGTGTGTGTGTGCGGGGGTTACCTGAGCTATCCATAAGATACAGTAACAGATACAGATACAGATACGCGCCTGCACTCGTTAGCGTTTGTTGGTGTGTGTGTGTGTGTTTGCTTCTGAATCTGTATCTGAGTCTCAGTCTGGGCATTGTGCGCCATTTGCTTTCCTTTGGCATGCGACTCAGATCGCAAATTGCATAAACAACAGAAGCGGCTACAAACGAGCCAAAAACGAAATGAAAACTGCAAAAAGCTGCACAAGGTGCACAAGGTGCGAAATATAAATTACACCTTGATATAACTGCATGCAAATTTCGTTTCTGAATTTCGCCAGCAAATGTGACAATGCCAATGCCAACTTTAAATGTATATATATACATAAATACATACATACATATGTATATTTTTTCATAGATACATTCATTCAATTGTTGACTTACAAATAAATCGATCATAGTATATGTAGTTTGTTAGTTTCTTCGTTTCTTTGCTTTTCAGTTGTTCGTTTGCTCTTTATTCTCTTTCGTTTTTCTACATTTTCTTTTCCTTCATTTAAAATACACTTATTACGCTCATTTAGCTTTAATTATATCATACTAACTTTGTTTTATCTATCGAAACGAAATGTATCCTCATCCGTTACCATCGAACGTGTCTAATCTTTGTTTTACTTTTTGTTTTGTTTGTTTTCTTTATAAACGTTGCACTTCACTTTTATTTTCAGTTGAAGGTGAGTTTTAAATAAGTTTTTTTTTCAATTCGTTATGATCGTTTACTCTTCACTTTTCTTGATTTCTTTACTCGTTCGATTGCCTGTTCTTGTGACTTAAAAGTAATTTAAAAATCATATTTGATATTTGTGTATTTGGTAATTAATAATTATATAAAATGTTGTATAGTTCTCAATAGCTTAAAAGTTTAAACAAAATAATACATTAGGTTTTGTGATCTATAAAACATAAAAATGTATTTCTAATTTAAAAGAAAAAAAATGATAAAAGCTTGTTAATAAAAAAACACCATGAAAAAAATAGCTAACATTAATTGTTGCTATATATTATAATATTTTCGTCTAAGTAACTTTACCCTGTACCAAGTACAAGCATACACAATATATGTGAATTATACATCCAAATTTTTCCACAATTTTATAACCCACTTTTAATTATTTTTAATGGGAACAGGCCGTAATATATAATAATATTTTTTATTCAATTAAAAAGAAATTAAACAGCATTTTCTTGAAGTATTTTTGTATAAGTGCCAAATTCTTGAATTGCGTTGAGCACATTAAAATATTTTTAATTTTCTAACAGGCAAAAATTTGTTTTTTTTATACAGACTAAAAGCTTTGCAATAGAAATTAAGTTGGGTGTGCTATTCAAGTGAATCAGAATATATTTAATAATATTTCAAACGAAATAAATAAACTGATTGAACAATATTTTAGTAATCTAGTTTATGTAGAACATATTCTGAGCATTTCGATACAGTTCTAACACGTATGTGTCCATGCTCAGGCGCCAACAACACTTGCAGTCCTTTTTTTTTTTGCTGTCAGAGTGTCAGACGCAGCTTCCTGCAATCCTCATCAGTATGACTGGCCGGCTACACATTGAATCTTGACGTGACGACAGCATAAGTAAGCAGCGCATTCGCGGTATTTGTCAAATATTTGCGCTACGCTGCGCTCATTCATAAAACCTTAGCCAAAGCCTTGGCTCCAAGTTGCAGTCTGAGGTCCCAACCTTAACCAACAGCCTCAACCTTAGCCAGTCATTGTATATCTCTCCCTCTCTACCTCAGTCTCTGTCTCTTTCTCTTTCTCTTGCTCTGTCTCTATATCTATTTTTTTCTCTTCTCTGTCTCTGTCGCAGCTTATGCAGTTTTTTACGCCTCTTGCAAGGAAAAACAAACTTTTTCAGACGCTGTGTAAAGTTCGGCAAGTTTAATGCTGTTTGACTTTGATTCAATATTTGCATCGATTAAGTTTTCAAGGTTTTTACTTAGCTGAAAATCTTTCTGGAAAATCTAGCTATATATATATACATATATAATATATATTTATATATACAGATTGTAATACGTGCGGTGGCTGCGCAAAAATATATTAGCTTATATGCATTAAGTGAACGTCAAGTGCACAAATACTCGAATATGCACTCACTTAGTATTTATTATATTTTGGAATGCAGTCTTTAATCGGTATTTTGAAGTTAGTCATAAAAATTAAAATTTTAGCTAAAACTGCAACTTGTTTTTTAACTATTGATTGTAAAAACCAATAGACGGTTATTATTTTTGGTTAAATGTTGATTAAATACTTTTGCAGATAAACAAATGATTTAAAAGTTCACATAAAAGAGTTAAAGAGCTTAAAGGAGTTTACGTAAATATTATGCGCTGTATAAACAATTTATTCATAATTCCTATTATTCATATTAGACCTCGGATTTTGTATATATTTTGTTGCATCTTTTTTGCATATATTTTGCATATTTTCAATATTTTGCACTCAAATTTGTTACATTAAAACTATAACACGTCTAAATACAAAATTTGGTATCAATCTGAAGAAAAATGATGCAAAAAAAAACAAAATAATATGCAAATCCAAGGTCTAATAATTATGGTTACGAATTGTTCAAAAGATTAACAATAATTTATAAGGAGGCTTAAAATAAATATAAATATTTTTATAAAGAAGAAGCAACATTTAAAATATTATATTCTTTTACAGTCATTTATTTATGCAAATTTATGCTATAAAATCAATTAAAAAATTACAGCAAGTTGATAAATTAAATCGAAGCAAATACACAGTCGAAGAATCTGAAACTCCTATATCATAGTTGTTTATATAGATAAAGAAAAAAGCGTATAAAATAAAAAATTCGAAATATACAAATAAAAGATTATTTTTTTTGCTTTTTGATAACAATGAATATAAACAACTGAACGACTTATATTTAAAAATATTCATTAAAATACAACACGTTTAATTCTATAAAGTGTGCAACATGGCGTATGAGCTATTGTCATTCAAAGCTATTGCTTTTCAATTCCTCAAAGTTTAATATATAAATTCAAATGTTTTTTTTGTTAACAAAATCAAGCTCTTTGAAACTAACGTTTTCTACAGAAAAGCCAGCTCGTATTTTTAGTTTCGTTTTTATGCAAATAAAAAAATAAAATAAATAAATAAACAAAAATTTACGCCAATTAGCTTAAGCTTTACTTGGAATTGAAAAAATATTGATTATTGTCACTCTCTATTTTGTGCAAAACAGTTTTATTTTCTCATTGAAAATACATTTATAAATTTACGATTAAATCAAAAAAAACAAAACTTGTCATTTCAATTAAATATTTCATTTCACTTGTATGCAAAGACAATAACAAGTTTATATAAAAGATATTTGTTTTTTTTTTGACACCATGCGCATACTTGAAGTAACATGAATCATTAAAGTATTTGAATATTATGATAAAAATAAAAATAGAAATTGGCTTACTCAGTAACACGAATCCAAAAGCCAACAAACTATAAGCTGTGCGAATTTGTAAACTTGATTTTGTTTTTTTTTTCCTTTTTTTTGATAACAAAATTTCACTTTGATCAGGATTTCCTGTATCGCTTGTATCCAAATTGTAAGTATTTCGCTGCAATTGGCTGAGCACTTTCGAAATTTTTAACGATTTGTTTTTTTTTCCAGCACGCTTTTCACGCAGCGCCCCGACGTTACACAATCAGCTGGCCAACGGCGAAAAAACCAAATTCCCGAACCCAGGCCAACTTCAAACTCGAAAATGTATTTCAGGAAAAACGACTTGAGCGTTTTTCGCTTTTTTTCGATTAGCACCGAACCGAGCTTACACTATCCACCGAATTTGACGCGTTCCAGAACCGCGCTGCCAGGCAGACAAAAACAGACTCAGCTCAAGTGCGGCTTGCAAAAACGACAACACCTGACAGAGGCTCAATAGCGGCCTGACCGCGGCTTGACTGACGCTGCCAGTGTTGCCGTCGCTGCTGCTGACGCTGCTGCCGATGGCTCTGCTTTAACGCTTGTCTATGACGGCAACGGCAACTGCAGCGGCAGCGGCAACGACAGCGGCCTGATTGTAGGCGGTAAGCAGCTAAGCCAAGCTTTTGGGGTAGCTGGCCGTCACAGTCGCTGTCTCAGTCGCAGTCACAGTCGCAGTCACAGTCTCAGTCGCTGTCAACGTAAACGTCGCCGTCTCTGTTACAGAAAAAGTCAAATTGAGTGGCGCTGTCGATAGGCAGCTGAACGAAACTGTTAATTAATTACCTGAGCAACCTGCGGCTGTTATACGTCAGTTGGCTCAAGCATATATTTAAGCGTTTTTAAATACCCTATAATCGTAAAATGAATTGAATGTTACAGGCAGACGAAGGCAGAAGGAAGCCATTTCGTTAATTTCTATAAATTATCTATACATATATCTTCTTGATCAACAATCGTTTCGATTTAGCCTTGTACGACATCTCTGTTCATAGTAGCTGAAGATAACATATAGGTTTTCTGAATATTACAACATATTTTTAATATTTTCATAACAATCAAGGATGTAGACAAAATAGGGCTTTAGATTACATATCGAAATTCGATGATTTTTTTCGTGGGTGTTTTTACTAATTGCTGAATAACTACCACATTTATTGACCGATTTGGACAAATGTATACTTAAAATATTTGCAAAAGAATTGTCTAACATTATAAATCTTAAAAAGTATTTAAACGAATTTTTTAAATTTTTAAAAGACCAATTGAAACTCAGCAATTTTTCAATAATGCATAAAAACGTTCACATTTTTCAACTTTGAGGCAATGGTTTTAATTCTTATACCGTTAGAAAGGGAATACAATTATCTATTGAAATGCGAAATGTGCTTTAAGATCAAATAATACCTGATGTAGATATAAATAAATTAGTCCAAAGACTTCCAAAAAACTAGTTATTCGCGGTTTTCTCGAAAACCATTCTTTGAAAAAAAAAATTGTTTGCATTTTTGAAATCAGCGCCCAAAAATACATCAAAAAAAGTATATGAGAGCCCAGCTCCCTCGATTAAAAAAAAATATGTAAACTAGTGTAATTAGTTAATTTTATTATTATTATATTTTACTAGTTATTTGCTTATATAAATAAAAGAATTTCAGATCACTCGCTTTGTTTAACATTGAAATCTCCTCATTGTTGATATACCTTCAAATGTTGACAAATATAGCTTTGGTTTTTTATATTTTCATAAAGTTCTAAATAAATTTATTCATACTTAAAATTTGATTACAATTCTAGAAATATTCTATATATTATATTATAAATTCAATTGCTTTATTTTCACTGGAAATTGGCTTGTTTTGAAACTATTAAAGCGGGATGAATCAAATTTAATATCAATATTTCTACATACTATAAACCAGACAAGATACTTTGCCACTCCCAGTCAATATAGATATACAATATATACGACTCTAAGCCTGCCTCTTACAACAATACAAACAAGAACAGAGTATTCCGCTGTGGGTAACTTTTCTGTAACCGTAGTCTTACTTTTGTTTTATTTTCTTGATTGCTTGTAATACAATTGGGGTCTGAGAGTTCAAATAGCTTTATACCAAAGGTGGAATGACACTGTGATCTGTAACTGCGAGAGGAGCCTGCTGAGCAATTGAATCATCGACCATGTGACGCTGGAGTGCCCAGTTCACATCCGTCAGTTGATCCTAATTTGTATGCCTGCATTGTGCGCCCGAGACGTCGTTTGGCGTTGTTCGGTCATAAATTTTGCAGCGCTGTAATTTTCCTTTTATATATTTTGTATTTTTTTTATTTAATTTATTTTTTTGCGAATCACTAGACGGCAGGTAAGTAAGTAGAATTCTACAGTACACTCACTCTCTTGAAGCTTTAATCGCGACGCAGCAATCAATCACGTAATTGCCAGCGTGTTTGTTTCGCAGTTTGCATCTGTATCTTGATTTTGTATCTGTTCACACAACAAAAGGCACAAATCTATTAACTGAAATACATATATATGTATGTGCAAGCATACAATGTACGTATCTTTCTGGCAAATGACAAACAAAAGACGCATTAATTAAATTTGTGCATGTGTTGCTGTTGTTGTTGTTGTTGTATTTTAATGATGACTTTAACAAAAGCTTATATCTGATATGTACTTAAGAACACACAATTCAGCATATGTGTAACTGCTGATAAAAGCTCAATTAGCTACAATTGACAATGACATTGTGGCTGTAATACACAAGTCAAATTTTTTAATACAAAATCACGCATACGTCATGTGTCCATAATTTAATTCTTTTCCTTTTACTCTCCTGTTACGCTTGCTCTCTTTTTATATTTATTGCTAATTTCAGACTGCCAGACCCCAAAGATTGTCATTACTCTGTTATAAAAGATACTTATGCATCTCTTCTGGCAACTGTCGCATATTGCAGCTGTGGCAAGTGCAGCAAACGGCAAACTTATGAAAGCCACACTTTGTTGGCAGCTCCAGCTCCAGTTCGCTCGCAAGATTGTTTTGTAGAAAAAAATTAAATGCCAGAAAAACAACTGTCAATGTTTATTAAGAAGCGTTTTCATTTTATGAAGAAAATCCTGAATATACTTACTTTGATATTTTTTCATAATATGTAACAGTAAAATGTTCAATGCCGGAAATCATCAAAAACACGTTTGCCACAAAAAAAGCCTGCTATAAGTTTTATATAACCAATTGAAAAAAGTATTCATGGCTAAATATTGAAACTTCATGTATTTAGTATTTTAATCAAAATAACAAGAGCTTTATTTTTCGTTAATCATTTTTTTTGTTTATATTTATTTTCCAGACCATCCTTTACATTAATAATAAAGTGTGAAAAGTGGTCAAAATATTATTAATTATTCTTGAATCTAGCCCTTTCCGTTTATCTGTCTGACATCACTGGGTGTTTTGTAGTCGAACACACTCGACATAAACTATTATACGTATTATAGAGATGTGCATAAATATCGATAGATTGATTGAATTAACTATTTCACTACAAATTAACAACTCTAATCGATTATTTCAGAAATGCTATAAAAAATCATGTAATCTATCGATTCTGATAATTAATAAATACTTTGGATTTTAAAAATGCTATGTCTGGTCAAGGAAATCTTGTTTGGTTTTAGTTTTTTAATGTTTTTGTAATGATATATAAATTATTAATTTACTTTAAAGTGACTATTTTTATTAATGTTATTTTTCTTGGCTTTGAATCATTAATTAATCGGTTTTTCTTTTAAATTTATATACGATTAATCGATAAGGAATCGCTTGAGTTTTCTAAAATAAAGTAGACTTGGAAAAATCGATTTTAATTTATTAAAATAATTAATTAATTTCCTTTAAAGTGACTATTTTTCTAAATGTAATTTTTATTTTGGCTTTGAATCATTGATTAATCTGTCTTTTTTATATTTATAAAGGATTAATCGGTAAGGAATCGCTTGAGTTTTCTAAAATAAAGTAGAATTGGAAAAATCGATTTTGGAAATATTTACATTCATGCAACATGTAGGTTCAGTTTACAAACTATCAGTATTTTGCCTTAACAACAAAATCTATAATTACAGTAAACAGTCAGTGTGAAGGACAATTAATTTAAAATAATATTTGGGCTTTTCGATCGATTAAATGTATCAGCATGATTTCTGTGATAACTATAAAATTGAAGCACGTGTGATGTTCCGCATTCAACTAGCTTTATTTTGGACTTGCCTTGCCACCCAAATTGGCTAACACACACACACACACACACAGAGAAAACTAGGTATATATGTAAACACATTATCAACAATTATGATGAATAATATTATATATATTTTGGCAAGTCATGGTGCCTTTGGAATACCAAACTCGGCAAAGTAAACAAACAAATAGAGAAGCATAATATAAAAGTCAATGTCTGAATTAGCAACAATTCAGAGAGATAATTGCTATTACGGATTTGAACGCAAATACAGACAGCTTGTAGACCGCTTGTCACTGCATAATTATTACTATCTTGAAATAATGATGGGGGGAGGTTGAAGGATAGTGGGTCAATGGTGCAGAACCCCTCGATATGCGATTGGCGTGATTTAACATCGACGCTTATGTCAAGCTACCTGATTTATTTTATGACTCAACACATCAGCCGTACGGCATTCGACTTTAATTCCATCCATATAAAAACACACGTCATGATAGAACGCAAAAATTACCCACACTTTTAGCCTGTAGAACTGTGGCACTGTACAACTGTGGAACATTGTGCACACACAGTAAACCCCATTGAAATTCAGAGCAAGTTCAGCATCGGCCACAGCTACAAATCGCGCATACAACTCGACTGCATTTTGTGGGCATTGCCATCTTTCACCAGGCGTTCAGAGTTGAGCTTAGCTCCGATATTGCTATATTGGTATATTGGGGGGATTTTCGATGTGAGGGGAAAGTCGCCAATAAAGTCCCAAATGCGATTTTTCTAAATGCATTCAAGAGTTTTATTTATTGAGCAGCTTTTCTGTATGCGTGTGTGCACTATACACACAATCATATATATGTATGTATATGTAAGTACGTACGTGTCTGCGAACAAGAGGCCTGAGGCAGGTGTAAATATCGCAATAACAATTTATTTTAGCGTGTAAACAATTGCAGTTCAAGTGCAATTAAACGGTCGCCCAGTTGATTAGCTAAAAAACTTTTGATCATTTTATTGAAAATTATTGTTTAAATTGTGAGATGGTAAATACTTAATTCAATTTAGTATAATATTTCTAGGTATTCTATATATTTAAATAAATAAACAAAGTCCAGCGAGAAATGGTTTCCAGTTGACAGTGCTTGACCAGGAGATATCGAACTTTACAATCTGCAACCGTATGTCCGTAGTTCGTAAATATATTTACTTAAAAATATGTGTACACATTTGCATCATGCAGTGCAGTTCAAGCAGTTCAAGCAGTTAAAAGACAACACAAGCAAGCAAAACAATTGCTTCCTTCTTAGCCTTCAAGGGAAAACAGTTTCCTTAATAACTTTTCTGATTATTCTCCGATTTTTGTGATTTTTCAAGAGCGTTGAAAATCAACAACAATTTTTTTTAAATTACCTGTAATAAAAATTATGTATTGATTTTTGCATTGTTCTATGATGATTTTGTAGCTCTCATAATCTTTTAGATCGAAGCGACCATCTTTTTGAACATGTCAGCCAAAAATATATAAAATTTATGGGGTCGGAGAATGCTCTTTCTTTCTGGGGAAATTTTTGTAACATATTAAGATTAGATAATAAAATGCAATATACATAACTTCGAAAAAGGTTACAAGAATCATATTGGTTAGGGATACATCAGTGAAGGGTGTTAGCCATAATATTAAAATTGTTTTACTTTCTAAGTTAAAAAAGAAAAAACTACTTAAAAATACAATACTAAACACTAAGAATAGTTGAATAAAAATTAAAATTTTTCCAAGATATCAGTTTACAATTAAAAAAAAAAACAAAATCTTTAAATAGGTGTTTGCATATATTAAAACACATGTATACATGTTTATTTTACTAATATGTTACAATGCAATCAATATGACTGTTTAAAATTGAATTAAACGACCACACATTGTACTTTTAATTGCATAACAAAAACAAAATGAATAATTTTAAGACTAATTTTCGTACGTCATTAAATCTTGCACAAATAATATTTTTTTTGACCTGTAATTGCTACCTTATTGAATAAGTATTTGTTTTCCTTTTGAAATTAATATTAGGCAACAAAACTTTTAGAAATGGCACTTAGAATTTGTCTAAGTATATATATACGGTTATTCAAATGTACTCTGTGCACTTTGATTTGGACTATAATAACATACTATTATGGATTGAAACTCATTATAATTATAATAACACTAGTAATTTGCTTAACAGAAAGCTCAACTAATGTACAGAGGTACAAAAGGCAAGTCAAATATAATAATTATGGATGTTTATAAAGCAAACATAATTAAAAACATTACACTTTTTAAATGAGCGCTGTCAGTGGAATTAAGTTTAATTTATTCAAAGTGGTTAACAAAAACTTGAAAAACTGTAAATGTTTATTAAAACAGCAGTTGCCTCTGTGCAACGAACTAAGATATATTGAGCTCTCCCGATCTTATGGAAAAATGCATGAAACTAAAGAAACAGTTCAGTAGAAGAACTCGACTTTACATCTTGGAATACTTACAACCCAATTTTGCCATTAACTATTTTTAAAACAATTGAATTATTTAAAATTAAAAGTATACTTTTTGGAGCATGACGAAATAGACTCGTATTGACTTTTTGTTTAGGTTATGCCCGTATGTCCAAATACCTGAACCCAATCGAGTGAAATCGATGAAAATAATGTTAATGCCCATAGGTAATTAGATTCAAAAAATTTCATTGCGGTTAATTGAAATATAATTACCATACACGTGAAGTTAATTGAAATTCTGTATGAACAAAAACTAAAAGAATTTCAATTCAATAAAACATTCCACATCAAAATGAAAAGAGGGCTGAGAATTTTATTGCTGCTGCACGCATTTTGTTATACTGTACGGCAAAATAATATTTTTAAATAGTAATAAAAAGTTGTAATTCTGGGTTTATTTACAGGGTGCAGTTACCTTTAAAATGACGAATGCTGTTTGTGAATCCTATAACAAATCTTGGGTCGAATTTGATGTCTGCCGTCTCCGAGCTATAGACCGTGAGAAGGTCTGCTTTAATTTAGATGCAATGCTGCATTATCCTGTTAATAATGTAATCGTAAAAGGACAATTGATGAAAAAAGCGAATGGATACAAGCCTTGGCTATATAAAGCTACTTTTGATGGCTGTCAATTTATCCGTAGAAGAAATAATCCAATTATTAGATTGGTATGGGATCTCTTCAAGGAATTTTCGAACATTAATCATACATGTCCCTATGTGGTAAGTATAGATGATATAATAATATAATCATAATATAATATAAATGTCATTCAATTATTAGGGCCTACAAAGGATAAAAGACTTTTACTTAAGATATGAAAAGCTTCCCACCCCAATACCCACAGGTGACTATTTGCTTCTCCTTACGTGGATATTTAATAAGAAGCCGCAAGCTGCCACAAATGTTTACTTTACTTTCGTGGAGGATTTATGAAATATACAGAAAATTCTTTGAACTATTCAAATCGTCTTAAAAATCTATAAACATATACGCAAGGTCGTAGGCGCATGGGGTTCATTAGAAAAACATATTTTGAAAGCGAAAATTTGGAAAGAAAGAATGTTCACTTTATGTTTTCAACATCTTATTGTTGTATATTTATATAAACACAAGAGTTTAAAGAAAAATATATAAGTCAAATGAGACGTCATCTTTAAATCGAATAACTTTTTAAAAGCTTCAGTTAAATTTGACTATACAGAGGTCAAACATCAATAAGAAAAGTTTTGAATCAATATATGAGATTATGTTGAGAAAATAACTTATATTAATAAGAGAATATGTTCCCTGCCTAATATAAATGCCCTATTAATTTATTACAGGGTATAAACAAGATATAATCTTAATACCTAATGATTTTTAAATTACATATCATTATATTTAGAAACATTAAACCAAAATGATCGTTGTTTTAAGTAATGTCTCGGACAGAATGTGAATTTCAATTAGTTTTTATTATATGACCACATAACGATGTCTGATTAGTACACAAAAAAAAAGGCTTTTAAACAAAGGAAAAACAAGTGAGAATGCCGAAAATCAAATTCTGTTGTTCCCGATCAAGAATATGTATATGTATATGTACTTTATATAGTCCGAGATGACCTTTTTGCACATATTTATGACCCCCTTTTACTCCTTTTTATTAGGTATATGAGCATCAAAATAAGTAAATTTGATCAATTAAAAATAAAATTGTAAGCTCTTATATAGTGCATACAGTTGCTGAATAATTCTTATCCGATTACTGATCGACTTCCTTGTGTTCTCCCAACTAGGGACTATTTGGTATTAAAGTCTTGGAAATTTTATGGTAAAATTCAGTTTATCATAAATATTTACTTTAAAGAAGTTAGGAAATGTAAAACTGTTTTTATAAATTCTAAACAAACATCTCAAAAATTTGTTTTAACAAAATATCGTTAATTTATTTTTTGTTTTGGCTATATATTTTTATAACTCATTTATTTATACTTAATTTCTTGATTTATAAAATTTATGTTTATGTATACAAGAGTGCTGCAATTATATGCATTATCAATTGGTATTTGTCATATTATAAATATTATGCATTCAAAGACTAGGCACAATGGCTATATACCAGTACCATTACACTTTCCACTTAATAATTATTTTTTAAATAGCGCGCCTGATAATAACAAGTTCGATATATCGCGATAAGTGGGATGGGTCGATTACGGAAATATTTTTATCGCGCCGTGCAAGTGAACCAGCTCACTGCTGAACTGCACAACTCTATTGATTACTAAAACAAAAAGAATTTGGAAATTGCAAAGCTGCTTAACAGTTTTTTTAGTAATCATTAAAAGCAGCAAGCATGGATGTGATAAACAAATTCTACTCATCGGCGGTGCAAACAGTCTCGCAGCTGTCGGGAGTGCTTCCTGGCAATAATGTAACACGGGAGTACGAAGTCTTGGAGCAGGTTTGCACAGCGGGTGTGGGTAAGCGCAAAAACAATACGCTGACATATGCGAATTCAGAAAATGACAATAACAATATTAAAAACATTTAGGACTCATGTGGAAAGTTTACAATGGTCATAAGAAAAGCACTAAGCAAGAGGTATCTGTGTTTGTTTTTGAGAAAAAGGTATTAGAACGCTGGTCTAAGGATGATCGGGAGACAATGCTCGAGACACTGCGTCGCGGCGTTCAACAGCTTACAAAAATACGACACCCACATGTGCTGACCGTTCAGCATCCCCTGGAGGAGAGTCGGGATTCGCTGGCGTTTGCGACGGAGCCCGTTTTCGCGTCCCTCGCCAATGTTGTAGGTGACGCCGTGCGTTCAGACAAAAAACTCTACGATGTTGAAATACGACACGGTCTACTCCAGCTCTTTGATGGCCTTCAATTTTTACATAATGATGCCAAGATCGTACATCGCAATATCAGCGCCGAAACGATTGTGATCAACAAGAACCGCAGCTGGAAACTATTTGGCTTTGATTTTTGCATAGCCAATCAGCCGGCGACAAATGGCACACCTCATTGGCCATGTCGGGAGTATAGCACTTCAGTTCATGTGCTGGCACAGCCAAGTTTGGAGTATACAGCACCGGAGCTGGCTTTAAACAGTGTCAACACACCGGACAGTGATCTTTTCTCGCTAGGTAAGCAAATATTGCTAGTTTCTACCAATCCAATCCCAATCACTTTTCAATTATCTTTTAGGTGTGCTAATTTTCACAATTTACTCCGGCAAGCCGCTGAAAATGTTTGGCAGCGATTACAGCGGCTTTCGACGTTATGCCAACGAATTGAATCAACGAAAATATCCACCCATGAACACAATTCCAAGCGAGCTGACCGAAAGTCTGAAGGCTTTGCTGCATCCGAGCGCTAGTCTAAGGCCCAAATTGCATGAGCTGAAACAGATTACTTACTTTCAAGACGTGGGCGTCAAGACACTCAGCTATTTGGACTCGCTTTATCAGTGGGACAATCTGCAAAAGTCTAAATTCTACAAAGGTTTACCCCAAATTATACCCACGTTGCCGCATCGTGTTAATTTGCATTCCGTTTTGCCATATCTGGTAAAGGAGTTTATTAACTCGCCCATGATACCATTCGTGCTGCCCAATGTGCTGCTGATTGCGGAAATGAGCAGCCAGCGGGAATACTGCGATCACATACTGCCAAATTTAAAGCCCATTTTTAAACTTACGGATCCCATACAGATTCTGCTTATTTTTATGCAGAAAATGGATTTGCTACTTAAGCTAACGCCAGCCGAGGAAGTTAAGCAGAGTGTGCTGCCACTGCTCTATCGTTCCCTGGAGTGCGACATGCCCCAGATTCAAGAGTTGTGCCTGGGCGTACTCCCCACTTTTTCCACTCTCATTGATTACAATGCCATGAAGAATGCAGTCATACCACGAATTAAGAAACTTTGCTTACTTAGCAGCAATGTTTCGGTGAAAGTAAACTGTCTCATATCAATTGGTAAGCTGCTGGAGAACCTGGACAAGTGGCTGGTGCTAGACGAAATTTTGCCCTTTTTGCAGCAAATACAAAGCCGCGAGCCTGCAATTGTAATGGCCATAATAGGTTGGATTTTGACAACATAATTTTTGGACCTGTTTAATACTTGCGAAACTTTTCTTTTAGGCATTTACAAAATCGCCATGACCAACACCAAACTGGGCATTACGAAGGATGTGATGGCGCACAAATGCATACCGTTCCTGGTGCCGTTAAGCGTCGAAAACGGGCTGACTATAGCGCAATTTAATACAATCATTGCGCTGATCAAAGAAATGCTGGGACGTGTGGAGCAGGAGCAGCGTGAGAAGCTGCAGCAACTTTCCACTATTCAGCGGGATAATAAGTAACAAATCTGTTCAATATCTTGAAAGCAAACTGCTAATATAATACATTTTTACCAAACCATAGACCCAAGGATGCTTCCGAAATATTGGCCAATGAATTGGACAGCAATACGCTCTCGCCCACTAGCAGTTATGTTGGCAGCAGCAATGGCAACAAGAGCGATGATGATATGTTCTCCGGCTTCACCGTTGGACAGCCAGCTAACGCTGTGACGTCAAAACCAACAGTGCCAACACTTGCGCCTCCGAAGACCAGGGAACAGCTGAAGTAGAAACTCTAGTCAAAACTGAATGCCAAGATATTTAAGTCAAGATTTTATTATTACAGAATAGCGCACAGTACAAAGACCGATACAGTATCGAAACCGGACATGTTCTCATCGCTAATGCAAAGCAATCTGGGCAGCCTAACAATTGCCCAAAGCACAACAGCATCAGCAGCACCTAATCCTCAGCTAGCTATGCCCTTCAATGCCAGCAGTAACAACAGCAGCAACTGGCATAGCGCAAATCCACTAGTAATGAATCATCAACTAGCTTCGCCTCAAGCCAGCAGCAACAACAATTTCTCATCCCTGGACGATTTGGATCCATTTGGTGGTGGTGGTGGTGGTGGTGTTGGTGCTGCCAATCAGGCTGCCAAGCCCAACAATGCAAACGGTGCCAATATGTATACGCTGCAGCAGCCTACAGTTAACTATATTTATCCGTCGACATACAATGCGGCAAACAGTTTCAACACCATGCAGCAGAGCATCGGTCTAAATAAGTCGATGCAAATGGGCGCAGCAGCTTCTTCCACATCCCCCTTGATACCACAAACACAGATGATACAGTCGGCAACGGATAGCACTAATCTTAATACACTATCTCAGCAAGATATACTTAACTTCTTGAACTAGACACATCATTCCAAATAGCCAATGTTTTAACTAACTATTCCTTAATATATAATATAATATAATTAACGAAGCATGAATGTGAGTGTTTGTATGTGTGTTAGTTAGTATTTTAATTGAGAATTTGCTCGTTTACAGTAGTTCAACAAATATCAATTTTATAATGAATGACTGTGTATTATTTATTATTAGTCTAGGCAAAAAGTCAACCAACCTAATATATGTATATGTATGTGCATTGTGCAATTTGCTCCTTAGTGTATCTAAAAGTACACACGTTAGTTAAAATATAATATATACCTATATATGTTTAATCAATTAAAAACAGTCTTTAAATTTATTTAATTTATTTATTATCTCTGAGAATATTTTCAACCGCAATACTATTTCACAATTTTACGATTCTACAACAATTTGTGCTGTTTCCATTTTTTACATTCATTTCTTAATTTGCCTAAGGCGCTTTACAAATACTTCTAGACTAAAAGCTAAATAACAATTACGCATGGCAAAGCTTAAGACGAGTTTTGGTGTCTAGGTCTCGACTAGAATATGCGTGAATAGACTATGCATTCGGCGCTCAATTTCCTTGTAGACGAGCGAATTAAGTCCATCGGAGTGCAGACGCAGTGAAGCAGATCGCAGAAGAGCCATGCGATTTTCATTTGGAATTGCGTGCTTGTGCTTAAGCATTGTGTATTCGCTGTATGCAGGATCAAAGCGACAGATATCAACGCCAACCACCTTTAGACGTTCGTATAAATCATCATCTTCGCCACCCCAACCATGGTACAAATTTGACATACCATTGATCATCTTATATTGTGTTGTACTCATTGCCACCACTCCACCAAAAAGTGTCCGGTACGGCAAATGAAAGCGCCAGCTATCCAACGCGGAGCTCATGTGCCGTGGCTGTGATGTGCAAGCGTATATCTGACCCGAGTTAAGCGGCATCAAGTCAACATCGTGGAGTATCAGGCACGGATAACCATAACTGGCAGCCACATTGGCGCCAATGTTGAAGAGCATTGCCCGATTGAAGGGCTTGTGGTCGCTTTGCTCTACTACAAAAATACGATAATGGATTAGCTGAAGACGCAAATAGTTGTGCATGTAGCTGAGAAAGGCGGCGAGCTGCTCCTGACGATCGCGGTACGGCACAATGATGGCTGTACTAAAACGAGCACGACACTCTTCCGGTTGATATTCACCGCCCAGCCGTATTTCCTCGCCACGTAGAATTTTCTCGCGATGGAACTCATCGTAGACAAATCTGCTTTCCGCAAGAACCTCCTTGTAGCTGCAATCGATTGCCAGCTGAGATGAGATGTTCGGCGTGGTCAAGGCCAAAAGAGATTCCTCAATGTGCTCCTTATCGATGTAGTCATAGCGCAAAGCAAATCGATGAGGCAGCAAAAAGTAAACTATGAGAGTTAAGGCGCCACTGAGAATAAGTAAGTCATATATATGAAAACTGTGCTGGCATAGCCGTATTAACATTATTATATAATGGCAAATGAACGCTGAGGTTCATAGCTGACGTTTATACAACATTTTTATCCATAAAACCACGAAAATAATTATTTTGTGCACGCAACAACAATGGGTTTGGTTTTATATTTTGCTCATGCCCCGCATCAGTACTTAATTGTATGTGAACTTATCGATATTTGGCAAAAAATATCGTTAATTTTTTATCAGTAATGGTACTCTATTATTATTTTAGGCTATACATATTCCTGGCGGGACTTTGCAGCTTATGCCTTTGTAATTATTTAACTTTTAGAAAATATTATTGTCCATATTATGGTGCAATTATGAAAAATGTTTATATTAGGTTTCTAAAAAAAATAAGGGTATGAGTATATTGGGCTTTAACAATGTTCGGTAGATAACATTACCTCCTCATATTGAGGTATGTCAAAATTTAATACCTCCACATATTTACCCGTTTTAAATACTATTTCCTGACTTCCGTCCCTAAGAGTAGGTTCCAAGTATATAGTACTTGGAAGCTTTTGTGCGCAATTTACTCACTTGTACTACTACGTAAACACAAATAAACAAAAATTTGTACAAAAATAAAGTAATGTTATAGGAACAATTTTACTTAGCATATTTGTATACCTAAGTTTAAATGAATGCTTTTATCTTTGTAGATAACTCATACGTAGATAAGATAGACATTCACTGCTCATGGCAGTCGTTTGTCGGACGTAAAGCTGTGAACAGTTCCATACACATGCACATGAATGCTTAATTGATCAACAGAAATGTGCAACGCATTTAAGTATTATTTTTACCTTATATTATGCTGCTGTTACATTTTTGGATCACGGACTGAAGTTCACTTACACAAATGTACGTAAGACTTTTCAGTTTTGTAAGGGGTTATTGAATTTTATTATTTTACTTACAGTAAAAAACTGCACGGCGCTTACAGCTTGTCCGGATAATTCCATATGTACGAAAGTTGAACAGAACTTGAGTTGTGTTTGCTGGCAGGGATATCATCAGAATCCCGATTGGTCTGCAGATGGCTTTGATAGCAATGACTCGGACTATTGCACCCGCGAAGTAGCAAATAAAACTGTTATCATTTACAATAGGCTTCCTCCAAGTAAAGAAAACCTGGCAATTGCCATTTTACTGGTTTTGTTTGGAGTGATTGTTGTCACGCTGATACTTTACTGTTTTGGCGTAATACGTCCAATAAAGCGCACCCAGGCTGCATATCGACGCTTGCAATTGCGGCGAAGCAATCATCGCCGGCTAGAGGAGTTTGACGACATTGATATGACATTTCGTGATACACGCGACGCGGGAAACCATTCTTGAATTTGTGATAATTAACACAATTTTCGATTAATTATTTGCCTTCTATTGAGTGCCAAATAGATGATTAGCATACGGATCCATTTTAAAATTTTAAACGCGAACACCGCCATTTGCCAATTATTAGACCTGACAACAGTAAGCAGTCCATTTTGTACACCACATGAGATACAGATTCCTGACCTAAATTGTAATTATGAGGGAAAAACTTAATAATGATACTCTAAGCACTTAAGCCATTAACGATATGTAACACATAGAAATAAGAAACCAAAATTGTGATTAGTATATATAATATATATATATATGTATAAATAATATTTTAAATGACAGAGCGCTCATGTTTTATTCAACAATTTTATGAGAATTTTATTTTGGCTATCTAACTAGTAATTGAATTATAAACGTTTTTTTCCGAATTGAGAACAAGAAATACCATATTTCAATATTACCAAATAAAAACTGAAAAATACCACAAAATATCGATTAACAAATATATCGTGTGTATGTTTATTATCGAGGCAGCCTCGCTTACGTGCCGGCTGATGTATACAATTTATTTATTTATAAATAAATGCATTGGGTTCTTAAACCGAAAAAATGACCTCAATTATTAAATTGCACACCATTTCTGGTGCTATGGACGAATCGCCGCCGTGCTACATACTGCAAATTGACGATGTGCGAATACTGCTAGACTGCGGCTGGGACGAGAAATTCGACCAAAACTTTATAAAGGAATTAAAAAGGTAAAATACATTATCTCATATATTAAAAATTTAACGCATTTCGTTTTAGGCAAGTGCACACTCTAGACGCAGTGCTGCTCTCTCATCCAGATGCTTATCATCTGGGGGCACTGCCATATCTTGTGGGCAAGCTGGGACTCAACTGTCCAATATACGCAACGATACCTGTCTTCAAAATGGGCCAAATGTTCATGTACGATTTGTACATGTCGCACTTTAATATGTACGATTTCGATCTGTTTTCGCTGGATGATGTTGATACAGCGTTTGATAAGATAACGCAGCTTAAGTATAATCAAACGGTGTCCTTAAAAGGCAAAGGTTATGGCATATCCATAACGCCACTTAATGCAGGCCATATGATTGGCGGCACCATTTGGAAGATAGTCAAAGTAGGCGAGGAGGATATCGTTTATGCCATTGATTTCAATCACAAGAAGGAACGGCATCTCAGTGGCTGCGAGCTGGACAGACTGCAGCGACCGTCGCTGCTTATTACCGACGCCTACAATGCACAATATCAACAGGCACGACGGCGTGCACGTGACGAGAAGTTAATGACCAACATTCTACAGACTGTACGCAACAATGGCAATGTTCTCATTGCTGTCGATACGGCGGGTCGAGTGCTGGAGCTGGCACATATGCTCGACCAGCTGTGGAAGAACAAGGAATCTGGATTAATGGCTTACTCCTTAGCGTTGCTAAACAATTTCAGCTACAATGTAATTGAGTTTGCCAAGTCACAAATCGAATGGATGAGCGATAAGCTGACCAAAGCCTTTGAAGGTGCACGCAACAATCCCTTTCAGTTCAAGCACATCAATCTCTGTCACACATTGGCCGATATTTACAAGCTGCCTGCAGGTCCCAAGGTAGTTCTGGCTAGCACACCAGATTTAGAAAGTGGCTACACGCGTGATCTTTTTATGCAATGGGCCAGTAATCCAAACAATAGCATTATTTTCACAACTCGCACTGGACCGGGCTCGCTGGCCATGGAATTGGTGGAAAATTCAACGCCGGGCAGACAGATTGAGTTGGACCTGAGGCGACGAGTTGATCTTGAGGGCGGTGAACTGGATGAATATTTGCGCACTCAGGGCGAGAAGCTAAATCCGCTCATTGTCAAGCCAGAAGTTGAGGAAGAAAGCAGCTCAGAGTCTGAAGATGACATTGAAATGAGTGTAATCACTGGCAAACATGATATTGTGGTACGGGCCGAGGGCCGACATCATTCCGGTTTCTTTAAGTCAAACAAGCGGCATCATGTGATGTTTCCCTATCATGAGGAGAAGATTAAATACGATGATTATGGTGAAGTAATCAATTTAGATGATTATCGTATTATGGACACTGGCGGCTACGACTATAACATGGAGGAACAAAACAAGGAGAATGTCAAAAAGGAAGAGCCAAATGTGGAGCAGCAAGCGAATGGAAATCAGGACAATGATGTACAACTGCTGGAAAAGCCCACAAAGTTGATTAGCCAACGCAAGACCATCGAGGTCAATGCACAAATACAACGCATTGATTTTGAAGGACGCTCCGATGGTGAATCAATGCTTAAGATTCTGTCACAGCTGCGACCGCGACGCGTTATCGTGGTGCATGGTACAGCAGAGGGCACTCAGGTTGTGGCCAAGCACTGTGAGCAGAATGTTGGCGCCCGCGTCTTTGCGCCACAAAAAGGTGAAATTATCGATGTGACAACAGAGATTCACATTTATCAGGTGCGCCTTACTGAAGGTCTCGTCTCCCAGCTTCAGTTCCAGAAGGGCAAAGACGCTGAGGTAGCCTGGATTGATGGCCGTCTGGGTATGCGCCTCCAGGCCATCGATGCACCAAATCAAGAAGTAACCGTTGAGCCGGATGCGCAGGAGGGAAAAACTCTCACCCTGGAGACGCTCGAAGAAGACGAGATTCCCGTGCACAACTCAGTGTTAATCAACGAGCTCAAATTGTCTGACTTTAAGCAGGTCCTTATGCGCAATAACATTAACTCGGAGTTCTCTGGTGGCGTTCTTTGGTGCTGCAATGGCACACTGGCTCTGCGACGCGTCGATGCCGGCAAGGTGGCCATGGAGGGCTGCTTGTCAGAGGACTACTACAAGATACGGGAACTGCTTTATGAACAGTATGCCATTGTGTAAAGAATAAAAGAAAACTGCATACAATTACATTTGAATTATATTTCTTTATATCTTCAACGAATTCGGTTAAAACATTAGCATGGGATCATCAGGGAGCACGCGTCTCTTCTTCCATTCTTCTATTTCCTCCTCGGTGGGTGCCTTAACATCGTACATGCTATTGTACGGTCGCTTGCGATCGTCAGTTTCTTCTGGCCGATGCTTGGAGCGGGGTAAAGACGTATTTTCCTTCTGTTCTATTTGATCCTTTTTGTTTCTGCGTTGTTCTTTTGCCTTCTTTTTCTTCTCGCGCTTCTTGGACTTTTTCTTTGATTTTTTGGATTTATGCACGGGCTCTTCATCTTCGGATAATTCTTCGGAACTGGGCGCAGAGTCCTTTTCGGAGCCAGAACCTACTTTCTCAGTTTCTGCCATCAACTCTATTCTTGGCAAGGCATCTACCACAGGTACGACAGCGGATGCACTCGAAGTTATGGAATGCTGCTGGTCTGAGTAGCCCTCCGGTTCCTGCATACCCACACAATATGAATTTTTGATGAACGATTTGCAACATTTGTAGCCCCATCGGCCGGCATTCCAATAGCTGCCCCATATAGTCGTATGATTATTAATGTACACGTCCTCTTCATAAATGCTGCGTGCCTTGGGCTTCTCAATGCCTTTGATGACTTTACCACTGCGTGAGTACTCTACATACTCCTCGGTCTGGGCAAGCAGCAACGATTTAGATGGCACCTCAAGATGCTCCTCGCCGCCATACTTTTCAACAATGTCTGTTTTCGTCTGCAATATAAATTATATGAGTACTTATTGGAGTACGTGGTTTCTTAACTTACACTTGACTTGAACTGTTCCTTCTTCTGTTCGTACTCCTTCTGCAGCAGTTCCAGCTTTGTGGGCTCGGCAAGCAAATGCACATCGACACCTTTACCGTGAGCCTCCCACGCAAATAATTGTGCAGTGGCCTGAGCTGTGGTGTCCCCAGAGAATCGCACAAAGTTCTCACCCGCAAACTCCGCTCTAAAAAATTCACATTTAATATGGAAATTGGATATTATAAATATGTACTATTCTTACTCTTCCGCTGGTACATTTGGATTGGGATTATCGCGCATAGAACGGGTCTTGGGGTCATAGTAGGCTGAATTTGGATCCAAATTGCGCAAATATTTTGCTGTATCCTCTCGAATGCGCAAATTACGCACTGTAATACGCTGTTTCGAATCGACTTTTGTGCCCGGCATGTCCACCTCGTCCACGTATTTATCCTCGTTGCCCTCCTCATCCGAGATTTCAGCATCAGGATCTTTAAGAATTTTTTATATTGATATTTTATCTATATTCATTTAATTTATTGCTAACCATTCTTTAATTTTTCTGCCTTCAGCTGGCGCTTTGCTTCCTCAACCTTTTCATACTCTTCGATGATTTCACGATGGTTGGCTGGATCGTATGAGCTCCAACGATCCCGCTTTTCATCATAGTTAATCGAGGCATCGGTCACAATGTGCTCGTCGTGCACTACAATAGATTCGGCGTATTTGGCCTGAACCTTGCGCGGCCTCTCTAGGCAATCCTTCTTTTTGTGCGTCATAGCTCCACAATTCTCGCAAGCGCCCTTGCGAAACTTCGTTACCAGTTTGGTCGTGTCCAATCCCTTGGGTGCTCGGTTGTCCAATTGGCCACGCTCATCCTCGTGCTGTGGCCGCTGATGCTTAAGAGTGGGCCCCTGGGAGCCATAGTACCAAGGTGCATTGGATATATATTGTGGAATATGTGGATTAATGTCACGTCCTTCCTCATCAACGGCGGCTGGTGCGGTACCCGCCTTTCTGGCCTCTTCCAACTCCTTGGCTTTGCGCCAATCTTCGCGTGACTTTTTCTTGGGTTCCTCCTCTGTATCTTGATCATCCTTATTATGGATAATTTGCGATACAGGCGTACGCATAGGACCCGAACTCATTGTCGTGGTGTTTTAATCAGCTGCTAAACTATAGAAAATAAACAAGCTTTGATTGTTTTGATGCAAGAGACTCAAATGAGAAAATGTTCTTCAATTGAACTGGATGAATTAGAACTTAGCAGATAGTTCGTTCGCTCGATATATTAGCGAGTGTTGCCAAGTTGGCTATTTTTTTGTCGTGGGTTTAAAATTATTGTGGAGAACATAAAAATTATTATAATTGCAATGAATGGCAAAAATATTACTTAATTATATTGAAATAATAAACTTAAAATTTAAATAAGTTATATTAATTGCAGTTTTATATCGCAAGTTTACTAGTTCATTAATCTACACTTGACAGCACTACCAAATCGCAATAATTAATTGATAAATTCTTATCGATAATAGTGCGCATTTTCCGCGATGTGCAATAACAAAAATATGCCATTCACTTTAAACACTCACATGAGAATGGCTGTTCGCAGCAAACAAGTGACTGGCTACTTTGACGGCGTCTCATTCGTGTAAAAATTATACTACTGTGCAGTCGCGTTCACAAATTAAACGCTTCGAGTTTTGATTTAGTTGTTAAAATCATTCCAAACATATAAACAATCAACTTGCCTTGTGCATTTACACATTAAACTCAATACTAACTGAAAAATCGATTAACTAAAAATGGTAATTACAACAATGCCAAAGTGTCGCTGCTGCGGCGCAGCGCAAGCTGCTTGCCAGCAGCGCTTCGACATACTGTAGTTTATTGCGCGTGCCTCGCGTAGCGACCTTAAATATTAATGTACTCACGGCACACGTAGCGCTAAAATTGGGTATTACCCTGATGTTTGCAACCAGTGCGCGCTCCTTTTCAAATGTGCAAAATTTACCTAGTGTTATTGTATGGCTCGGCGGCAAAATGTTCGTCCCTAACCTAAAACTTTGCCAGTGTTACTTTTGCCGCCACCATTTTGTGTGACATTAATTTGTGCCTTCTGTGTGTGTTGTTTATGTGTTTTTACTAATTTTGTACGCTATTCTATTCTGCAGGCTGGCGGTAAAGCAGGCAAAGATTCTGGAAAAGCCAAGGCGAAGGCGGTTTCACGCTCGGCGCGCGCGGGTCTTCAGGTGAGTTACTGTTGTTGTCTGTACCAAATACAGTTTTGGCGCCTTTTTTTACTCTGCTCACTTATTGTGAACAGGGTGCGTTTTTATGCGCATACATATGTATGTAACTGTATGCATGTACAAACGCTACTTTGGGGGTAGCAAAACATAAACAAGACCAATTTTGTAATGCCTTTAATTCCTTTATTTCCAAACAGTTTCCCGTGGGTCGAATTCATCGGCACCTAAAGAGCCGCACAACATCTCACGGACGCGTTGGTGCCACTGCCGCCGTCTACTCTGCAGCCATCTTGGAATACTTAACTGCTGAGGTAAAATTTTTCCCGCTCTAAAATATATTTTGCGTTATTTATGTGTTTTTTGCTAAACAACGGTATTTAATTAAGTATGTACATACGTATGTAGATATGTATTGGGTACATTGTTGACATCGGCATTTGTTTACATGCTTGCCTGCTTAACAGAAAATTATGCTGCTTTAACAGTCTGTTAGCGCTAACATTTTACAATAAGTTTTATATTCAAATGCTTCTTTATACACAAGAAAGTTAACTTTAGAGAGTTTGAAGGATAAAATATAGATAGAAATTAATAATGGTAATATTAATACATTTTTTTTTTATACAGCGCTAAATAACTTATTTGGAGTGTACTAGTTCACAATATGATTTTGCAAGTTGTCCAATGGGAATTTTAATTTGAAATCAATTGAATTTACTCTAGAAGTTTATTTGGATCTCAAGAACATTAATACAAATTAAGAAAAGAATTGAGCTAAAGTCTGAGCTATTGGCATAAGAATTTAGTATGTAAATACTTTGTCACTTAATTTGACATTATGAAAGCTTGACTGAATCTTATGAAACCCTTACTAAAATTTGTTTATTTTCTTTGCAGGTGTTGGAGTTGGCAGGCAATGCATCGAAAGATCTGAAAGTAAAACGTATCACGCCGCGTCATTTGCAATTAGCCATTCGTGGAGACGAGGAGTTGGACAGCCTTATCAAAGCAACCATTGCCGGCGGCGGTGTCATTCCGCATATACATAAATCGCTTATTGGCAAGAAAGAGGACACCGTACAGGACCCACAGCGAAAGGGCAATGTCATTCTGTCGCAGGCTTATTAATAATATCCCTTTGAACATTTCGAAATACAAATTTTATATCTATGTTTAAAAAAAAAAAATATAAAAAAACCAAGCAAAACTAACGTGTTGTAACCATATTGTGCGTGCTACGTAAAGAAGCATTAATCTAATTTACAACAATTCTAAACAAAAGGACCTATTCCCCCCTACCCATCCATCGATACCTCTTGTCAGCAACCAACACATGAGCATCAACACACTTATATGTACGCACTATTACACAAACAAATGTAAACTTAATTGTCAACTGCAATGTTAATGAGAAATGAGCATAAAACGAAAGCAAACTTAATTTAGAGCAAAGTAAATTACACAAATAAATTTAATAAAACTTTAAATAAAAAATAAAACCCCAAAATGTTATTCGACACACTTTATTAGAAAATTGTTAAAATATATTTTGTGCGCAAAATACATATTAAAATTATATTATTAATAAAAAGAAGAATCTGAAATTAGCCCAACAAATGTGGCACCGCCTTCTGCACATCATCGCAACGCTCGTTGAGATCCTCTGCATCCAGCTCCAGGCAGGCGCCCCACTCAACCAATGTGATGCGATGATCTTTGTTGGCATCACAGGACTCCAGGAAGGGAGCAATGCAGTGCTCCAGGCTGACTAAGGGCGCACGTATGGGGAACAGCTCGTGACGGGACACAGAGCGATCAGTGTCGCCATCCAGGTCACACCACTTCCATACAGCAGCATTGGCCCAGCGGCGCGAGTTGTTGGTCTCGGCCTCTAGTTCCATTTGCATATAATGATCTGTCAACTCATCGCGCTCGGCCAGATCACGCATCACGTTGAAGAGCCAGTCGCGCATGCGGCGTGGGAAGTCTTTAAGATCTTCGCCATCGCAAACTCGCGACTCGTGGCAGGCGCCATAGTAGTCAATATGTAGATGAGCATTGTCCGGATGACGGCAGCCCTCATCCTTGATGTCACACCAGCAGCGTTGCTGATAGACGGCACAATCCGAAGCCCAGGTCTCATTTTTATTGGTGCACACACGGCGGCGCACATCCGACTCATCGGGACACTCGGGAATGCATACGCATTCAGGCTTGTCCAAGTTGAGCTGGCAAATGCGACCGGCGCCACAGAAAATGGTCTCGCAGGGATCCACCTCGACAACGGGATTCAGTAAGTTATGCTGCACATCTGCCAATTTTTGGGCTAGCTCGTTCTCACGTGCCAGATCTTTGTTCTAAGAAGATGCAATAGTTAACAATTAATATTTATATCATCTTGGCGCACTTACCTTGGCCTTCTCTTCCAACAGCAGAAGAAACTCCTCATCGTTATCATCAAACTCGGCTATGTCCTCCAAGTCAAGATCAGCCAAAGCTTCCTCCAAATTTTCCTCAGCGTGCACTTGGGACAGTGCCAGCAGCCCCAAACAGAGCAGCAGCCAAATCGAACGCATCTTGCTAGAAGTTTTCCTCAACTGAAAATGCCCAAGTTGAATTATGTGCAAGATCGTATATTTGTAATATTCCAATAGGTCAAAATGTTTATATGTATATGGAAGAATTAGATTTTGAAGAATGATAAGTCTTGGGTTATGCATGACAGTTTATAATATTCGGGAGCTGAACGTATTATTATGATCTAAAAAAAATATATTATAATATTTAGCAGTTGCTTATAAGATCTTTATAAATTGCCAAACTCAGAATAGTCTATGAAAGTTTTTTTTTTAATATTTCCAAGTATATATTTTAATTCTAATAAGTTTTCAATTATTCAAACCGGAACTCAAATAAAATAGAAAACTTACATATGAAACGCTAAATAATTTTAAAGTCATTGTCTATAATAAAAATTGCCTCACTAAATATTGAAAGAATTAGTTCCTGGCCATGCAAAATATTTTATTAATTTTCTTATTATTACATTGCTATTTTTATAATTGATCAATTCCTCCGATCTTACTATAATATTAATACTATTTAAGCTATTTAATTAGATTAGATATGTAAGTGCATAAATGTTTTAAGTGTTCAAAGATGTTGAATTTCTATACACGTAACAAACTAAGTATAAGCTTAAGATTATCTAGTACAGTTGCACAGAGTATATCCGTTTCAGAAAGTTTTTTATTTAAAGTTTTTTGATTGTTTCAACATTTTAAGAGATTAAGTTACATAATATTAATATTTATCATATATTTTCAAGGTTTCTTTAAAGAAATTTATTTTATTTTTAAAAGCAATACTGTTGAAAATAATAAGACCTTGCTGAAATTCTGTGCATTATTATATTATGTATATATAGTGAATACATATGGATGTGTGCCACTGTCTAATCTCTAAAATGTTAGGGTCAAACAGGGTCGCGCTTGAGTTTGGCCTTCATTGGAGACGCAGCTGAAATTTCTGGCAAATTCGCGCTTATTGATGAACCAAAAAAAAAATATTCCTTTTTTCTTCAACGCCTCGAGACTGTACAACTTGCTGTAAATTTAAGCAACCCTCCTTATGGGGTTGCTTACAGAATGTTGCCCCGTGAAGACGGCACATTTCTGAACTTTAATGTGTAAGCGAGTTCAAATAGCAATATAACAGGAACCTATGTGGACTTTGATGAAAACAATGTATACCTATTGTTGACGGTGTATATAAGGAAAAATACTCAATACTTTTTAAACTATATTGGGGTGAACTAGCTTTAAAAAAAAAACACTCCAACTAGACTTATAGCTGAGCTGTTGTACCCATTCGACATAAACGCATTAGAAACACAATTTTTCCTAATAGGAAATCTAACATACTGCACAATTTGGTATTTTATTTAAAATTTTAAACACCATTTGCTGCTCTTGACAAAATAGGAACTATATTTTTGTGCAAAAAATTCAAGTTCCGTGAACTCTTTAAAATTGTTTGCGAATATTGAAATGAAACTTTGATGCATTGCGGCTCTCCATCACCATCCAAAGATTGCAAACTACATTTTAGCACTGAAATACATTTGACGGTATGTTAAACACATGTTTTCCAGTTCAAAGCATTTTCCAAATGTTTATGATTGTTGTTTTGGCATCGAATCAACATTTCTGAAATCATTTCTATACTTACAAAGTAGGCACAGGGAAATGTATTAAGAATATTGTACATGATTCTGATTAAAGCTTGACCTTAATGCTGGGGTAACACAAAAAACTATGGGCTAATACATATTTTAATCAGTATTGAGTGTCGCAACAATATTTTATAGATCTATATAAACCTATATACATATATAATATATGTTTTGTAGCTAACGACAAAAGCGAACGTATCACATAAGCTTGGCCTGTGCTTATCTGTCGCATGGGTTTCCGTTTTGTGGACTCTGAAGTAGACTTAAGATTTGCTTAATCGCTACCAGAGCAAAAAATCTTTACAAATGCGCATTGTTTCTTTGAAAGTGGCACATCAATCCCCATGTATATATGCACATATATCTTGGCATTACAACAATTCCAGGAATATTTAAGTTGATGCTGCATGTTTATGAAATTGTTGTGTATCTCTGTGTGAGTGAGATTCGTTGTAGCTGCAGTTTAATTATAACGAAAACCGACAAAGAATGACGTGATGCATCGCATATAGCTACAGATACATTTTTTATGCTTGTGTGGAGCGCAAAATTTTTCATTCTAATCGAAAGATACACTGAGCAAAAAAATTTAAAGAAAATATTATTGACTGAATTAAGAGAATTAGCTTAGCGACAATTATCCAAAATTTCAGATTGATATTAAGATTCATAGGCGAAAGACAAAAATTATAAACTAAAATTTAGAATATATTCCTTTGCTGTTACTTTAGAGATCAATTTGCAAACTTTAAATTTTAATTTAATTTTTTTAAGAAATATTAGAAATAAAATCTTGAGCATTTAAGCTTTGGGTCAAGGTTTTGAATCATGATAGTATTGCACAAACACAAAACTTATTGAAATCCAAAACGCGTTCTTTAAGTGTAGCAATTGAAATGAATTTGCGGAACTGCAATTTGATGATGACACTCATGAATACAAGCCTAACCTTGTAACTTGTCAAATATTGTATAAAAAAAAACTATCACTTTCTTATATATCGTATTTCTATACAATTAGTATAAAACTGGCAACAATTTCACAAAATAAATTGGCAATAAATTGAGTTCAATTAACTTGCATTTCAATGTCCTAACGCAGATTATTGAACTTGAATATCAATTTAAAGCTGAGCACGCAGAAAAGCTATTGCACTCGAATTTCAAAACTTTGGATTAATCACACTTAGCTGGGTCAGGTACACTCCGTACAATCGTTTTGGCAGTCGTTTTTAATACTCACAATATGTTTTAGTTCCTTTACAATTTGAAATTATAATGTCCAATCGCGACGACAGCCGACGGATGACTGTTTGGCCAGGCAGAGAGCTAAAAGGCGATTATAGATCGCCCCCATATCGCTAAACTGGAGCACATACACACGAAAATAAGAAAACATTGGGATCGTCCAACTTGTTGGCTTCCAACATGTTCGTTGCAATAATAAAACACAGATTTTTTTTATTAAAAAAATAGAATTTATTACTTTTATTTGTACGTACAGTAGTTTGTGAACAATATACAATTTGTATATTGTAATATATAGATATTATTGTAGTAACTTACCTTAGATTGGAAGACCGATGTTGGGGGTTTTTGGTATTTGGCTTTGTTCTGTTCTTGTTCATCCAGCGGGTCTTATGGGTTTGTCATTTTGGAAAAGAAATAGTTGTGTGGTATTTTAGAAATGCTGCATAAATATTTTTGTACTATGTTAAATACATATTAAGAGGCGGTACTTAAACAGGCCTAGAAACTATATAGTATATGTATTATATATTTTGATGGTCCTAACGATATATTCACTAACTTACCTTAAGGCTTGACGCCAGACTTCAAAACAGGCAGAATCTTTATAAATATGCTATATAGCTTCATATATGCATACGATTAACTAAGTTACTAACTGTTAATTACAATAAATTAGTTAATTAAGTATGAACTTAGAATGCTTCCGTTGTTAAACGAGACTTACTTAAAATTGATTGATATTTTGATCAGCTCAAATAAATATTTAGATACATAGTGTGGGTTTTAAGTATTTATTTATTTAAAAATAAATATATATATATATATATATAGTATGTATATATGAATAATTCATATATTTTTTTCATAAATTTATATTATGTATTCAATAGTTATATATTTGTATAGGTTTGCATGTAGTTTGTAATGTAGTAAGTAGTAGAACTAAATTAAACTGGCAAATTAGGGACTAAGCTCTCTTAGTTAACCTCATCCAGAATTAAATACATATATATCGTATATAGTAATTTAGAAAAATTGCATAAATGAAATCAATTAAAGCCTTTGGCGTGAGCTACAATACTTAAGCATATCGAGAGAGATAAAGCAACATCTATAGTTATAAATTAATGCTAAACTTAGAGTTCATGTCGTGGTTGTTTTTCTTTCTTTTTTTTTTTGTTAACACATAGTAAATACATTAGTTTTTTTTTTTTTAATTTCAAAATTTTTCACACAAAAAACAAAATAGATCCATTTCTTATTTTAATTATTTTTTTTTGTTATTATTCGTGGATTTAGCAGGATTAAATAAGGATTTTGCTGTGCACATATCAAAAAGATCCAAAATTTGTAACCATTTAGTTTCAGTAAGAGGAAACCGTTTTCAACTTAACATAATTATATAAGTAGAGTGTATATCAGACGGTCACATACATACTTATGTATATATATTTATATACAATTATGCTTATAAAAAATTGACAATAATTTTGATATCAACTCGTTTTTAAATATAAATATATCTATATATATATAAGAACTTTATTAAAACCTTGCGCATCCGTGCGTTGCTCACCAGCTCTCCGTTTGATTTTATGTTATTTTACTGGACGTATTTTTTGGTTTTATGCTCGACAGCCAATATTTTATTTTTAAAACGAGCATTAAGGCGTCTAATAACTAAAATACTATACGAACTAGCTCAATAAGCTCAGGCTAAAGCTGTGAAACTTGTGTGTATGTATTTTACACCCTGTACTCATTAATAGTTGGTTAAACATAAAACTATGTAAATGTATGTAACAGGCATAAGGAGAGATAATATATAATTACTTATGTAAATATATTTTTGATCAGCAACCTCGTCGATATAGCTCTGTCTGTCTGTTCGTCTGTATGAACCGATCTCAACTATATAAGCTAGCGATAACCATATCATACGCATATCAAGTTTATTTCAAATGTTTGATAGTTCCCCCTCGCAAATCGTTAATATTTATACAATTTTAAAATTATTACTTGATATTTAGCATGCGCAATTCTAATATACATCTAAATATGCTGTATAAATTCCTTCGCGATCGGATAATAAAGACTAAAGTTATTGAAGATTTAGTTTACGTGGAAACGCAGCTGGCAGCAGCGCAGTCTGTAGTCAGCTCGGCGTGCCGCCTGATGTTTTGTGATTGCCTGTATTTTTGTATACATGATGATTTTGGACTGGGTACAGGGTGTACCGTAGTCGGGTATACTCGACTACAGCTCTCTTACTTGTTTTAACATGCTTATGGTTTAATTTGCTTTAATTTATTACAAAAATACAATTACGATTTTTAGATGGCGAGCCTCGCACAGGCGCTTGATTTGATATATATTTGTATAGACTGAGTTACAATTTAAGTATACATAAATATAATATATAGTATATGGAAAAGGAGAGAGAGAGAGAGCACTAGTTTAATAAGTTCTATTTATGTTTACAATATATATATATAAACTATATTCAAATAACGCAAAAATATGTTTCGTAAATAAAGCATGGCAAGTTATTTTTATATGAAACGAAACGTATATGGTTACAACTTCAAGTTGTATCCATAAAGATCTTATTATAATTTCAATGTGTCACTTAGATACAAACATATATAGATGGGTATCAATCATTCAATAAATAACATTAGTTCTTAAGTTCTATAGAGTTAAAAACCATAATTAGTTGTCCTATGATCAGTTAGATAAATAGAAAGAGAGACAACGCAGTTATAATGTATCCTGTTTTTAGTTTCTAAGCGAGTGTGTGTCCTAGCTTATAACAAGCCTATTTTTCTGTATTTGTATGTATTTTGTATTCTGAGCTTATGTGCTGCACTTAAGGCACACACAAAAAGGCATCTAAATTAAAGAGAATTTTAAATATTAGTACTTTAGACATTTCAGACATATAATATAAATATAATATACTTATAAAGAGAAGGAGGGCAATAGAAGAGTCTGTATTTGGTACCTTAAACTTTGCTTTAATTGTACTATGCATAAACGTACCACAACAGAGACAACCAAATGCCGAGCACAGATGGCAGCCTCTTGCTTTACTTACCTGAATTAACGACGATATTTGCTATTGGCGCTCGCGCCGGTAGCCACCGAGCCATTTGAAACGCTTTTGGGTACCGGACCCGAGGTCGGACCATTGCCACTAGGCGGCGGAGCTGCAGCATTGTATGGCGCATAGCCCGGTGCAGGTGGCTGTGCGTTGTCTAAAGAAATTCGTATAAATAACATGAATTGAATCAAATTTAAACTGATATCATTTAAATGCCATCACTTACGATAGTTGCTGGGCGGCGCAGCCGAGTACGGATGCATGCGGTTGCCATTCATATTGCCGTGCTTGCTTGGTCCGCCACTATAATTCTGTTGATAGCCACTGCCAAAGCTTGACGGAGGCGGCTGCTGCTGTGGTGGTGGTGGTTGCTGATGCGGCGGCGGACCCTGCGTTAGCGGCATTGAGCCGGGCACAGGTGGAGCTGCATATTCCGGCATATTCCAATTACCCATCGACGGCGGTGGCGGACCACTGCGTTGATGATTTGCTGCCTGCACGCCAGGCGTGGGTGGCTGCACTGCTGGCGGACCGCCCCATTGATTGGCGGCGTGCCACTGTTGAGCACCCGGCGGTGGGGGTGGTGGTGCATTCCAACCATTCTGTGCGGGTGGATAACCGTTCCATGCATTCATTTGTGGCGGCGGCGGCTGCTGATAATAGGGTTGCATGGGCGGCGGCGGTCCCCAATAGTTGTAGTTTGGTGGCGGCGCTGTCATTGGCGGCGGTGGCGGCTGATGCTGATACGGCTGCATTTGCTGTGGTGGAGGTACTGGGGGACGGTAGCCGGTCGGTGGCATGTTGGCCTTAGGCGGTGACTGCTGCTGCTGCTGCATCTTATTGCCATTGGCAGCAGGACCTCCCTGTGGCATTCTGTCCTTTTTTTCCAGATTGTAAATGGACTTCTTAACATCGACGAGCACATATTTAATGGAGTGTTGTCTTTGAACTGTGAAGGAATTGATTTTCATTAAATTAATTGTACTAAAAAGTGGACTTCAATTGAAATAATAAGTTCAGTTATTCAATTCTTCACGATCGATAGATTTTATCTTTTTAATTTCGTTGTTATTTTGATTCAATTTGTACGCATTTCAGCAATCAATTAATTTAAAATTAATAAAAGTTTTTAAAAATAAAAGAACCAAGAAGAATGAATACCTATATTTTGACATTATCTTATTTCTATTTGCCGATTACTAAAATTACTTGTTAATAATTATTTTAACTTTTTTTCATTAGAACAACGAGGAATTTTAAGTTTTTTAAATATATTAAAAAGTTACGATTATTATCATTTACATACATGGAAAGGTATGTAAATATTGTTGCATTTTTTTATAAAGTGAAGTTTGCATATAGCTGGCTCTCCACGTTATTGAAAACCGAATTTTTTTCTTTGAGCTACAAATAAAATCATTTCAATGCTCCTATTAAAATATTTTTTTTCTCTCATAAACTATCATATACTTTCTGAGATCGGAATAGACTCCTTCCATGCATTACACAAATTCTAAAAATTGACAGAAATGACAACAAGTACAAATGCGTTTCAAAAAAACAAAACAAATGTTAATGCGATTCAATTGAACACAACACAGGTCGTTCGTTCAGATCTGTTAGAAAGATACAACTTATGCATATACTTATATTTAAATTTTAACACTTACGTATTGCCTTATCTACAGCATCATAGTCATCGAATTCGATGAAGGCAAAGCCTCTGCGCTTGCCGGTGGTTTTGTCTGTTAGCAATTTGACAGACACCACATTGCCGAATTGTAGGAAATATTCGCGTAAGCAATCCTCGTCATGATTGTCCTTTAGGCCGCCGACAAACAGTTTTTTCACTGATATATTTGTTTCACGTGTTTCACGCTCCGGGCGTGGCAGTGCACGCTTCGCCTCCACAGTTCTAAATACAAGTAATGAAATTGTCTTAATAATTTGTAATTTCATTAATCAAGCAAACTAACAACATACTTGCCGTCGATGATATGGGGCCGGTTTTCTTGCGCAGTATCTACCATAGCGGACTTTGTGTAGGTAATAAAACCAAAGCCACGCGAACGCTTGGTGGCCGCATCCCGCATCACAACAACATCGACAACCTTGCCCCATTGCGAATAGAATACCTTAAGTCCTTCTTCGGTTGTGTAGGGTGCCAGACCGCCAATAAATAGCTTACGCAAGTGTTCCAACTCACAAATGTCCTGCAGGGTTAATGTGACACATAAATTGTATGTATGTGTTAGTTTTCCAAAAAAAAAGTTCTCATGTGCGCTGTGGTAAAAAGCGCCGAACGAAAGTCAACATTTTCTCGATACCTACATCTTCATCTTTTATTTCAAATATTTCCGTCACAGAATCGTCTTTGGAGTCATCCAATTTAATAGATTGTACTGTCGCCATTGTCGGCGTACGCTTAAATTAATCAAATGTTGAAAAGAAAAGCAAAACCAACTAGTCAGACACGCACTCGAAGAAAAGGCCAGGGGTGCTTATTCATATCGATATATTTCAATATCGATTCATTATTCTTGATATATTTTATTTTGACAGAACGTTTTTGTCAGCCCTGTATTGTTATGGTCGTGCATACCATGTATTTTCGTTAAATTAACTAAAAAATCTCGTTTTAATAATAAATAAACTAGCAGGTGTGTTAACTACTGCAGTTTTAAATGCAGTCAACTAAGGTAAGTAAACTTATGCATGGACAGAGTGGCTTGTCCGCCGAATCATATGTTCTCATAAGCAGAGATTTAGTCAGTGTTGCAATATTTGGCTTGATAAAAGCTAAATAAAAAAAAGCCAAAATAAGATAAGACAAACTATAAAATCGGGTTATGGATCTTTTGTTGTGTTATTTATGTATATATAAAACCAAAATAACGCTTGCCGTTAATATAGACAGTTTTATCATTGCTTTTTGTACACACATTTGTATATTATTTATATGGCTTATAGCTCAGCCAAATTCAATTATAGTATCAATCAACCTAATAAATAAGTCTTATCCAATGTAGATGCTATTTAAATAACAAAAATATTATTTTAAATCGGTTATTTAAATAACATATACATACATATTTGTATTATATTAAAATCAGAGGAACTGAACACTTGTAATAAAATATATGTATGTATAAACAATGCTAATAAATTTTCCTTTTGATCAATATTGTTTGTATGCGGGTTTTGCTTTTAACAGTTTGTTCAAACTTTTCAATCTTAAAAAATCAAATTACAAAACTTTATTCACCTTGCAAAAATGCTAAATGCATATATTAACTTCACTTCTTATTTACATTTTGAGGATTAGTAGACTTAAAAAGATTTTGTTTCCATCATCACCTTAAGTCAATAAAACAAAGCAATTACATGGTTTAAACTTAGTTTATTTTATGAGCGTTATATTTGCTTACATGTGAGTCTAAAGTTAATCAATTCTTAATATAGAAACTTAAGTGATAAATAATTTAAAGCTCCGATTAAGTGGCCAAAGGGGCATTACCGCTAGCACGTATTGATAAGCGTTGGCGGTGGCACAAAACGGCGACGTCGCTGCTGCTGCTGCTGCTGCTGCGGGTGGTGGTCGGGATGAGGGTTGTGGTGCTCTTCTATGTCAACATAATTAACATCCGCACGGCGAGCATTATTTATGATAGGTGGCCGATGTGCGGTGTCCTTTGGCAGCGGCGCTGGTAGTAGGGGTGGCAAAGCTGATGGGGTTCCATAATATCCCACACCCACGTTGACGCCCCCGCTCGTAGCAAGCATCGCTGCTGTTGAGCCGCTGGCCGGCGCAGCCGTCGCGTAACTCGTTTGGCCCATAATAGAGCTCATAAAACCATTGGCCACGACAAAGTTCCTGCAAATTGATTGTATCGTGGATTACATCAAATGACAAAATTTGAACGAACCACCCAGACCCAGGTACTACTACATACATAGGCCACAAAAACTGAAAACACTGGGCCAAAAGCAGGTTTAGGCCATTGTCTAATTGGGTTTGTGTGCGCGTAAATGTCGTAAAATTAATTTCGTGTTAATTTTATGGGAGTACATCAATTAAACTTGTGACATTTCTTTGAATTACTTCCGTTACAAAACTGGGCCCTCTACCTGTCTGTAGTTGTAGCTATAAGTACTCTGTTCCCAAAAGGCAAAGAGGCTATATTGCACTTATTTTCGATATTCTTGGAAGTAAAGCAAACAAATTTGGTATTGGGGTTTCTATAAGGTCAAAAAGTCCAATATGTTATATATTCCAGATTTTTAGAGTTGAGGTCAATAAATTTAATATTAATCGGACAACTTCCTTCACAGATTTGACCAATAACCAACCCTGTCTCCGCTAATGAACAAAATGTTTATCTTTCCTCTTTATTATATTTAATATAAGTTCTACTGATCATCACCTTTTAATCATATTAAATATATTAAATTACAATGTTCCTATTTCATTTGTAATGACCCTTAAGCACTCACCTGTAGTGTTGATCAATTTGTGCCTTCTCAATGCGTTTATCCTTGGCTCGACGATTTTGAAACCAGATTTTGATTTGCGTCTCTGTTAAGCGCAACGTCTCCGCCAGCTCAAATCGTCGACTTCTCGAGATGTATTCATTGCGATGAAACTCAACCTCCAAGCGCAGTGTTTGCTCCGTGCTAAAAGTGGTTCTCTGCCTTCTCTGGCGTCCCTCCTTGCGGCGACGGCGAGCCACTATTAAATAGAGCAAACAATCAAATTGTTAAAAAAGATATCATAATCCACAACAATAATAAAATATTCCCTTGTTTACTCACAATGGAGATGTTAGAGTGAAATTAATCTAACATTAACAAATCATTAAACTACCACACATATCCTTGCGTGATTGTAAGTTAAACAAATAATTAACCAGGTTTCACCTCTCTCTCTTCCTGATCGCGTTTACAGCGCACATTAAAATACATTTTACACGTGTTTTTTAGAACACACCATCAATCCACACACCCTCCCTCCAACCCATATTCAACATCCGAGCATTTCTTACATTGGGCAATCTGAGCCGGGAAACTTTCAACAATACTAACAGCTGTCTGCCATCCTCCCATTGTTATTGCCGTAGTACTCACAACAGTCATCATAATTATACACTTTTATCTACGGGTAATATAAGTTGAACACGCTGTTTGTAATCAGAAATAGACTAATTGTATTTTTATTTTTTTTTGGTACAATCTTGTGCATAACAATGGAAATTAGTAGTGAATTCAAACAATTAATTATTGTATTGATAAATAATCTATAAATCGGACTCCGGAAAATTTTATGGGAGTAGGGCAATCCATCATCATCAATTTAAAGTAAATTGAAATAAAGTAATAGAATAAGCATTTAATCATATAAATGATATTTAAAAATGTATAGTGCCCTAAAGTAAATTAAAATAGAGTTAAAGGAAGATTAACAACTAATCATATAAATTATATTTAAAAATGTATAGTGCCCTAGACTATATTTGCAGAGTTATAAATAAATAGATATTTTATCTCGGGTCAGTCAAAAGCAACATTTACGACACTACATTTGCACTAGTATATATTACTAGTGAGTTAAAATTAAAAAAATATTCTAAAATGTCACTATTATTGTAGTTTACTGCACTTCCTGATATGCTCCACCTGAGATTTTCATATATAATTTTAAAATTAATTTTCCACCCACTTCCCGATATATTTTTAAAAAAAATTGCCAATCTACGCTATAAAACCACAAATTTCAGGTTTCTAACTTCTGTCGTTTGGCCTGCTCGTGAGTCGCCAATCAGTCAGTCAGTCAGGTTGAACAGTTATATATATATATATATTTTTTTTTTAAACATATATTTATTTTTTGTCCAGAACAGTCAGCAATTATGACTAAATAGCTAAATAACTGAATTAAATTAACAAGCCACGCCTAATCTATTAATATACTAGAATAAGCTATATAAATATATTCTATTAAAAATTAACTCAACAAATCCATTTGGCAGGGTATTCAGACTTCAGAACCCTACTCTAGGCATGTTTTTTGTTTGCATTTCGTTTGTGACGTCAACATCAACCAAGCGCACATTATACTTCAGCCCCCTCCCCCGCCCATTTAGCGACGCGTCGACTTTACTTCCATTGTCTGTTCTTGTACGATGATTACCGCCTAATTGTTGTTTCCCTTTCTATTGCTATTTCTCTCTCTCTTTTCGGATGTGTAAAGTTTGTAATCTTTGGTGGGTGCGTGAGGCGGGCTAATCTCTAGTTTTCGCTTGATTACCCTTTGCCTGACTAACTGCAAGAACTTCCATAAGCTTCTGCTTTGGCTTAACTATGTATAAAACATATTCTTCTTTTTTTCTGAAATCACGTGTGAAATTCGATATGACAAGTGTCCTTTGAGCTGACGCAAGTGTCGGTGTGTGTGTGTTATTTTTTAGGTTTCCTGTTAAGCTCAGTTACAATGTTAATTTTTTACCAATAGGTTTTTACAGATTTTTTTCTTTTAGCTAGCTCTTAAAGTGATATTCAAATTGGGGTTGCAATATATATATATATAATAACTTTTAGAAAAACATTCTATGAACTTTCCACTAATATCTCAGCTCAGAGCTTTAATTATCTTTTTAAAACTCTTTTTATAGCCCACTGTGCATTCTTAATTTCAACCACACGACCTTTAAGCGTGTATACCGCAAGTAAATGGGAATTTTCACAGCTCAATGCATTTTAATATTTTGTTAATTTCTTTTTCTTTTTCTTCTTAAAACCCGAACTCCCTTCGCTGTCTTTCTTTTTCTTGTGTATTATTATTTTGCCTGCTTCTGCCACACACTTCGCATATTTTTTCTTCAATGATTTCAATATGATATTTAATAGCCTGGATATTTGTATTGATATTTTTTGTGCAGAGCTTTTTTTGCAGTTCCTGCGGAACTAATTTTTTCAGCTATCAATTTTTGCACCTGCATGCGTTGGCGTGTGAAAATTGTGCCACTTCCTCTTTTGTTGTTGCAATTTTTTAATCTTTGGTTATTTACAGATCTAACCATAATGCGTGCTCCTCTGCGTCTCGGCTGCCCGAGCTGCCTGCAGCTTGGACGCGCTGGGATGCGACTCGTCACAGCCCTCCAGGCCAGACATCTGGCGGATAAAAGCAATCCTGAGGATATTGAGGTAAACTCTGCATTTTACCTTCAAGAGTTATCGAGTTTGAATATATTTTATTTACTGCAGATACCACCGGAACCCGCCAACTGCTGCATGTCGGGCTGCGCCAACTGTGTGTGGATAGAGTATGCACAAAAATTGGCCAAACTTCTTGGGGACAATGAAGACCGTGCCCGTGAAATTGTGCTATCCAAGATCACAGATCCAAATTTAAAAGCGTTTCTGACTCTGGAGCTGTACCACTTAAAACTGTTGCGAGACAGCCAGAAAGCAGCGCCAAAAGAGGAGCCAAAGAAACCATCGAAGTAGTTTTAAAACTAGCACAAAATTCTTAGTTAAAAGTTATTTAAGAAAATACATAAGCATCAATCATAAAAGTCAAACAAATTTGTAGTGTTTTTAAGAATAGAAAATATCTATTCATCTTTTGATGAACAACAACATTTAATGTTTACTTAATTAAAAATTAAGCAAGTTAATTTAATAGTTTATAGGCTTTATGTTGAATAAACTGATTATAAGATGACGTGATTATTTAAAATTAATAGTATCAATAAGATATTATCAAGACTAATACTTAATTTGTAATAAGAATGCTTAGATAAGTATTCTTAGATAACAATTTGATCGTCAACCAAATTAATTAAGGGCCTCTCAGGGTATTCGAAATGGGACTTGAATTGTTGACTTTTTAATGATAACCAATAACAAAATGCATAATATTTTCAAAAATTATATTTTTTAACTTACGCTTACGTTTTATTATCTCATAGTTTCATTATCTTATAGATAGATATTATGAATAGATGCAGCATAGCGAAAACCACTTGTCAAACAATTTTTAACTTAAATTTTTCTTTGCCTACTTATTCAAATACAACAAATACTGTAGCCTGTCGATATCTTTAATAAATTGCAATTCCAATCCAAAGCTGTTAAGAGTTAACAAATGTTCCTGTTAAAAGTCAGCAGTTTTTTCTATCCTAAATAAGATCTGCACTCACAAAATTTGTCAAGAACGTTTCAGTAGACAGCACACAATAAAATTTGTTATTATATCTATTAAAAATTGGTAAAATTGGGTCATAAAACTGTGCAAATGTAAGTACGAGGCATAAGGAAACATATCTGACCATATAATAATGTATATAATGTATATGTAAAAAAAAAGTTTTATGCAAAAAGTTTTGCCATTTTACAACCTTAAGTCGAAACCGAATTCTATTCTTGTCACGTAACGCCACACCTTTTATTTTATTTTTCATCTTTTAATTGGAAAGTACTAATGTTTTCATCTCTTTTACTAAATATAGTCCAGCTTAATTGCTACTCAGATATTAGAAAAAATTTTACAAAATTTTACTTTTTTCTAGTTTTTTTTCACATTTAGGCGTACAACTGTCACGTAACGCCACATTGGAAATGCCCATATACATATATTCCTGATCAGGATCAACAGCCGAGCCAATATATTTGTTTCCGGCTGTATGAACACACAGATCTCGGAGACTAATAAATCTAGAGACACCGAATTTGATAAGTAGGTTCCTGTATACCTATCATACGCAGATCAAATTTATTTTAAATTTCCGATATCAAAATGGTTATGAAAACGTTGATTTTTACACTGAAGAAATTGATTTCTTCGACATCTAACCTAATGATTTCTTCGACATCTAACCTATTGACCCCATTTGAATCTAGAACGTCCCGTAAACCCTATTTCTTGAATGAATACTGCAAGAATTTTAATTGGATAGATGTTTTCGAGGTTACTATTGAGGTACTGATAAATTTTTATAACGATCGATACAACAAACGTTAGTAGGATATTTTGTAAGATAACCACTGCGGTATAAACTATATATTTCGATCAAGACTATTATCACCAATAATTTCTCAGAAAGCGAAAGAAGCTGCTAATGTTTTTTGCACTTTTACCAAATTTTATAAATGTTAATTTAAAATTGAGCGAATTTGTATTCAATGAACTGAATTAAGTGTGAATTAAGTGTGGTCGTCTTTTTTCTTTAATATCCCAACCGCTCTTAAGTAATAAATTCTCAAATATTTTTTTTGGCTCCATTTTTAAATAGATATACAGATTACGAAAAAGAAAAATACCTTGTCAAATCATGGTTAAACTTTTCAGGGCTTAAATTATTTTAGAATTTTTTGCATCACACTAGGAAACTATGAAACTTTGCTTATTTTAAATTTAATTTTCCATTAATCTACTCACAAAATGCCGAAAATCCAGCGTTTATGTGCGGATCACCCGAAAACACAGGAAATGACAGACCAGTTGTCGAAGCTGCCGCCGAGATCGGTCTATACGTATTGTATTCCGCCGGAGTGGCATGTAACTCATAAGACGGAAAACTGACTAACGAGACGCGCTCATCACTTATCGATATATCCGGAGATGATGCACTACCTCCATCACTCTGATATGGTGTCTCGGTGTGGGTGCCCACATCGATGTCACCGTTCTCACTGTTGCGCGTACGCGTCTCAAGATGTCCGTAAAGACGCTCAAAGAATTGACGCGGCGAGGATGGACGCTGCGGCGTTGCGATTACAGTATGTGTGAGTGTTGGTGTTAAGTTTGGAGATTTGATGGCATTATCCACATGATGCGGCGATGATGATGGATTTTGTTGCAGCATTTTATGCAAACAATTCGGATCGGCTGGACTAATCACTTGTATAATCGGCGAACGACTAAATTTGGCATTACTTTCGACGCCGAGGCTGACCATTTGTTCGCCTTGGTCAAGCAGTGGCGCATATCCTGCGCGTCACAAATTATGCGCCACATTAAATTAACAATAAGACGCTTAAAATTGTGGTTAATAAAAAATGCAGAGCGCCACACCTGCAGCAGATAGGCAGACGCGCTGATTGGCTATAATTTTTAAATTACCCCTTGTTAACTTCCGCTTTAGAATATCCATTAAGGGTAGCGCATGCAGGATAAGCACCGCCCATTTTAAGCTCGCTAAAATCATATCAGTCAGCTTATTTTGATAGACATATCACGTTCTGAAGCTGCTTGATATGAAATGGGCACATTTTATTGTAATATTTAGCAGCCCTGGTACAAAAAGAAATTTAGAATTTTGACATTATTACAGTAAAGATTAAATACCAAAGGCAAATTTTTCCACCTGTAAGCATATTAATTAAAATTAAATTTGAAACTGCCACGCAAAAAATATCTGCATGTATATACATATATAAAAAAATGCTCTAATTCAAATATTTAAAATAATTGCTACTTTATTAAAATCATTAGTACTATAATACTAGTGCCTTGGGAGAATATATTGACCCCCAATGCCATTAAAAATTTGTTATTGTATATGCGTACCTTGCTTAATTTCAGCCGGCAAGCTGTTGGTGGCTTGTATAAATATCGCATAGGATTACGATTTACTGAACTGTTATCGATGTGATACCATAATATCGATACATTTTGCCATCTTTACATTTTTTTGGCTGCACAAAAGAAAATAGCGTTCATTGTTATAATAAAACCGCATAAATATGTCGTATCAATTATACCGCAACACCACGCTTGGAAATACGTTGCAGGAGAGCCTCGACGAACTGATTCAGGTAAGCCAAGGCATCCAGAAATATAAACATTTCCAACAGCAGGCTGTAGTTACAGCTGCGTGCCCCGAGTCTGTTCACAAAATGTAAGTGTTGCATTTGACATTAAATGCCAAGCACTACAAACAAAAACAAAATGCATTTGTTCCATTTATCCTTTTTAAAACTAAGTATGCTTTGAAGTTGCATTTGCTAAATCTTTAATGCACGACATTAAATTAAATCTGCCTTCCAAGCCGACAATTGAATACTCCTCCATAATAAAAAATTTTCATACAAAAACTCAATACTTTTCTGGAAGTTCTTATAACAATATTTCTGCAATTGAATTTTTAATTTTGTCTTCAATTTGCAAATCCAGAAATGCAGCAACTGAGGAGAGATGCCACATATTAAAAATTCATCTTCAAGGTCTAAAAATAGGTGGCAATACCTGACACATTTGTAAATTGCAGATTTTACTAAACAACTAATTTATATTTTTAAAAGTTATATCTTTAAAACCAATTTTCCTATGACATCTGTATGATATAGTGGTCCGTTATTAATATAATAAATTCGAAATTTTGTGAAGGGTGCAGGTAAACACCGATTTTTAAAAATGTGCTTGAATATCTTAAAAACTAAATAAGTTCTCATCCAAAGGACTACATTGTGTATTTTCCTTAAGTCGAATTTTTGGTCAAGTGATCTTTTTCTGGCATTTTCTATTAAGGTATTTAGATTCAAGATAGGTTTAGAGTGAAGATTTCCTTGTATATAAACACAGAAAGACAAAGGGAAAATCTTTAATATATTGAACTTAAGGTTGACTCTTTCAATGCCAGAGTATACATATTTTTCATACATATTTAATAAACTTTTTTTTATTTTTTAGTATGGTCAAATAACGCCCGCATTGGCTTTCAAGGTTCTGCTGCAATTCGACAAAAGCATAAACAATGCCCTGAACCAAAGAGTAAAAGCGCGTGTCACCTTCAAAGCAGGAAAATTAAACACATATCGATTCTGCGACAATGTCTGGACCCTGATGTTAAACGATGTGGAGTTCCGAGAGGTGCACGAATTTGTTAAAGTGGACAAGGTCAAAATTGTGGCCTGTGATGGCAAAAGCGGCGATTTCAACTAACTAACCTAATCGCACCGCATTCTACTTTATAAGTTTATAATTAATAAGGTTGAGTTTAGCTGTTGTTAAAAGTAACAGCGAATCGGAGAATTAAACTGTTAATTCATTTGCTTTATAATTGATTTCATTTAATCTACTTTATGACAGTATTTTGCGTATAGAACATAAAATCAGAAGATCGAAAAGAAAGTAACTCGCATTTAATTTACAGATCATTTGCTGTAAAATGCCTTACATAATTCAGAATTTTCATAAAATTTGATACATGCGAAAGAAAGTCTTACTTTATGTATGACTTTAGAAATCCATAACGCAAAAAATGATATTTAAACGTTAAGTGTGATTGAACTTTAGATTATATTGAAACAATCATAAATATAAAATCATTAATTGGTTTCTGTAAAATCTAGTTGACCTTGTTTATACATAAACAGTTTAAATATCATTTTTTGCGTTATGGATTTCTAAAGTCATACATAAAGTAAGACTTTCTTTCGCATGTATCAAATTTTATGAAAATTCTGAATTATGTAAGGCATTTTACAGCAAATGATCTGTAAATTAAATGCGAGTTACTTTCTTTTCGATCTTCTGATTTTATGTTCTATACGCAAAATACTGTCATAAAGTAGATTAAATGAAATCAATTATAAAGCAAATGAATTAACAGTTTAATTCTCCGATTCGCTGTTACTTTTAACAACAGCTAAACTCAACCTTATTAATTATAAACTTATAAAGTAGAATGCGGTGCGATTAGGTTAGTTAGTTGAAATCGCCGCTTTTGCCATCACAGGCCACAATTTTGACCTTGTCCACCTTAACAAATTCGTGCACCTCTCGGAACTCCACATCGTTTAACATCAGGGTCCAGACATTGTCGCAGAATCGATATGTGTTTAATTTTCCTGCTTTGAAGGTGACACGCGCTTTTACTCTTTGGTTCAGGGCATTGTTTATGCTTTTGTCGAATTGCAGCAGAACCTTGAAAGCCAATGCGGGCGTTATTTGACCATACTAAAAAATAAAAAAAAGTTTATTAAATATGTATGAAAAATATGTATACTCTGGCATTGAAAGAGTCAACCTTAACTTCAATATATTAAAGATGTTCCCTTTGTCTTTCTGTGTTTATATACAAGGAAATCTTCACTCTTAACCTATCCTCAATCTAAATACCTTAATAGAAAATGCCAGACAAAGATCACTTGACCAAAAATTCGACTTAAGGAAAATACACAATGTAGTCCTTTGGATGAGAACTTATTTAGTTTTTAAGATATTCAAGCACATTTTTAAAAATCGGTGTTTACCTGCACCCTTCACAAAATTTCGAATTTATTATATTAATAACGGACCACTATATCATACAGATGTCATAGGAAAATTGGTTTTAAAGATATAACTTTTAAAATATAAATTAGTTGTTTAGTAAAATCTGCAATTTACAAATGTGTCAGGTATTGCCACCTATTTTTAGACCTTGAAGATGAATTTTTAATATGTGGCATCTCTCCTCAGTTGCTGCATTTCTGGATTTGCAAATTGAAGACAAAATTAAAAATTCAATTGCAGAAATATTGTTATAAGAACTTTCAGAAAAGTATTGAGTTTTTGTATGAAAATTTTTTATTATGGAGGAGTATTCAATTGTCGGCTTGGAAGGCAGATTTAATTTAATGTCGTGCATTAAAGATTTAGCAAATGCAACTTCAAAGCACACTTAGTTTAAAAAGGATAAATGGAACAAATGCATTTTGTTTTTGTTTGTAGTGCTTGGCATTTAATGTCAAATGCAACACTTACATTTTGCGAACAGACTCGGGAGACGCAGCTGTAACTACGGCCTGCTGTTGAAAATGTTTATATGTTCTGGTTGCCTTGGCTTACCTGAATCAGTTCGTCGAGGCTCTCCTGCAACGTATTTCCAAGCGTGGTGTTGCGGTATAATTGATACGACATATTTATGCGGTTTTATTATAACAATGAACGCTATTTTCTTTTGTGCAGCCAAAAAAATGTAAAGATGGCCAAATGTATCGATATTATGGTATCACATCGATACCAGTTCAATAAATCGCAGTTCTATGCGATATTTATACAAGCCACCAACAGCTTGCCGGCTGAAATTAAGCAAGGTACGGATAACAAATTTTAAATGGCATTGGGGGTCATGTTAAAACACGAATGATTTTAATAACGTATCAATTATTTTAAATATTTGGGTGGGTGCATATTATAAAAATATAAATATATTTCAATTTTAATTTTAATTAATATGCTTACAGGGCGAAAAATTTGCCTTTGGTATTTAATCTTTTCTGTAATAATGTCAAAATTCTAAATTTCTTTTTGTACCAGGGCTTCTAAATATTACAATAAAATGTGCTCATTTCATATCAAGCAGCTTCAGAACGTGATATGTCTATCAAAATAAGCTGACTGATATGATTTTAGCGAGCTTAAAATGGGCGGTGCTTATCCTGCATGCGCTACCCTTAATGGATATTCTAAAGCGGAAGTTAACAAGGGGTAATTTAAAAATTATAGCCAATCAGCGCGTCTGCCTATCTGCTGCAGGTGTGGCGCTCTGCATTTTTTTTATTAACCACAATTTTAAGCGTCTTATTGTTAATTTAATGTGGCGCATAATTTGTGACGCGCAGGATATGCGCCACTGCTTGACCAAGGCGAACAAATGGTCAGCCTCGGCGTCGAAAGTAATGCCAAATTTAGTCGTTCGTCGATTATACAAGTGATTAGTCCAGCCGATCCGAATTGTTTGCATAAAATGCTGCAACAAAATCCATCACCTTCGCCGCATCATGTGGATAATGCCATCAAATCTCTAAATTCAACACCAACACTCACACATACTGTTATCGCAACGCCGCAGCGCCCATCCTCGCCGCGTCAATTCTTTGAGCGTCTTTACGGACATCTTGAGACGCGTACGCGCAACAGTGAGAACGGCGACATCGATGTGGGCACCCACACCGAGACACCTTATCAGAGTGATGGAGGTAGTGCATCATCTCCGGATATATCGATAAGTGATGAGCGCGTCTCGTTAGTCAGTTTTCCGTCTTATGAGTTACATGCCAATCCGGCGGAATACAATACGTATAGACCGATCTCGACGTCAGCTTCGACAACTGGTCTGCCATTTCCGGTGTTTTCGGGTGATCCACACATTAACGCTGGATTTTCGGCATTTTGTGAGTATATAAAAGGAAAATTAAATTAAAATAAGCAAAGTTTCATAGTTATCTAGAGTGATGCAACAAATTCTAAAATAATTTAAGCCCTGAAAAGTTTAATCATGATTTGACTAGGTATTTTTTTCTTTCGTGATCTATTTATATAAAAATAGAGCCAAAAGAAATATTTGCGAATTCATTACTTGATAGCGGTTGGAAAATGACAGCTCACTTAATTAACACTTAATTCAGTTCATTGAATACAAATTCGCTCAATTTTAAATTGACATTTATAAAATTTGATAAAAGTGTAAGAAACATCAGCAACTACATTCGCTTGCTGAGAAATTATTGGTGATAATAGTCCTGATCGAAATATAAAGTTTATACCGCAGTGGTTATAAAAAAAATAACCTAATAACGTTTGTTGCATCGATCGTTATAAAAATTTAAGCAGTACCTCAAGAGAAACCTCGAAAACCTCTATCCAATTAAAATTCTTGCATTATTCATTCAAGAAATAGGGTTTACAGTACGTTCTAGATTCAAATGGGGTCATTAGAAAAGATGTCACAGAAATCAATTTTTTCAGTGTAAAAATCAATGTTTTCATAACCATTCTCATATCGGAAATTTAAAATAAATTTGATCTAGGTATGATAGGTATACAGGAACCTACTTATCAAATTTGGTGTCTCTAGATTTTTAAGTCTCCGATATCTGTGTGTTCATACAGACGGACACGACTATATTGGCTCGGCTGTTGATCGTAATCAGGAATATATGTATATGAGCATTTCCATTGTGGCGTTACGTGACAGTCGAAAAACAGTTAGAAAAAAGTAAAATTTTTTAATATTTTTTCTTATATTTAAGTAGCAATTCAGCTGGACTATATTTTGTAAAAGAGATGAAAAGATTCGTACTTTCCGATTAGAAGATATAAGCAAAAAACAGGTGTGGCGTTACGTGACAAAAATATATGTCGGTTTTATGACCCAATTTTACTAATTTTTAATAGGTATAAAAATAAACTTGATTGTGTGTTGTCTACTAAAGCGTTCTTGTCAAATTTTGTGTGCGCAGATCTAATTTAGGATATTTAGGATAGAAAAAGCTGCTGACTTTTATCAGAAACATTTGTTAGCTTTCAACAACCTTGGATGAATTGCAATTTATTAAAGGTATCGACAGGCGACAGTATTTATTGTATTTGTTTGACAAGTGGTTTTCGATATGCTGCATCCTTCATAATATCTATCTATAAGATAATGAAATTATGAGATAATGAAACGTAAGCGTAAGTTGAAAAAGACAATTTTCGAAAATAGAAGTTTATTTCCAATAATAACATATTTAGCCATTTTGTTATTGGTTATCATTAAAAAGTCAACAAGTCAAGTGCCATTCCAAATACCCTGAGAGGCCCTTAATTGATTTTGTTGAAGATCAAATTGTTATCTAAGAATACTTATCTAAGCATTCTTATCACAAATTAAGTATTAACCTTGATAATATCTTAATGATACTATTAATTTTAAATAATCACGTCATCTTATAATCAGTTTATTCAACATAAAGCCTATAAACTATTAAATTAACTTGCTTAATTTTTAATTAAGTAATCATTAAATGATGTTGTTCATCAAAAGAATAAACTTTTAGATATTTTCTATTCTTAAAAACACTACAAATATTCAGATAAACCTCAGGTTTGTTTGACTTTTATGATTGATGCTTATGTATTTTCTTAAATAACTTTTAACTAAGAATTTTGTACTAGTTTTAAAACTACTTCGATGGTTTCTTTGGCTCCTCTTTTGGCGCTGCTTTCTGGCTGTCTCGCAACAGTTTTAAGTGGTACAGCTCCAGAGTCAGAAACGCTTTTAAATTTGGATCTGTGATCTTGGATAGCACAATTTCACGGGCACGGTCTTCATTGTCCCCAAGAAGTTTAGCCAATTTTTGTGCATACTCTATCCAGACACAATTGGCGCATCCCGACATGCAGCAATTGGCGGGTTCCGGTGGTATCTGCAGTAAATTACATATATTCAAACTCGATACCTTTTTTTATAGATATAATGCAGAGTTTACCTCAATATCCTCAGGATTGCTTTTATCCGCCAGATGTCTGGCCTGGAAGGCTGTGACGAGTCGCATCCCGGCGCGTCCAAGCTGCTGGCAGCTCGAACAGCTGAGACGCAGAGGAGCACGCATTATAGTTAGATCTGTAAATAACCAAAGATTAAAAATTGCAACAACAAAAGAGGAAGTGGCACAATTTTCACACGCCAACGCATGCAGGTGCAAAAATTGATAGCTGAAAAAATTAGTTCCGCAGGAACTGCAAAAAAAGCTCTGCACAAAAAATATCAATACAAATATCCAGGCTATTAAATATCATATTGAAATCATTGAAGAAAAAATATGCGAAGTGTGTGGCAGAAGCAGGCAAAATAATAATACACAAGAAAAAGAAAGACAGCGAAGGGAGTTCGGGTTTTAAGAAGAAAAAGAAAAAGAAATTAACAAAATATTAAAATGCATTGAGCTGTGAAAATTCCCATTTACTTGCGGTATACACGCTTAAAGGTCGTGTGGTTGAAATTAAGAATGCACAGTGGGCTATAAAAAGAGTTTTAAAAAGATAATTAAAGCTCTGAGCTGAGATATTAGTGGAAAGTTCATAGAATGTTTTTCTAAAAGTTATTATATATATATATATTGCAACCCCAATTTGAATATCACTTTAAGAGCTAGCTAAAAGAAAAAAATCTGTAAAAACCTATTGGTAAAAAATTAACATTGTAACTGAGCTTAACAGGAAACCTAAAAAAATAACACACACACACCGACACTTGCGTCAGCTCAAAGGACACTTGTCATATCGAATTTCACACGTGATTTCAGAAAAAAAGAATATGTTTTATACATAGTTAAGCCAAAGCAGAAGCTTATGGAAGTTGGCAAAGGGTAATCAAGCGAAAACTAGAGATTAGCCCGCCTCACGCACCCACCAAAGATTACAAACTTTACACATCCGAAAAGAGAGAGAAATAGCAATAGAAAGGGAAACAACAATTAGGCGGTAATCATCGTACAAGAACAGACAATGGAAATAAAGTCGACGCGTCGCTAAATGGGCGAGGGGGGGCTGAAGTATAATGTGCGCTTGGTTGATGTTGACGTCACAAACGAAATGCAAACAAAAAACATGCCTAGAGTAGGGTTCTGAAGTCTGAATACCCTGCCAAATGGATTTGTTGAGTTAATTTTTAATAGAATATATTTATATAGCTTATTCTAGTATATTAATAGATTAGGCGTGGCTTGTTAATTTAATTCAGTTATTTAGCTATTTAGTCATAATTGCTGACTGTTCTGGACAAAAAATAAATATATGTTTAAAAAAAAAATATATATATATATATAACTGTTCAACCTGACTGACTGACTGATTGGCGACTCACGAGCAGGCCAAACGACAGAAGTTAGAAACCTGAAATTTGTGGTTTTATAGCGTAGATTGGCAATTTTTTTTAAAAATATATCGGGAAGTGGGTGGAAAATTAATTTTAAAATTATATATGAAAATCTCAGGTGGAGCATATCAGGAAGTGCAGTAAACTACAATAATAGTGGCATTTTAGAATATTTTTTTAATTTTAACTCACTAGTAATACATACTAGTGCAAATGTAGTGTCGTAAATGTTGCTTTTGACTGACCCGAGATAAAATATCTATTTATTTATAACTCTGCAAATATAGTCTAGGGCACTATACATTTTTAAATATAATTTATATGATTAGTTGTTAATCTTCCTTTAACTCTATTTTAATTTACTTTAGGGCACTATACATTTTTAAATATCATTTATATGATTAAGTGCTTATTCTATTACTTTATTTCAATTTACATTAAATTGATGATGATGGATTGCCCTACTCCCATAAAATTTTCCGGAGTCCGATTTATAGATTATTTATCAATACAATAATTAATTGTTTAAATTCACTACTAATTTCCATTGTTATGCACAAGATTGTACCAAAAAAAAATAAAAATACAATTAGTCTATTTCTGATTACAAACAGCGTGTTCAACTTATATTACCCGTAGATAAAAGTGTATAATTATGATGACTGTTGTGAGTACTACGGCAATAACAATGGGAGGATGGCAGACAGCTGTTAGTATTGTTGAAAGTTTCCCGGCTCAGATTGCCCAATGTAAGAAATGCTCGAATGTTGGATATGGGTTGGAGGGAGGGTGTGTGGATTGATGGTGTGTTCTAAAAAACACGTGTAAAATGTATTTTAATGTGCGCTGTAAACGCGATCAGGAAGAGAGAGAGGTGAAACCTGGTTAATTATTTGTTTAACTTACAATCACGCAAGGATATGTGTAACATAGTTTAATGGATTGTTAATGTAAGATTAATTTCACTCTAACATCTCCATTGTGTGTGCTTAGAATTAAGACTAAACAAGGGAATATTTTATTATTGTTGTGGATTATGATATCTTTTTTAACAATTTGATTGTTTGCTCTATTTAATAGTGGCTCGCCGTCGCCGCAAGGAGGGACGCCAGAGAAGGCAGAGAACCACTTTTAGCACGGAGCAAACACTGCGCTTAGAGGTTGAGTTTCATCGCAATGAATACATCTCGAGAAGTCGACGATTTGAACTGGCGGAGACGTTGCGCTTGACAGAGACACAAATCAAAATATGGTTTCAAAATCGTCGAGCCAAGGATAAACGCATTGAGAAGGCGCAAATAGATCAACACTACAGGTGAGTGTCTAAGGGTCATTACAAATGAAGCAGGAACATTGTTGTTTAATATTTCTGACAGCGCTCCATCTTTTAGGTCAAAAGTTTAAGAAAGTCATTAGTCGAACATATATTAAATATAATTAAAAGGTGATTATATTAAATATGATCAGTAGAACTTATATTAAATATAATAAAGAGGAAAGATAAACATTTTGTTCATTAGCGGAGACAGGGTTGGTTATTGGTCAAATCTGTGAAGGAAGTTGTCCGATTAATATTAAATTTATTGACCTCAACTCTAAAAATCTGGAATATATAACATATTGGACTTTTTGACCTTATAGAAACCCCAATACCAAATTTGTTAGCTTTACTTCCAAGAATATCGAAAATAAGTGCAATATAGCCTCTTTGCCTTTTGGAAACAGAGTACTTATGTCTAAATACAACTACAGACAGGTAGAGGGCCCAGTTTTGTAACGGAAGTAATTCAAAGAAATGTCACAAGTTTAATTGATGTACTCCCATAAAATTAACACGAAATTAATTTTACGACATTTACGCGCACACAAACCCAATTAGACAATGGCCTAAACCTGCTTTTGGCCCAGTGTTTTCAGTTTTGTGGCCTATGTATGTAGTAGTACCTGGGTCTGGGTGGTTCGTTCAAATTTTGTCATTTGATGTAATCCACGATACAATCAATTTGCAGGAACTTTGTCGTGGCCAATGGTTTTATGAGCTCTATTATGGGCCAAACGAGTTACGCGACGGCTGCGCCGGCCAGCGGCTCAACAGCAGCGATGCTTGCTACGAGCGGGGGCGTCAACGTGGGTGTGGGATATTATGGAACCCCATCAGCTTTGCCACCCCTACTACCAGCGCCGCTGCCAAAGGACACCGCACATCGGCCACCTATCATAAATAATGCTCGCCGTGCGGATGTTAATTATGTTGACATAGAAGAACACCACAACCACAACCCTCATCCCGACCACCACCCGCAGCAGCAGCAGCAGCAGCGACGTCGCCGTTTTGTGCCACCGCCAACGCTTATCAATACGTGCTAGCGGTAATCGGAGCCACTTAATCGGAGCTTTAAATTATTTATCATTTAAGTTTCTATATTAAGAATTGATTAACTTTAGACTCACATGTAAGCAAATATAACGCTCATACAATAAACTAAGTTTAAACCATGTTATTGCTTTGTTTCATTGACTTGAGGTGATGTTGGAAACAAAATCTTTTTAACTCTACTAATCCTCAAAATGTAAATAAAATGTGAAGTTAATATATGTAATTAGCATATTTGCAAGGTGAATAAAGTTTTGTAATTTGATATTTTAAGATTAAAAGTAATACCTGCATACAAACAATAATGATCAAAATAGGATGACAATTTATTAGCATTAGGACAATTGTTTATACATATATATATTTTATTACAAGTGTTCAGTCACACTGATTTTAATATAATACAAATATGTATGTATATGTTATTTAAATAACCGATTTAATATAATATTTTTGTAATTGAAATAGCATATAAATTGGATAAGACTTATTTATCAGGTTGATTTATTCTATAATTGAATTTGGCTAAGCTATAAGCCATATATCTAATACACATACATACATATGTGTGTACATGTATGTATTTATTCAAAAAGCAATGATAAAACTGTCTATATTAATGGCAAGCGGGACTCAAAAAACGTGCAGACTAATTTCAAATTTTGGTTATTATATCTACATAACACGATAGAGCCAAAACCCGATTTTATAGTTTCAAATTTTGGTTATTATATATACATAACACAACAATAGAGCCATAACCCGATTTTATAGTTTATCTTGTCTTATTTTGGCAATTTTTTTGGATTTAGCTTTTATCAAGCCAAATTTTGCAACACTGACTAAATCTCTGCTTATGACAACATATGATTTGGCGGGCAAGCCACTCTGTCCATATATAAGTTTACTTACCTTAGTTGACTGCATTTGAAACTGCAGTAGTTAACACACCTGCTAGTTTATTTATGCTTAAAAGGAGATTTTTTAGTTAATTTAACGAAAATACATGGTATGCACGACCATAACAATACAGGGCTGACAAAAACGTTCTGTCAAAATAAAATATATCAAGAATAATGAATCGATATTGAAATATATCGATATCAATAAGCACCCCTGGCCTTTTCTTCGAGTGCGTGTCTGACTAGTTGGTTTTGCTTTTCTTTTCAACATTTGATTAATTTAAGCGTACGCCGACAATGGCGACAGTACAATCTATTAAATTGGATGACTCCAAAGACGATTCTGTGCCGGAAATATTTGAAATAAAAGATGAAGATGTAGGTATCAAGAAAATGTTGACTTTCGTTCGGCGCTTTTTACCACAGCGCACATGAGAACTTTTTTTTTGGAAAACTAACACATACATACAATTTATGTGTCACATTAACCCTGCAGGACATTTGCGAGTTGGAGCACTTGCGTAAGCTATTTATAGGCGGTCTGGCACCCTACACCACAGAAGAGGGCCTGAAGGTGTTCTACTCACAATGGGGCAAGGTGGTGGATGTTGTTGTTATGCGAGATGCGGCCACCAAACGTTCGCGTGGCTTTGGTTTTATTACCTACACAAAGTCCGCTATGGTAGATACTGCGCAAGAAAACCGGCCCCATATCATCGACGGCAAGTATGTTGTTAGTTTGCTCGATTAATGAAATTACCAAATTACTAATACCATTTCTAATTATCTTGTGATTTAGAACTGTGGAGGCGAAGCGTGCACTGCCACGCCCGGAGCGTGAAACACGTGAAACAAATATATCAGTGAAAAAACTGTTTGTCGGCGGCCTAAAGGACAATCATGATGAGGATTGCTTACGCGAATATTTCCTACAATTCGGCAATGTGGTGTCTGTCAAATTGCTAACAGACAAAACCACCGGCAAGCGCAGAGGCTTTGCCTTCATCGAGTTCGATGACTATGATGCTGTAGATAAGGCAATACGTAAGTGTTAAAATTTAAATATAAGTCTATGCATAAGTTGTATCTTTCTGACAGATCTGAACGAACGACCTGTGTTGTGTTCAATTGAATCGCATTAAC